>NW_019091418.1:4281-284799 GCF_001949145.1 Acanthaster planci
TACCTTGCTGCATATGAAATGGCTTTTAGCAGGGCGTCCCTTCAGTACGCCCATCACCCCCCCCCCCTTTCCTGAAAGCTAGATCCGTCCCTGCTTTTATTCAGCAAGCTGTTAGTGAACATTTCTGAAATCCATCAGTCGGCACAACCTTCGTTTCCAACCAACATTCCGATGTGTGCGGCTTCACTTGAATTGCACTGCACCGTTCATTGATTCATAGGCCGATGAGGCCCTACGTCGATGGGGGCGGGGTTGATAAATTCCACGTTTGAAAAGCGAAAATTGGCTGCATACACGGAAAGTCATTAGCCAAGGGCCACTTCCGAATAATAATTGGTTGGAATCAGCTGGAAATGTTAATAACGCAGGCATTAACGGTGGCAATTTTCAAGGCATACCGTTTTAAAGACAGATTTTTACACAAAACAACTACAAGGCTGCAACAGAAGGCCCCAGTGCAGCCGCATGTCATG
The DNA here is from genome assembly GCF_001949145.1 of Acanthaster planci. The sequence goes on from NW_019091418.1 coordinate 4,755, forward strand.
CACACCTACACATAAACAAATTGCAACAATTTTTAGTCGTGAAAGAGCAACAAAAGTCAATACACCCAGGAGAAAATGTGGAGTACGTTGTCGCAAGGAAACGACGGGTTCCCTTTGTCCGTGGCGAGCGGCGTCCACGGCGTCTGCAACGGTGCCTGAAAACTCTGACATTTCACGGCAGGGGTGCTTAGAGTAAACACGTCGACAGCGGCTCGAAGTCCATTGTTGTCAGAGGAAGAAAACGTCGAGAACAAAACGGAAAGTTGTCCCATCTCATGCAATGTTTTGTTTCATTACTTTTTGCCTATGCTTCCACGTGCCCTTCAGTACTGATGTTTATTTTGGATTAGCAATTATAGTTTTAGCCATATGCAAGGTTCTCAGTAAGCAGAGGTGTCTTGGGGATATATTGCAAGGCTGTCAGAATGTATTATGTCCGAAAGTTTCAGGAGTAGGCCCGATATAGAAGTGTGTCTACATGTCGAATAGCAATTGTGACAGTGATGACACCCTGCATTAAGCTAGCCGCTGGTTGGTACATGTATATTTAAACGGTATCAAACTCCTAAATCAGAGGCTAAGGTTTTTCTCGAACTGCATCACAATATTAAAGGAAAGCACGACGGATTTCAATATTTCCGAGGGTGTGATCTATCGCCCCCTCTCACATCAACCCGTTTCTGATAACTATTGCCCCCGGACGAGACCAAGGATTTCTTGCATGTGGCCACTGCTTTGCAGGTTGAGCCTGAAAAGGGGCGATAAGGAGGGTTAGAGTTTTAGAGGTGATGATCAGGGAGAAATCTGGACATGATGAGCTTGATTAAAAATCACCGATTGTAAAGTACGGTAACCTTTCGGTGCTGAAACCAGTTACGGTTCGTTCAAGAAAAAAATGAAACGAACTGTGCTCCTCGGTGCAGTTTCCCTACGCCATAGCCCCAGTACCTTCCTGATTTTGGATGGCAGTCGATAGGTGCTTGTTATTCCGCGATTTATTCAACCCAAAAATGCGAGAGTTGGAAGGTTGCAAAACAAAGTTTTTCTCAACGATTTTTCCTTGATTCAAGCCAGGTGGTTTGGTTGCGTGTGAAAATTATTTGGCATATTGTTCAGCAGTTCCTGTTATGAAACAAAAAGAAAATGGAAAAAAAGTAGCCGTTAAGATCGTTTCTAAAAACCAAAATCAGCTGCCGTGTTCCATGGGAAACGATTCCTGTTAATGCTGCTGAAAAAGGGAAAAAAATAATATTGCAATGGAGGGGCTGGTGTAATTGCTCATTTAAGACCCTCCTTTGTAATCTCACAAACAAAACAACCTCGACATGCATTGCCTGAGATGACAGGAACCTCACCAAAAAAAAAAAAAAAAAAAAATGGGCAGTATACCAACTGCCATCCCAATACAATAAAGCAGCTGCCCTCATGCATAAATTAAGTGACGTCGCACATGAGTGGTTTCTTTTATTAGAGGCCGGCTGCATTCCGGGCGCCAAATACGCTCAGTCACTGAGGAGGCCTCATTTGCATAATAATGGGGGCACCATCTGAAAAACGGCAATAAAAGCGGACGGAGTTAGCACCGCGTGAAATGTGACCGAAATTAAAAGCGTTCCAATAAAGGGGCTAACAGCGCTATGCGTTTTTTTCAACTTCAGTGCATTGCAATTTTAATTCGCCCCCTGCATTCCCCGACCTCCAATTCAGATACCATTAGGCCTAAATGAAGTTTGTGAGACGATTGCAACTAATTTCTAATGCGCCCATTAACAGATAATAAATTCCTATGGTTGGCATTAGTTTTGACTATTGTTTTGGTCAGTTTGCATGTCATTATTTTTTCAAGGCATTTAGAGTTCTTCAAATCATATCTGTAATCCACAGATTAATTTAAAAGAAAGAATGCAATACAGAATTAGCATTCTTTATTTTGACCTTTACTCTCAGTGTGGGGTACGGTATATCTTGTGTAGGAAGCTAGAATTGTTCAGCGATGAGTTAGTTTTCGGAGTTTACGCCCAGGTGGGTGAATGTCGAGGATTACCAAGCATTACAGCCCACCAAGCTTCTGAAATAAATACAGTAAAGAGAACCATTAAATCTTACTAAAGTGTACATGTAAATAGTGTCGAATGCTGCAGTCTGGGGAAGTTATGGTCCCTTGACGTCGCCTCTAACAACCGTGGAGTTTTATAAAATACCGCCTTATCGGAGTACTTGGTCAAGGCTTTAAATAACACACTCGCCTGTGGAGGCCGCCATTTAGCAACTGCATACATTTGTTAGACATTTGCAGTTGTTATCAGGTATTTTGGACACATCTTCTCTATAGATGCATGTAGGATTCGGGAGCAGGACTCCACAAGAAGACGATTTATGTCTTATAGATTCAAGGTCCACGCAAAGTTTAATAATGTTTTAAAAATGTTTATTCCCGACGACTCTAATTTTTAGTAGTTAGTTGGCCATTAACGACTTTTTCAGAAGATGATCGTGTTTAATTGATCGGGAAAAGAAATCCTCGAACGGAAACGCTGGGAACCTAAACACATGGGCTCACTCCCTCACAAATTACCACAATACACCAGGCTATTGAAGCCGGGGGCGCAAATCATCCAGCGGTCACGTTTTGTCTAGACCGGGCCGTGGTTGTCTTTATTCATCGCGTGTGCAGCCTTTGTGCCCTGCAGCCAAGACACAAAGGTCCAGTGTTTCGCATACCGACTTCAGGCGCTAACGGCCAGTACTGTCTGTGTTCACAAGCGGCTTGGGCCGTTTTCCCTTAAAATCATAAAGTTGTCATTGTCCAGTTGTTTTTGTTTGCATACAATCCCTTTGTCATTGTGCGATTTCCATATCCACTGTTCCTCGCACTCCATACGACCATGTAATTAGATGTTTTAGCGAACCCTTACCGGTGATATACATGTACTTCTAAGTTTGTTTTCGGATATGAGTAATTAACAATAATGATAATCGGCTTTGATGCACTCACCCACATATCTGCATGCAACGTCATGGAACTACTATTAGGAAAACAGAATGTGCAATAAACATTTGGTTTTTAGAGATCGGTCATGCGATGTTAATACCTTGTGTGGAGGGTTTTTTTTTTGATGGGTAGGACTGGAGATGCGCTCATGTAAACACATGTCTTGTTATGAGTTTTGAGTGATGCATTTTCCTACTGCATCATCATTGTGGTATCGCTTTAAGTGAAGTCATCCAACTCCATGGTCTAGAAATTCCTAGCCTTGTGCTGAGAAAGGAATGGCAGAATAATGGCAATCCCCCCACTGGGTCGACAGTCACTGTGAGACTAGTCCAGAAATATAGCTTACAGGGGGAGCCAGCGACTCAGCTTTTGTTAGCGCAGCTGGTCCTGGGCCGGGCCCGTGCTGGTCTTTTGTTCGCCTTGTCAGGCCGGCGCGTGGCTCGTCATGTTTCGATGGCCTTTGTGCGGAGGATGGTTGTGTCCCCCCCCCATTAAGGCCTATGTCAACACCTGTTCAATTGTGTGTTTGGGTGGAAGTGCAAAAGTTGGTCCCATAAGGCTAAACTAAATCTTGTTACCGGTGCAACTTGATATCGTGCGCTGTAGCGACAAATGAATCACCATTCAAAATCCACAAAAAAGGGAATCAGAATTACAAATTAATTAAAAATAACAATGCCTAATAATATCAAGTTATATATTTCATCTGAAACAAAATAAACTTACGCCAAATGGGCAAAGAATGGCAGGGGACAACTGTTTCTTTGTCTTTTAGACCATAACTTCTAAACATTTTGGATTTATTTTCTGACACTTGTTGATATTACTGGAATCAATGGCTTGTGGTAATTTCTGTCCCTTTAACGTCGCTGGGTTTTAAAGATTCCATTTTGATTAGGATCAACGTAATGAAACAAAATTGTGACCACATCGTGAAAGTGGCAAAACCTGAGCGCGAGTTTCTCCATTATAATAAAAATGTGTGAATATGTACACTTGAAATAGGCCTAAATAGAGATAAAAAGTGGCAATTATACCGACTTGAACCAGAAACAAGTTTTTTTATTTGCTTTGCCAACGATTGGCATTGAGCAGGTCGCCACGCGCACGTGACTTGCGAGGTTTTAAATAGCGTAGGGTAATTATAGATCTATGATTGTAATTTGAAAAGAACGAGACTATCTTAGTATGAATATGCATTAATCAGCATATCAGCATTTTTGCACAATCAACATCAACTGTAGTGGCATACTGAAACTTTAAACTTTGTTCAGTGGTTCAAAAATACGAAAAGAACACGGCGCTTATGTTGAGATTGCTACCAAACTCAGGCTTTAAAACCGAATACATTTTTGTGCGGTGAAAATTGATGAGGGTTCCTTTATTCTTTTAGGAAAGTGCCCGTTTTATGAATATGACCGCAGTACAAAATAATCATTTTCAAACTTTGAGGAGGCAGTCAATCATTATCGGTATTAATCTTGTTTTCTTTTTTTAATAATCTTAGCAAATGCATTATTAGAGCTTAAATTGAAGATGTTCGTGTCGTTAAGTCAGGAGACCCGGAGTTATTTTTCCTTTTACACAAAATTGTGAACGGTTTGACCAAAGGTCAAGTGAAAAGGGGTCAACTTTTGAATGTTGAGATTTACAGACGCTAGGCAAATAAGTCGAACTTGAAAAAGCCAAAGAGTTGGACTAAAATTCTTCCACAAGAGCCGGACCACATGGAATGACTTCACATAGTAAACCCCCAAACTATACCGTATTCTATACCGTTTCAGAATGAGTTCAGATTCAGAGCAACATGCATTCCTATTCTTGAACCTATTAGCTTCAATTGTCAAAGTTTATTTCTGGATCTCAACATCCGCCCCACGTCAAGTAACTGGTCCTATTTGATGGTCAAAATGGGTTTATTGTTTCTTATAAAAAATGTTGCACCTATTGGTCTTTGTTTAAATGTTTCTGGGTTACTTGAATGCCAGATGACGTAGGCCTTTGCTCAGGAATATGCCTTTTTATATGTAAGACAAATTGCCTTTTAAAACTTTCCGCTGTGACAATTTCATGTTTCCGAGGAGGTCGACACATCCTGTCCATCCAGGGGCAAACTGGATTGCTCACGCATCCCTTTTTCCATGTGAAGTTGATCTTTATCGAGATCCCGTCGTTTGCTTCAATATGAGATTACACACGACTGTAAGTACAGAACTGCAAGGTGCTACTGCTGAGCCGAGTAACACTGGAATTCGAGAGGGCTTTTGTCTGATACGCAGTTGCACATTCCATTTCGCATTAGCAACGCGCGGGGAACCATGTTTGTGAGTAGACGCAGCTGCGTATGTAAATGATGGCACACTTTCAGGACAAACGGGAGAAGTCCTATAACAAGTCAGAAATATACCGTATCTTCCAAAATAATGTGTGATAATAAGCCTTTTGCGAGTTAAACTTAAATAAAATCTGGTACAATTAGACAATATGAATTCTCCATACGAAAGACATGCACTGTTGCTATACCTCGTGATTTGTGGTTAGCTTTTGCTTAGTTACATAAGAGACGCCTTGCACCAATACACTGTTTTCAATAGATAAGAAGGGCACAAAGGAACCAGTCCATTCCAGAGATGGCGGTCGCTATGCAATAGCTTGCCCCGAATCACGAGGATTAGCAACAGTGTTTTTAGGCTGGGGAATTCAAATCATTACATGCAATAAGATAACTCAGTGTACCAGATTTTATTCAAATTTAACTCGCTTAGTGGCTTAGTGGCATTCCACTTTTTCTGCTTGTTTCTTTGTAAGCTTTATAATCAGAAGTGAGCATTTTTGTATGAAAAGAAACAAATATGCTTAATTCCCAAGGAGCAAATCATCGAAACGGTAACAAAACTAAGGAAGGCAGCGAAAATAGCAGAACAAGACTAGAAAACATGTGAAGAAAATTCTTATGTAACATTCTGTGGTTGTCTTGTGAAATTGAAATCTTGGGATATTAAAGGTTGGGACTTGGTTAGCATGACTGTCACTTGTAAAATTGATCTGAGTTCGTTGCAAATTATTTTTAACAGGATTTAGGTGGACTTGGTATCAGGGCCAACAACCTGGTCCGTTTGACCAAATGATCACTAAAGTTAATCTTCTAGGGCAAATTCCCGGCTCAAAGCGAGAAGAAAACTGCCAAATAACGTGAGCTGAAACCACTGTGTAACATGAATGATGTGACGTGGCTTAAATCCTGCGATTAAGACTGTGCTAAGCAATCCACACGATTTTTTCCATGCTTTGGAGACCTAATACTCGGTGGAGTATACATATATCATTTTAATATTATTAAGCAAGCTAGCTCGACTGACAAAGCGGTGGAGCGTTTGCCTTGACTTGATCAAACAACGGGCACGTCAACTTTGCTCCATTGTGCATATGAGATTTAACGGGATCCACTGTCCAACGGAAGAGCTGATGCGTTATACCTCTTTAACTTAATCCTCTGCACCTGCTGCCGTGCCCCCACATATAACGTTTGTTTCTCGTTAGACCACGCGTAATCCATACCCTCACATTTTACCTCCCAGCTGACGGAAAGAAACAATGGTTCCTGCTTTCCTGGGAATGTTTGAAAACAAATCTTTCAGTCCACTTGGACAGAAAGGCGAACTCGGCTTTTTTAATCACTGTTATTCCTCTTTAACAAAGAGAGTGCTCCCTGCTTCCGGTCCAAGCTGTTGCCTGTTAAGATCTATACGTTGAAAGTCGACATACAGAAGCCAATACCAGGTAAGCCTTTTCAGGCAATAACTGGTCGGAGACCCTGGGTGTATCATTGTCCAATCTTTATATTCCTTTAATCCTCTTATCTTGTGGGCAGCTCCATCGAAGCGGGCAGTCGCGTGCCGTTTGTAAGAGTCTTCATTGATCTAGACATAATTACAGTAAATACCGCCCTCGAATATTCTGAGGGGATTTGAGATGTCACAAACGAAATGGTTCTGAAACGCAATAAAATGTTATAGACTCATCGTTGATAGCGATCTCTGGGACAAAGGACCTTTAATTCCCCAAAAACAAATCCATGCAGGGATGGAAGGGAAACCACACCAACTGCTCGGTGGCAAAGCTAAGGTGTGCGTGTGTGTGTGTGTGGGGGGGGGACTGCCCCCATGGAAACCTTCCCTTTCTCACACCCCTCCGGAAAATTAGAATTTGTTTGGGAGAGCTGTTGCCACGCCATCTTTAGTGCTGATGTGCGTTACTTTAGAGTGGGTATAGACCTATTTAACAAGGTTCTTGAAAAATAAAAGAGTTGTCCATTACACAAACTCGGTGGCGTATCGGGGGGGGGGAGCAACTGCCCGGGTGAGAACTCTTGCTTCCTCCTTTGAGAAGAACCTGGCCATGTATAACTGCAACTGCTCATTATTTTGCGTGTAACTGGTGAAATCATCACAGAACGTGCAAACCACTAATATGCAACATTCAAAATATCCACGTTGGCAAAGTTACATCTAAAATTAAATAGGGAATAAAGAGTGAATTTCAATATTTGATTTGAATTTTAGGACAAATTATGAGATTGGGGACGCTTCCAAGAAGAAACAATTTTTTTTTAGAGTCATTTGCACTATATGGATATCATTGTGTCTACCCAGTAGTTGTTAATCATTTTACCGTTAATCTGTCGCACCATCTACATAAGAGTCTCCCTGATTGATGAAGAAATGTCTTAAAACAAATTGATCTTTTGAATTTGTTAATAAATTACTTTAATTGCCAATAAACCGCTGATTGATTATTAAAAGACAAGGACGTCCATAATTCTGTTTAGATTTCGTTTTACTTGGAACAATGGACTCCTCGTCAATTTGGCGCCGATTCGTCGTGATGACGTCTCCGAATCTAAAACGTCATCTAACACATTAGAAGTTATACGAAAATGTAATATGTAAACTCAATTTCATGATTAGCATAGAGCTTAACTAATTAAACACGTAGTTTACCTTGGGTTAGGTTTCAATGTTTAATTTATTTGTCTCAGAATTCTGAAATAAAAAGAGACCTCGAATTGTTGGCAAAAATTACCAGGGTAAGGTTAACACACTCTTTTTATGATAGGTTGGCTGAGCGCGTCACTTGTTATGTCACCCGTTAGCCAATCAGATTTGCCCGTGCACGCTTACATATTAATGCACAGAGCCTGGGCACAGGATGGGATTGGAAGTTGCCAGAGAGAATCATTACTTTATGAATTCAGCTTGATAACAATAATAAGCTAGCTGGCTGTGGGCCCACTGTCTGCGTACGCACGCTCGAGCGGAACGGTTCGTGCGCTGATGAAGAGCAGCGCTGCCTCACGAACCGTCATTACACACAAGGCATTTGAAGAATAGGGCACACCTCACTCAACGACTGGAGCCTTTGCATCTTTGTTCCGGTTATCTGCTGCCGACTGGAACGCGCATTATTCTGTTTCCTTATCACCTTGGAAGAAAGTTTCCACCAACGCATTGCTTTATGCTCGATAAGTTTTGGAACTGATGAAAATAATTGCAGGTTATTGTTAATTTTTAGTCAAGGACTGCATTCAACTTTAATACCAATCGGATATATATTTCGCAGCACTACATTCGATTTGGACCTAGGGAAAAAAAATTGACCTGATATCCAGGATCATGATAGCGACGCCACCTTCGCAAGCACTTGCTGGATTATCTTAACGGACGGTGGAGAATATATCTCAACTCCCCGGAGACTTTGAAAGGATTTATAATCTCCGTTTGTACTCAGTTTATTTTCTCCGGGGCAAAAGTGGGCACGAATGCGAGGAATGCTCCAATAGTCCTGCCTGGATGCAGTTACGTTCTTTGGATTTGGCTTTACCGTCGCGGACCGCAGCCCTCACCACCGGGATGGGCGTGTGCCGAACCTACGGCCGCCTGCTGTTCGCGGCCGCGCTACTTCTCAGTCTTGGTAAGTGGCTTTTATTTTCATTCGTATCACTTTCGTGTTTGTACAAGGAACAAGTCTCTTTACACTGTCATAACAACACAAGATATCTCTGTGGTCTTTTTCTTGAGATCCACGTATCAATATTAGGAGTCTGTTCCGCTTTCTCTGTCGCTAAATACTCGGGAATAGGCATAAGAAAGAGTAAACTCTACTTCATTATTACATCATTGCAAAGTTAGAAAATAAAATGACAAACTAGGCATGATCAAATTCATTGTCAAAAATTATAACCAGCAAGAAATGAGACGGAGGGGTAAGCCCCCGTCCTGCATGTCCAATCCCCATAGACACAGTCTAGCTTATGGTTACCTGACAATTCCCCCCTAGATTTATAAAAAGAATTCCTACGATTCCAGTAAAACAATGACCAACACAAAGCAGGAGGGGGCTTCTCTGCTCTCCGTCGCATATCTTAACTTCAAATGGTAAAAATAGGTTATCGTAAAATAAACAAGTTTGGATTACAGAAATCTCCACCAGGATAGCATATTGTGAACCCTTTGCAATATTTTTCCGACAGATGCTCCACAGGTACTTTAATTACCATAACACTGTTTTCACTAGTTTGGGTTGAGAAAAAAACCCTGCTAAAATGACGCAATAATGGATGCGATAGGAATAATATCTGGACGTAATATTAACCGACAAAATACAAAATTATTAAAAAAACAACGTGCAGGTAGTAAGCACCACTGTGAATTGTGGAAGTTAATAACAGTCACAGACGTACAGAGCCTTTATGATACGTTTTCAATGATAAACAGTACGCTGATGAAAACATTGTCGCTGTTGGCTTGCGAATACGGGCTCTTGTCATGCATAGCTCTTCATTTCGAGGAATTCGAAGGACTACATTTCATATGATTCTCGTACATAAGGGTTGTACGAACACATAGAGTGCGCTAGGTTTCTAATGCCCTTACGCTGCTCTGGAATATAACAGAAAAGTTCCAAGACGTAACAAGTAGAGGACTAAAGAAAAAATATGATCTTGAACTTTACAGGTACTGGTATCGTTGTTGACGGTCTGTAGAGAGTTGAAGGTTTGTTTAAAGCAGTATTATATATATGAGTTTTTTTTTTCTCAGCGCAGCTATTGCACTAAAACTCGCCTTCTATAGAGGCTTTGCATGGTAGCCATCTTGCAGGGCAGTTCTTTGTTCCACAGGAGGGGCCTCCTTTGTGCATACCCCATGGAACATAAGCACTGCTGTACAAGATGTTAGCCTCGCATACCTTCTCTCTCTGTATATGCACAGTCTGCATGAGGGTTAAGTGTTGAAGCAAAAGTATAAACGGTTGAATTAAGCTTCCTTAATGTCATTCTTTGAAAACACAAAATAATTTTGTAGGAAGCAAAGCCATTACAGTGAGGACCTACATCATGCTCACCACTGAATGTATTTAATTTTTGTCTTCAACTAGGCCTATGCAAATATTTATACGGATGATTTAAGGCCGGGCCGGTGTGCAGTTTTTACGCGTCAAGAAAAAATGCATTATACTTCCCAAGAGTTTTTGTCAGTCGTGCCGATGTTATTTTCCAGAACACTAAGTTAAATTTTTGTGTCATTGGTCTTAAAGAAAACTGTAATATGGTCTCGTTATGTGGCGGTAATGAACGCCACACCAAAAACATGTCACCGTGACGCCACAATGGTGGAAAACGCTGCAATGCACCCGGGACGCTTGGCGTGGGAGTTCACGATAATTGATACGCCCAAAAGCAGTCGCCACATCGCTCAGCATCCCCCAATAGGCCAAATCCGCTGGGACGAAAATTGGTTTAAATCTAATGCTACAAATTGGATTCAATCTTCTGTGACATTTAAAGGGGACACCTTCCCCGAAGAACGCCAAACCGCTTGGTCACATTAGAGAGAATTGGAACCACATCGGGAATATAATTTTGGGCAGATTTAACATTTCGATCCGTCGGCTCATTGTCCATATGCAAGTAGCTAGTTTGTTAACTACAAATACCAATCATTCCCATCTAGTGTGCTGTTATGAACATAAATACCACCTCGCCTTATTCTACGATGAGCTGCAGACCCTTAATAGTTATCATATGAATATTTCATGATACCACGCCTAAACATAATGGAAATCAATCACCTCTATGACTTAGTGTTATTAAATGTTAATGCCGATTATCTTTCCCAGTTTGAAATTTTGCGCTTTCTTTGTACCTTAACCCTTTTATTCTTCGTGAATCATGCTTAAAGTTACCCGATAACTGATACATCTTTGGGGCTCCCTGAAACCGTTCCCTCGCCTCAGACTGTTTCTTTTCACACTAGAGATTCTAAGCTGTATCTCTCCCTGCATCATGTTCGGTGAACTGGTCCATGGAAATAACAAGTTGCCTTTATCACAGGAACTTTTCATTGCTACAATTGGAATGCATATCTGGCTGCTTCATTCTCTTTTTTAGCGATATTAAAATAAAAACACAGGCATTCCGCATTTCCGTCTTTAGTTGTTATTGTCCCTGATTATTTTTTCAGTTATTCATTAAGTTTTAATGCGACTGACAGCAATGGGTTACAAAAACAGAAAATTTATTTTTTATATTTTAATTGTCAGTTCGTAATGTACAAGTGCGTAAGGTAATGTGCAGGCTTTCTATGGTTGCCAAGTGAGCAACAGAGTTCATGTCGATAGTTAAGGTCTGGTAACATCGCCTACCAGCAAATGTTTGTTTCATTTCAGAAACAGCAATCCAAGGACAAAAATACGGTCCTGGATCCAAGGATTGCCTGACCAAAGAGAAAGAGAGAGAGTGAGGGGAATCATTTAAACTAAAGGTCACTGCATAAATAGAGTGGTCATTCCTAAATTTTCCTCTGTGTTTATAAGAAAACCCGTTAAAAGACTCGTTATTCTTGGGCTGTGATCACCATTCTACGCTGGACTTTCCTTCTGACAGTTTGCTAGACTGTTCCTTGACCTTCCTTCTTCCACACATAACCCTAACTCCCCCAAATGCCTCTTTTTGGTTGGGGAGGGGAAATGTTGCGAGGACTTGGGAAGTCCACACGACGTCGACGTCTCCACCGCCTGCCTTGCGTGGACATTTCTTGTTCTCTGGAATGTACACACACGCCATGCCTTCCTGACGACAGTGTCCTTACACACCCAAAGTGCACAATGTAGGCCCGACTGATCAGTGTCGATAATTCACTCTGGTAACCCGACAGCATAATATTTGGTGAACTGATGTCTTATAGTGATTTTTTATTTGAACGCATAATCTCAACTTTGAATCAGCATAACCCAGTTAACAATAAGCCTCTGGTTCGAAGTGTGCCATGTCCATCCAGTCACTTACTAACATAGAAGTGTGAATCAGGTATCGAAGACAAATTAAGTACTTCAAGCAGGGTAGTTACACTGACAGCGACAAAGTTATAACGTTCCGATGTAAATCCGTCATTTTCACATCTTCTCTCTATATCGGTTGATGGCTGGCAAAAGAAAAAATGGTTAGAAATACGTTTTGCGGGGAATAAGATGTATACAGAGAGGCAGGGCCACTCTCAGATGAAAACCCTTTGAAGTCTTAATTCTTAAATTAATCAACAGAAGTTATGACTCACGATACATATTAGTCACGTGATAACAGTCATCTGAATATAAAAGAAGTCGATCAGCTCAGAGGGCATGATTAGACCGGTTAGGTAGAGTGGGGTCCAGGAGTAAATCATACTGTTGGATCGATCGTGACTTAGCTGTGTACAGCTAGGAGCAGCTACTGAATAAGCTGGTACGTACTACACGTGGCTAATCAATCGAACCTGTAATGAGATGACGCTGAAGGTGCAATACCCATATATACGTGCATGCAGTATGTTTAATATTACACATAACTTGCGTTGTTGGAGTCGTTTATAGTCCTGTCTCGGTGTCAGCCTTACCGATGTGACATTCGGTCGGCGAAGACCGAAGCCTTAAAGGGTAGCTGCAATGAACTTTTCTTTGACACAATATTCCTGCAAGTTCTGTACTGTACTCTTCCTCAATGTGTGAAAACATTTTACATCCCTATTGGTTGAAAAATGTACTTTTAAAAACTTTAAAAAATCCTGGACAACTGAGGGCGCTGTTGCCGTGGTGTCTTCTAGGGATGACATAGTTCAGTGCAAAGGGTTTTTTTGTGCATATTGTGAACCCAGAATTTAATTATATTGAAAACATTTCTGAGAAAAGGGTTGATGCTTGCTCATAGCTATGCATATAAACGACAAAGAAATTAGTAAAGAAGAGAAAATTTGGTTCAGCAAAAGCTACAAGAAAATCAGCACTTTTTTGTGTACAAACCAATGTAACATCGAGATTTCTTCCTGGGATGACAACACATTTTGAATCTTGAATATGGAAATACTAATTAGCCAAAAACCTCAAGAGGCAGTAAAATTCTGTTTGAAACATTGAAACAAAAGTTGAAAATACATTTAACTGAGACATAAAGGTGCCTCGTCAAGGTTTGTATTTAAACAAACTGATTGCAGCTACCCTTTCAGTTTCAAATACAAGAACAAAGGAAAGTAAGAACCCCAAATAAAACCAAACAAAGATGTATAGTTTAGCTCAGATTGAATTCAAGATAGTTTGTCCTACAATGATCTGTCTAAAAGGTAACGCCTTTTTCTTTTAATCATTGTCTTACGGCTAAACCCCAATTACACATCACGGGGGAAAAGAAGCACACTATTTGTGTGGGTTTGTTGCACTTTTCATCAAATATTTGGCCGTCTGCCAATGCCCATCAAACATAATGATTCGGTTTCTAAAAGAAACAAATGTGAATGCACATTCCCGAAGGGGCATGCATACTATTTGTATTATTATCATTATTACTATTATTTATTTTCATGTATTCTGTTCTCGTTAATGACCACTGCACGAGCTTTAGAGCCACATATCCATACGTATTCACACTGAAAAAAAATGCACGAAATCCTTGAATATTTCTGTCCCATGGACCAGAAAAAAATTATTAAGAGGATCAATTGGTTATCATCCTGTATTAAGTACGCCTGTAGTCCAGACTTGTAAAGAGCACAAGTAGATCTATGAGATTAATCTATAAAAGAAAATGCTGTCTCGCATTATCTCGCGAGATTTACGATACTATCCCTGGAGAGTTAGCAAAGCGCTGATGCCAGAGTTACTTTGGCGAGACTAAAGAATGAAAGCGGTATGTGTCCAGGAAATAAATTCACCCCATAACACCCCGCAAAGGAGTCTCACATCTCTGAATGAAACTCGTGAGCATCGGAGAATGTACGGCGAATTGTGCGCCGGAGCACGGCAAAGCCCTTCTCCACGATTAGAAATTTGCTATCTGTTCCGGGGGCTGGAATGTGCAAAATATACACCGCGGTAAATTCAAATAAACAGCCGTAATTACCCCTGCTATTAAAGTTGTCCCAATTATTTCAGCGTTGAATGAGATACGATGTTGAGATCCACTGGACAGGATTTAGGCGGAGATGACTGCCGCTTCCCTACAGCCTGTGGTGATAATTCAACCTTCTGACTTCCAATAAACATACAGCGGGGAATGTGTTTTATTTTACCCTTGTGACCTTTGCTTGGAACGCCAATTCGCGGATGCTGAAGGTAGCGCACTTCAAAGTGTGAATTTCTGAAAAATGTAAACGCGTGCCTGAATATCCGTAATGTAAACTGGCTCTAATGTACCGAGCTGGCTCGAATGGTTTGCGGTAGTAACACTCTGCCGAACCACGGAAGAAGCCTTCTTTCATGACGGTTGGACTTACACTAAATTTGCATAATGAACTACTTGTAGTTTCTTGGCAAAGCCTTACAGAAAGAAAAAAAATGCATGGTTCTGACTGAGAGTGTAGTTTTAAAATGGGAGGCATAACTGCGATTACTTCTTATGTGTCCATCCCGTTGGACAAAGGCTGGGGGAGAGTCTATTTCTCGATTTTCTCACTAAATTAGTCTTTCATGTGAGTTACACACAATCACAGACAGGCTTAGTCTGGAAGACCATACTGACACGCCCCCTTCCTGCTTGTAGATTCCGTTCAGTGTAAGCATGATGTCCGATGAAGAAACTGTGACTAAATCACATGGCGTAGCAGACGGCTAGACTAGTCCTATGTGAATTGTAGCTACTGTACGATTCATGAATCTCCCCTTCAATCCATGGGTCCAGTGTCAGTTGCGAAATGGGTAGATGCTGGCCAACGTGTGGAATAGTTTTTAAAAATTTGCGTTCTTCCTGATCATTTAAAAAGGGGTTTAATTTTTAATGCGTCTTTCCAATATTTGGAACGTTCATGTTTTGTGAGTTTTGCCTCTTGGTCTCAATGTATTCTCAAAGGTTCGTGGAAAAGTCAAGATGCGGAACCAGAATGAAAAATAAATAAATAATAACAATAAAAGTTATTTGATGAAGTTTATATTTTGCAGTTTTTTCCTCGAATGGCAAAATGTTACATCCTCAATTTACACGGCCATCGGCACAACATTAAGCATGATATATACCATGACCGACTGATGCAGGCAAAAGTGTCACAAATCCGTGCAATTAGGGATAAAATAAACAGACCCGCAACATCTACCGATTAAAATAAATGAGACGGAAATACCCAGCTTGATAATGTGTGCGTGGATAAACGCAAAATTCACTTCGGTCGGGCACTCTGAACTGTAAACACCAAAGGTGATTTGTAGCCGGAAGATTGTCCATGAATTCATCACGATGGGACGGTGGGAAGGTCGCTCGTGTAAGGTTGCGTAAGGTCTGTGTATCTTTCGCGCATTCGGAAAGCAATAAACTTGAAGGGCGCTCTTGCAGGAAGTGCTGGTAGAAACTGATTTCAGGGTGGTTTTTCTGTCCAATGGGCGTGTAAAAAAACTTGCTGCATTTGTTAGAGGAGACGATGTTTCCACTGATTGAGTGGTCTCCGAAGATAGTGGTTCCTGCACTGAAACAATCTAGTAAACGCTCTTTGAATCCGAATTGGGCATCAGTGACCCGATGTTGGTCAGAATAGATCCACCGCCACGACAGATTCGCACAGTACTCCAAGTTCTTTGTTGTTCTCGGAACTGTGTTTTTAGGAGGGTCATTGTTCATCGGGGCACGGCACAAATGTCTAAAGGGCTTTTGACAAAGGAATCCCATTAAATACGCATTGCAGGAAAACAGATTACAGAGGTTTTGCTCATAAAGCCATCCTTGATCCTTGCTCTGAGTAAACTCTTCGACAGCGGCCAGTCAAGGATGTGTCCACAAACAGATGCGTCGAAGATGGCATGGAAATTGCTGAGTGGGGTTCCTTGTTTATAACATTACACGCGATTATGGTTTTATCACTTCGACGGGTGCGAAAAAATTGGCCATGGAGTCGGATTGGCTACCAGACTAAGAAGTGAACAGGAACAGACCCCCCCCGCACACATAGAAGTGTGTATTTGCCTGCAACTGGGGACCCCCTATTGTTCCTCTTTTGTTTGTACTTTAACGTCTTTAGAAGACCACCCATATGTTTTGTACACAGTTGTCAACCGGGGACCCTCTGTCAATCTCGGACCTTATTGTCCTCTATTGTTGAGGGTCCCCAATTGAATGCAGAAACAAACTCACACACACCCGGAAGCCATGTCCCCCCTGTCTCGTTACACCAACATCAGTGTGTAATACAAGAGTTGGTCAGACTTAATAACAACCTGTCGGGTGCCATATCACAGGTTATTCCTCGTTTGGCTTTATTGCCAGCTATGGACATGAATCTGATATGAAATAATAATGTTTAAAAAAAAAACCTTGAAGAACAGCCTCCTAGTTTGTAATCTAAATCTAGAGTTGCAGTTTCTGTGCATGCATCCCTCCCAGTAGGCTGTGTGAAGACCGAAGATACTTGCTGTAACCAATGAGGTTATTAGCTGGGGCAAACATCATGTGGACACCAACTGAAAACCAACATTTCTTCATATTGATATCATTGTATTCATCGTCACTTCCCTCCACTAGCCAAGGTTTGTATTAGGTTTCAAAAAGATGGGCGTGGACTTAATAATTACTGTCATGAAATTTTCAAAGCCCAAATGCGTGCGCCCTTCGCGAGGAAGTTATTGCCTCCCAGTGTGTCGTCTATTCCTTCAAGTGTCTCTTCAATTCGTTTCACAGCAGGCTAAGTGAAGACTACGTGTGCCACAGCACCCATGCTATGGCAGTGGACGTACAGCCGACTTCGATTGCCTTAGAAGATCTGCCTGGGTGGGTTCTAGCTCAACATTGGTTTGAAGGCGTAACTGACTTGGAACGGTGCCCCGCAAATGTACCAGGGGAGTCGCTCTGAGCTCAAACGCAATTCCCAGAAAAAAATTAAGCTGCTCGAGAGGTGGTCTAACTCCCTGTGTCAGACATATCACGCCCTACAGAACACACCACACCAGCAGATATTAAATTGGCCTGGAAACCTGCCTATTTCATGCTATAAAGATAAGGGCACGATCCAGGTACACACAAATGGATAGAATTAATGTACGGTGAGCAGAAAAATGCACGAACACCATGTAGCTTCATCTGTTAGACTTTAAGCAGGGGTGGATTGGAGGAAGCGACTTAAAGTGCCGAGTCGTGGCTTTAAGTAAAAGTATCAGGCGTCAATCAGGATGAAATGCTGATGATGTAAAATGGTGGACTTGAAATACATCATACAATGATTTCCATTTGAAATAAGAATCAGGTAAGAGTTTTACCGAGCCTTTGAAAAGATTAATATAAGCCCCACCCACCGTAAGATTCAGGGCGCAGTCTACAGTTCGCGGGATGCCAAGTTTTTGAGCCAATGAAGTTGGAAAGAAGAGCAGTTGGAGAGCGGTGTGGGAAACTCCTCACGGATCAACTTTAATCACTCCCAGGGCAGCGAGCGCCAACAGTATAAAGGCGGTCAATGATTAACGAGCGAAGGGACTGTGGCGACGCGCCACAGCGGGCCCCATCTACCTCACCCGTTAACTCCTCCGTCGCTGTTAATGTAACCAAGGAGGTTCCTTTCCCTCGATGGTGTAAACCCGGGAATTTTTCGACCCGTGCTTGCAAGTGATTATATTATGAGTAATACCGAGAGATTGGGAGCCACGGGCATCCGGAGCTACTCATGTCTGATGGGGAGAGGGATTGGAAGTCCGTGTCTCCCTCAGCGCCAATATTTGACTAATCAAAACAAATGAAACCCGAATTAGCGGGAATCAACGGAGCATGAATCAAGAGTCATGTTCCCGGTACGCTAATCACAAAATTGCTCATTCTTGTACACAGTCATCAATCTGTAATCAGAAATTAATTTCCAACTTTCAGCGGGGATGGTCTTCGTTTTTCGGAATACCAAAAGACAGACTGAAATTGGGAAACATTAGGGACAGTGCAAAAATGTGCAAGAAATGAGGAGTTTGATTGGTAGAGTTGGGACGCCAAAGAAATTATGCATAGGAGGAGTAGCTTGTCTATTTTTTTCCCAGTGATTTTCTTGTTACCTCGACTATTCAGAAACAAAGCATCCAACCAGCTCACTTGGTGTGCCTCAAAGGGAAACTGTGCATTACGACAATCTCACTGAAAATCTTCCCTGATACTGATCTAATTCCTTCGCCATGCAAAGGAATCGGTTCTCCTGGTGCACTGACTACTGTAAATAAATTTGGACGCGCATAAATTATACAAATAATATGGGTGTGATATATAATCATCTTATGACCCGCAGTTTTGGAGCGTTTTCAGACACACCGTGTATTATTTTAGATAAAGCCTTGTTTTGAAACAGTCTTTACACGATCTCTGAAAATAAAGTGGCAAATGAATTTATGCTTCGGTGTTAGTTTATGCAAATTCAATCCTATCCATTAAAATAAATGTATTTTATTGATATATTTTATATTTTTATTATTTATATACTTTAATTTCACAAAGCCAAAACTGCTTATTTATTTTGAATCTTCATATTTGTCGTCCCAAAGCTTAATGTTAAAGATTTTTAATATGTTCAGTAATGTACCTGAATTTAATTGTTAAGCACGCCTGTATTTCTTACACGTTACAGGAATAAATGTGTTCTGTAACTCCCGTGGTGTCGGTGTCATTTGATTTCTCATTAGGCTTGTCATTATTTTATGACTTGTCCCATTCACAGGCATGGATAAATTGGCAAATTAGCCCATTATGTTAGAAATATCCACATGTAGAGTTATTGCCGTAATGGAATGCATTCTTCGAGAATATTGATTCGACAGCGGAAGTTATATCTGATCAGTAAACATCAACGGAGTTTTCCCGCGGTACTCTGGGTGATAAATAGTGTCATAAGCAGGAGAAAAATCAGTAATGAAATAGTTCTAAGAAAGATTTGAATGTTACCTGGCAACACTCCTGAATATATTGCAAATAATTTTTTTTTCATCGATGTTCTTTTGGCTTTGTGCTCAGTATATGGTGGCATGTGTATTCGTTCTTCTGCGTTTCAGTGTAGCAATCCAGTGGGGTACTGTATACCTAGTTAAACTAATAATGTATTGCTTGCCGTTTAGTACTAGAAAACTGTAACTTTACATACAAAGTTGGGGTATATTGATGAAAACAATACAGACAGGATGACCTTTAAATGAACTTGTTAACAGCGAGGTTGAATGTTGGCCTTCAAAATCAATCTTTCTGATAACGTTAGATTGATCATGCAGCAGAGCGACGATCGTTGCGTTACAATAAAAATAATATTTGTGGGAGAGAATCTGCATGGTTTCCGACATCTAGCGACCAGAGGGGGGATTTTAGATGCCATCACTACGCGAGTACTACGACATGCTTATACACAGTTCGTGCGTGATGTGTCGTGGCGTAAAGATAAAAACGCAAATGAGATGTGAACGAGTGTTGTGTCCTAGCAATAATGACGTCTCCTTACATTATAAAGCAATTGGAAGTTTACCATGTGGGGAAAAAAATGCCAAGACCCCTGAATGGCGACAAGTGAAACCTCCTTAGAATTTCACGCTCACAAAATCATACCAAAAAGACTGTCAATAAACAATGGCCTCTTGCCAATACATACATACAAAGCTCAAATGGCAGAACGGACAAACTGGTTGAAAGACTTCACGTGAGATGAGAATCGGTGTATACTTTTCACTACCAGCAAAATGTCCGTGTTCAGCATTGAAATGGCCGGGCCATCACATGGTACACGTACTTACAATACCCGTCCTGTTCCTGGAGGTAATGACCAATAAAAGGTTATTTGTTTGCTATTATAATTCTACCTCAAATTGAACTGTTGGAGTAAGCTACCGGTGAAATATCACGTGTTTTGTGTTGTTTGGAAATGTCTCGTTTATTTAGCAGATTTTAATGGCGCGAACAACTCGTTCTGCTTGAACTCTTTCGAGAATAAAGCGATGTAAAAAGATTGTTGGATGTGGAAACGAAGTTCTGGTTTGAAAAAAGACGCTGTCGGGTGGCTATTATTATCAGAGCAATTTTCGCAACGTCAGTCATTGCCATTGTCATAAAGTGTATTCTTACGGCATGCCTTTGGCGACATTTTCACTTGATGGGTCTCATAACATTTGGCGTTCATGTGCAGGCGTTGATCGTGAGAGCCTTTACAAAATGCCATTTAGAGGTTGTGATTGCAATGTTTATGGGGATTAAACGACGAAAGGCCGGTTCATACTTCAGGCGAATACAAAAACGAATTCGACGTCACCAAAAATTTCGCCCGAGTTGAAATGGGTTGAACTTTTGCGATTTCGCAACGTGAATGTTTGATCTGACGTCACCATTTTGCGTTCGTGTTCGCTTTCGCGCTGAGTATGAACAGACCTTCGCATGACCGAATTCACACTGCTGGTACTGTTCTTTAGGATATTGCAATGAATATATGAAGGTCATTGAAAGTGGAGTGTTAACTTGCGGGTATTTCAGGGACTATTTAATAAACCATACCTGTTATTCTATACACCAGTCTGCTCACTTTTGTCCTTCTGTATATTATTTTTCTGTGTTTCTTGCCACAGGAAAGGGAAGAAATTAAGATAGGAACTAGTACTTGCAAAATTACCGTTGGAAAGAAACAAGTTGAAAAGTCATGATATTTTTAGGGGCAGTTTGCTTGAACGCTCACTTCATTTATAGTTTTATTGCTGGAATTATTGTGGTCATGTGACTCTGATACCCATTTAATTTTTACACCTATAGTTTGCCTGCCCGTTACTGGAAATACCAATCAGCTTATTGGTCCTCAGTTCGTCGCTGTCCCCCCTCCCCGAGTCGATTTCGCACACAACGGAGGCGCGCAGCTGGTGTGCTCAGCATACGGGGAGCCGACGCCTGCTGTCCAATGGGTTCTAGCGGCTGATGACAGTCCCGTCACAGACGTGGCTGGCCTGCGTCTCGTGACCGAGAACGGAACGTTGAGTTTCCCGCCGTTCACCCCTGAGGGCTACGTCAGTGAAGTGCACGAGGCCACCTACAGGTGCATTGCCAGGAATCGTGTGGGTGCCATAAGGAGCCCCAACATCCAAGTGAACGCAGGTGAGTCAAGCACAGTGTAAACGGAACTGTATAAAGGTTGTGGCGCCTGCGCAGAGAGCGCTCTCTTAATGATCTACGTAATATGCTCAGGTAAAAATACAGTAATTTGCGCAGATATTACGCATCTTGATATAGTAACAAAGGCTTTTAGGAAGTCACTAAAGATACGCGTAATGGCCATGGAATTTAGAGGATGGCTAATCACATTTGTAGCATATCTAAATTTCACATAAAAGCGGAAAATTATTCAAGGCAAAAGTGTTCACGAGCAACATAGAAAACCCACATTAAAACGTCCAGTGCGCTAGCACTGGGCCCCAAACCACTTTCTATGTTCTACTGTACTATACAGGCGATTATGACAATGGTGACGTCCAGAAATGTAAATATAGGCCCAGAGAGTGCCTGTGAAATGCGTGAAAATTGGTTAGGAGCCGTTTACTAGCCCTTTACAGTAATAAAACCACTGTGGCAGGCTTTCTCTGCTGGTTACAAGGTCTCGAAAACAAGTGGCGGATATTACCTTCATTAATTAATACTCCATGCAGACATCACGTGCCCCCAGTGTATTGCCTGATTGTGATCCATATTAAGCATTATCACAAGGGACTGACAACGGCTTTTTGGGGAAAACAAAAGGATACGCCAGACAAAGGGCGAGAGGACGGCCGGGCAGAGCGCAGTCGAGCAGGCGCGGGTTACGCGCCAAGCAATGATGCCGCTCTCATTGTTTCTTTCCACAGTCCATTTTTAATTAAAGAGTAGCATTATGTACCCCGCCTCCTGCAATATTCGGTGCGACATTCTGCATGCAATTGAAGCATGTTTACTTGTCAAAAAACGTAAACCAACTCCAGGTCTCGTACACTAGACGGCTAACAATGTAAAACAGGCGGTATAGAAAAAAAAGACAATAATGCCATGTCTAGAAGATAATGTAACATTGCCCCGAGCAGTCAAGTTGTTTGGGATAACTCCACTTAATTTAAGGGACAAATGGACCAAAGTTAAGGGTGTTGATATTCTTTATAAATAATGACCAAAAAGTTAAGTAAACTCATTTTTCATTTGAGCGCATATTTGAATAGTATATACAAACGTATTAGACCTTTTTGTTTCGCCACTACTACAAAAATAAGAACTGAGACCCTTTTTTACAGTCTTCCTTGTCATTCAGTCTGCATTTTAAAGTAGTGCGCAGTGTCGGGAGGAGAATGAACATTACAAACCGAAATTTTAATATGAAGTGTGTATTTTCTTCTGATTGGATCGAACGGAATCTAATTTACCCGCACAGAGAAACAAGATCGATACCGGACAATGGCTAGCCAGTCCCCCGGAAGAAATTAGCGGGATTGACAAATAATTTTCCACACTTAATTACTATTTTGCCGGTCATTTATTTGTCGTCGGAGGCGGTGTATTATCCGTAAGCGATGCTTGCAATATTTCTGAAGTGTTTTCCTGGTTCGGGAGCCACTGAACTGCCTGCAAAAAAATATAGCATGGGAATATTTTGCCCAACAGCAGACGGAATGGACGTGGGATTGAAATAAAATACTGCATTTTTTTTACTGCCAATCTTTGTTTTCTTGAAGTACCTGGATTGGCAATGCCTTAACTCGGCTCTTTTCACTGTATTTGCGCTTTGAGATATGGTTGAAAAGACATATTTTGAATAGCGCTTTGACGGGAGTTTTAAATTCAAAATCGTTTCTTGGATTCAAGGATTAGCTTCATATGCAGCCTGTGTGAGTTGACTAGTGAAAGTGAATTCTGAAAACAAAATTCCAGTTCTGGACCGTCAAGGTAATTACAGTCGAATTACCGTATACCTTATTGCGATTAGATTTCTTTTGATAATTTATGTATTCGATTTCCGCGTCAGGATAATTCGAATTCACTCGAGGTAAACAAGTGTAGCGTAAATATTTTGAAAATTTTCAAAGTAGCAAGGAAATATTAGTGGTTTATGTGCCAAGACTGTGTAATAATTATTTCATATTTTTGTCAAAAAGGAGACGCTGTCTAATCTAAAGTGCGTGGGAATAACATTCCCAGTTTCTGTTCAGAGTAATCACCATGGGACATTGAGGCTTTGTCTGTATTCAACTGGCTACGGCTTAGAGCAACAGAAAAAACTCTACGAGAATTGGGTACACTAGTCGGAAGCCATAAACAGTTGAACAAAGCCTTTGGCCATTAGCACATACTTTCATGGAAGCCATTGGCATCGGTTATTGCGCTACCATCGACCGTAGCCATTTCATTCACACCTGGCTTTATTTTCTATTAAAGTCTCCCCTAGTTCTCCCATCCGAGCCTGACGGTCCTCGTGAGCACACTGCAAAAGCTCGTGCCTGAAATGGCAAACCGATGTGTACAGCGGATTTCAGGAACATACTTACCTCCTTAGGGAATGATCAGACAAATCCATACAATTACGAGCAAAACGCTCAGTATGATCGTACACATTCACCCTGGAAACATTCTCGTGGTCAGCGGCATTACAATGAGTGGCGTTGAATGCAAGTGATTACACGGTGAGTTGGTTTGACCTCACACAAAAGCAAGACATTATTGAAGGAAACGGGATGTACGCCACGGATATTGGTGTGAAATCGGGATTACCAAAAGACGTGCAGTTCAAGGCAGCAATACAGCTCTTCAGAAACCACGTTCCGCCAAGTGGAGCTAATTGAGTAAACGTATACTATTGCGCTTCAGTGAGCATTCTCTAGTGTTGCAGGACGGGGGAGGGGCTCTTCAAGACTAAACATAATCATTTTCAATTCTCAGAATGTTGTCAATGGAAAAGGGGTTGGTGGGAATGGAACAAGGCGTAATTGTTAAAAAAGCTTAGGCCTAATGCACTTACAAGAATATGGACACACATGCATGTTTGACAATAGGCCCAAAGAATTGCATGCTCAGAAATTTCGAAGCATGAAAAAAAATCAAGGTATTTTTTATGTGGATTTCAACCTCGCCCTTTCCCCCAAAATGCAGAATTCAGTCTCGACGTCTGGTTGGAGTCAGTCTGGTTGGATTCAGTCAAGATGTAGTATTTGCTTCCAAGTTCAGAATATGCTAAGTAGATTCATAAGTAGATTCATTCATTCAATGAAAATGAACATGGGTTCTTGACTGAGGTCTAAATTAGGTGATCCGTTTGGCATTGGAATGGTTTTGACCTCAGCACAGAATTCTAAAACTTAGTACACAATACACGAACATTGGAGTCATGAGAATTGATAAGCCTAATCATTAAAGAGATGCCTCCAGCATGGCTTAATGTTGAGCTGAAGATGGGTTCGATAAAAATATGGTCGCAGAGGAAGATACACGTGCGATACGTAATGTTATTGACCGACCTTAGTCAGGCTCCGCTTTCTGTCGACATGAGTGTGACCGGCACCTCACAAAAAATCGACCAGAGCCGCAAATTGCATTCAATTAGCGAACCAGGTGCGGCCCCACGCATGCGCTGTGCCGCGCGTGACGTCACGTCCTCGTCCTAGTTTAATTAATATCTCCAGCCCGGCACCGTTTCGGCCCCCAAATCAACCCAGCTTCGTCTCAATTAATCATCGACTATATTCCATTGGAGGGTTCCTGAAGCGGGCCCTCTCAGCGAGTGTAATAATAATTTAGAGTCCATGTTATCTTTAATACATGCGGCGATCGCCTTCCCGATTAAAATTAAAAGGCATACCTGGCTCTTAACGCCGGTGAGGCTTTTTTGTCGATACACAAGGTCGTATCAATCGGCACGTAAAACAAGCGTTACAGAGTCTGTGTGCGATTGGTATCGCGGTTGAAATTTGCATATAGACTACTCGCTACAACGAGCTATACTACACAGTTCTTACTCGTGAACGCACACAGATGTACATGTATTGTGTTCCCACGGTGGACCCTGGGAGCGCATGGAGTGCGAGCCGTGAAAAATTCGCGTGGACAGGGGTGTCATTAAAATACGGGGGCTTCTACGATTTCATATGCTTGCCTCGCGGGACTATTAGAGGACAGATTAGCGACCGTCACCGATGGGTCTTGACACGACGGATGGCCGATCTTGTTTGATTAGAATTTGATACATGTTCGCGTGCTAACCTCGGCAGAAAAAAAGCGAGTAGGGCACGGTTCAGCAAGATGGGGAAAAATCCTGCGAGATATGTTTGCAGAGTGAAAGACTTACATTTCACGCAAAAGGACCCTGAAATGCGGTAACTATGGTTTTGGCAGATGTCATTTATAACGCCAACGGGATGCCACCTTTGAGGCTTTCAAATTTTAAGAGCTCGATCGTTGCTCGCAAAAATGCGAAGCTAAGCCCGCTGCCGCGCTCTGCAGTCAGCCATTTGGGTTATTATGACTGGATGATGTGACAGAGCCGTATATCCCTGGTCGTGCTTTGTTCTTAATGAGAATTCGACGAAGTAACGGCTTGGAAATATCTCTAATATCGGGAGGGACAGCTTTCGTCTTGCGAATTGAACTGATGGGCATGTTTCATCTCTAGCAACTCCCATACCGGTGGCTGCAAGCTTCCAAGCCAGGGGCCAATTTCATTTAATTTGCTTAAGCATGAAAAAAACCTTGCTTGACAAATCAGGTATACCAGCCAAAACTCCATGTGATGTATATTGTTTGGGAATGGCACTCCTCTGTCATTTAGTTAGCGCGGCAATCACATAGATTTTGAGCTGGTAACCTTTGTTTTTTTTAAGCATAAGGTTATTTTGCGCTGAAGCGAATTTTGTGCTTAAGCGGGTCTATGAAATTGGCACCAGGTAGGGGAGCTTTCGCCATAAATTGTGAAGGCATGGCTATAATGCACTAGCTCGTGGAACTCAGGGACAGAACCTGCCTCATCATTGACCAAGAAACGGTACTTGGTACACTTGGTAGAAATTACTCCTAGATTCTCTAGCAGGGAGATTTTAACAATTAAGGAGGCCTTCTGGAGAGTGGACACTAATTTGATTTTAGGGGTTATTGCAATGTAGTTTCTGATGATTTTTACTGAAAACTGCTGATGAAGGCGTTACTACATTAATTACTATGACGAGAATTCAGACTTGCGTCAATTGAATATCGGGTGTTGTTGGTAATGTAATCTACTTAACATTATCCTCGCTTTGTTTACACCCCGCCAATAAAAAAAAATCACCTGCAATTTTCAACTTGCATTTTTGAAGCTAACAATATAGTCTGGGAAAGTTGATTCTCTTGATGATAAAAAGGAAGACTTAACGTGTTGATAATGTCTAATGCAGCAGTTCTCTGTGTAGAGTTGCTTACTAACATCTTCGATAACCTGCGTTTAGGGTGGATTCGTCATACTTGTCCGATACATCCCGCTTGTTTCTTTGCCAAGCCTTCGGGAATTTTTTGGCTGACGTTTCGGGGCACTTTTTGATGGTGAACTTGTATCAAACTTTCACAAACTGTTCTTTTGAAAGTTGGAATTTTTGAAATAGGTTGCTGTACTGTAGTGAAAACCACTTGACTTGAACAAAGAAATAAAAAGCGCATTACTAGGCAGTAGCATGAGCTATTAATAACATAAACCACAAAACCCTAAGTCAGATTGGGTTAATACTTTATTTACGCATAATGCATATTGGCATTTCTTCCGGCTTACCAAATTCTTGAAAATCAGCCATAGCATGATTGAGATCCGAAGGGGTGGGGTCAGCCACGGGCTATGAGGTAGAACCCCCGATGCAATTACTAATGTTCGACTGGCTATGTAATCGGCTTTCTTGCAGAAGACCCTTTATTTGAGTTTTGAAAGAGAAAGAGAAAACATTTCCCACGGAACACCTTTTTATTGTTTTCATCCATTCCAACAATTAAGTCAAGTATGGAGAAATAAACGGACCAGTGACACCTTTGAGAGACCCAGGGAAAAAGAGTGCCCATTGCTGCTGCGGCCTACTGAAAGTACGACGCAGCGATCCGTGCTCGAACCCCTGCCGATTTTGCCTGCTTGGCTGGCATCGGAAATCGAACACCAGACCGTGAAGGCGCAGGGGGCGTTCCACAGCGCAGGCCGCGGATCAATGGCATACACCCCTCGACATCTACTGCCCCAATCTTGCGCCGTATACTTTTCCTTTTCGAGCTGTGGTGTGGAGGCCCGAGGGCAGGGACGCTGTGACCCCAAGGCGCCCTATGACATCCCCCAATCGATATAGCCAGCTGTTCACGGGCTGTTCTCGGTCAAGTAAAGTTGGCTTTTTTGCTGATGAAGAGGGGGTTGGTTGGTTCAGCAAAGCCACAATCGCCTTTTAAAGAAACAGGCTATATTGGGGTCTTTGATAAGGCAACCCTGTGCAAGGTAGACAAAGTGAGAGGGCGTGACACATAGAGCAACAGGTGCTAAACATAGCCTACGTAGAAATAATACCGGAGGCCACTGATACACGAGCAGGGCCCCTGTAAAGGAGGGGACTCCTTCAAGGAAATTAGTACCAGGATCGATCTCAGTAATACTGCTAAGTATGTTCCAGCACCAACAGAGCACTTTGGTAATTGAATTTTTGAATCACTGAGGCTAGACACTGCTTAGGGTACATGAGATGTCCCAGACAGCTTAGAGGATGAACCGCGTTTATAATTAAAACAGGTTGATGCCATTAACCGTACACCAAATTCAGTCTTGTGTATTGTACCAGGCTTCACATTAATGGCTTTTATGAGCTGACCGAGGTAATGGATTCACTGCATGGCTGTTCACAAAACTATGAAAGATTCTCGCGGTTGTGGGATATATGACTCATCTTCATGCGAGAGAAACAAAACATGTATGCGTGGTTAAAAATACCCGTATACGGGTCTGATAGTATATTCAAGAGTGCGTTGTAACCAAATATCGATAAAGGTGATGCTATCGATATTACTGAATCGCGAAAACACCCAGCCTTCCCCAGAAGGTTTGGCAGAGAGGAAGTCATTCCAAATGATATCATCTTCGTGTATCGATGATATCTCTGCAATAAGTGTATATGCCCCGAGGCTCGTCTGGAATCGTATATCGCGTACACCTAGACGCAACGGGACATCGCCGGTTTGTGATGAATTCGGTGGATACCTCGGTTGTAATAAGGTGTAATTTGCTTTTGTTCTCTCTGTTTCTCCGCGTATTTTTACCGCAAAGTCCCCTTAAACCGCACGTTCTCGTGCCAATATTCACGGTCATGCATAACTGAACGAGTGGAGGGCACTGCGCTTATTTTGTTCTTGATACCAACACTCTAACGTCCGAGCAACGTTTAAACAAAGATATGAAGGGGAACACAGTGATGAGTCTGGTGTCCGTGTGTACCTGGTCTCAGTCTGAAAGAACGCAAGCCCATGGTAATCCTCAAATGTTTGAGGAGGTAAGAACGACAGGTCCATGAGAAAAAAAAAAAACAGCAAAAACGGGACTTTGAAAAAGACATACGCTTGTCAAAATACCTGTGTTGTGGTATACCTTTCACTCATTCTGCAGTGTTGGAAAGCACATATTGGTCCTGTCCATGGATTCTAACCATGGGAAAGCTCACCTGGTATTTTTCTCTGAGGTCTGTTGTTTAAACTAGGCGGACAGGCAAACTCGCGGGCATATCGGAGAGATTTTAGCACAGATGCCCTGACATACCTGAGTGTTTGCCCACGTGCAGAGTGCACTTTAAACATGTCCAAGATTTTTGTTTTGTTTTTGTTTCGGTTTTTTTTTTTCAAATAGCGTTGCACTGGACGTAAAGAGTTTCCCCCGTCCTTGTGTTTGCCTCCTCTGCTACCTCACCCCGTGCCTCCTGCCGACACAGTAATGCATGTGGCAAACAAAACTAGTCAGGTTGTCTTGAGCACGCCATTCTGAATTAACAATCGGCACAGATGTACTATCGGTTAGTCTTTTTGGTGGTCGTTCAGAACAGAATTATGTTGGGGGGTCGTTTTAAGCAGTTTTTAAGCAATAATTTGCAGCGTGAGACACGCTGAAAAGATTCTGTCAGTATCCACTTATAGGCCTAGTTAGCTTCTCGATATAATTTTCTTCCTTGGTAACCGCAGTGTTTTTTCCGGCTGGCATGATATCATTTTGGTAACTTTTCATTTATAAAATGAAGGCAACGTACGTATAGTTTACCTGTGTTATCGCCATAGGCCGACTGTATGTCATGAACATCAGTGAGCGTTTACGATGGGGGTAAATGACCTGTCACGCACCATTCATTAACCGATGGTAAACTGACATGCTATTAAAAGACGCATCCATTTACGCTGGCAGTGGTGACCAGGAACTGCACTTTCATTTTTGGCTTTGAGACAACACTTGAAGTTTCAAACTGTTAGTTTCTCCCTGAAGGGTTTCTCTAAAGAGTTCAAGACCAAAAGCGGGAAGCCATAGTGTCTCATTCATGGTGGAAGCACTTTGCCACACAATTGCAAGCTAACCGTACCAGACGGGCGGAGCAGTAGGCTACCTGGCCTTTTGAGCCGTGTGAAGTATGGGCTCAACAGCCATTTTGCGCATGACTGCAGTGCGCAGAACAATGCCAACTGACGGGGATGCCGAGGCGGAAGACCCAGAGACCGAATTTCAATGAAATCTAGTCGTCATGTGACAACAGGATGGCACTTTTGTTACTGCGTGGGTCACCACGGCAGCCTGTATGTCACAAAGTATGAAAGAATTGAATTTGAAGGCCTAAACCTTTAAGATGAATTAATGGAAACAACGCCCCGCTTCAGCTGCTCTTTTTTTTCAAATCTCTTTAAAACGTACACCCCCTCCCTCCAAAAGAAACCTACCCTTCATTAATTAATAGGACTTTAGACCGCGTAATCTGCATAACTGTTGAGAGTGGGATATGTGATGACCAGAAGTAATACAGAACCATCATGAAAGGGAGACGTGTATTCGTGTACTTGGGGGGGGGTCCGTTCTTAGACTCACCGCTAAAGCGTGTCCTAGGTCCACTCATCAACAGACGGGCGTGATTCGATGTGTAATTGTGCGTGCGGGTTGAATACGGGTGTACCACCCAACATCCGGGGCAGCGTGTTTTTCCCGGCGAGTGTTCAAACACAGGACACGGTCTCGCCGACGAGAATGATGAATGGCACCCTTTTAGAGAGTTTTGACAGAGTTTCCTGGGAAATTGTCCCGAGGTAAAACAATTAAGACAAGGTCTTGCAGTCGTGACAGTCGGAACGACCGAGCGATTCCTCGCCCCCCAAGTGTTGTATTTTTGTTTTTCAACTTTAGACCTTGGAAGGCAGACGGCGCGGAAAATATCGACGAACTTAGTCGCGCTGCAGGAGCACTGATACTCAAAAATATCAGAAAAGGTAACACAGCTGTGGTATGTCAAGCTTGCTAAGCAAATTACGTGTAATACGAGCCTGATGAAAAAAAGTTGTGAAGTATTTGCCCAAAGCATAAAGTAACTGGTATTACAAGTCCCTAGAATTTGTTGGGATGGCTATTTTCGACTGCATGGTTTAAGTCACATTTTCACACAAAGATTTTAAGGACATATTGTTCCCTTTTCATTGGCAAAGACACCGACATCGCTGCATTTGTTGGCTCAAGTGTGGTTTGTTATTGTGCATCACACGGAATGTACCGATTAGTCTTCTCCTGAGGTTCAGTTTGGTGTCTCAATTTCTTGCATGGGCTCGACAGAATACGTAATGAGGGTTTCCACGAAAAATTTAGGACGTACTACGTTGGAAATGCAGTCGTACCTCCATGCCCGTTACCCGCGAGGAGCGTATAAGCAAACACCGGCCGGTTTATTTGCTCATTTGACGGCAGGTTGCGGTATCGCCATGCCTGCTCGTTGACACAACGCTGTGGCTTCGGTTTTCAGTTATTTTCCCACTCCCTAAAACAACACTTGAATCGATCGTCTCTCTGCACCATATTGTAATTGAATCTATATTGGACAGAGGGTACAGAGAGAGGCAAAGTGAAGAGTAAACTTGAAACAGATTTTTGTTTCATCGTC
Source organism: Acanthaster planci (assembly GCF_001949145.1). The sequence continues at coordinate 36,346 of NW_019091418.1, forward strand.
CTAGATTTTCCAGCGCAGGGTTTGTTTGTTATACTAATTCAAAAAGGAAACTTTGATTTAGCTGTCGAGCTTGTAGTAAAGAAACTAGTGGTTTGTTGGCTGCTTACAGACCAATCGTTGCCAAGGGTATAAAATGGATTCCTTGAGTAGAATATCTGGCGTCCGATTGGCTCTCGTTGTTCCTACGTCACGTGCATTGGAACTGAGATTGAAAAACGGCCGGGATTATTTTACATTTCCTTTATAAACATCATGAGCCCTTCTTGCCAAAATAATAAATCAAATACAACACAGAGAAAACCCAACACAGCTTGCCGTTGCTTATAGCTCAGTAAGAGGTTTCAACCCCTGTAGACTTGCTGTAGCCAGTTGTTCCCTCAGTTTGTTTGAATAACTCAAAAATGTGCAAGAGACGTGCGTGTTAACAGTAAACACTATGCAGTCGCAGGCTAGGCTCAGAGTCATGATAATTACTATGTCAAATTGTCGTTAGTGCCCTAATTATTATATACCATCATTTGGCATAAGCAGTACGTGGGTTTAGGAGCAAAATATACACCCATTTTGTCATCTTTCAACCATTTCCATCCTTTTGACAGCAGTTTGGCCTGGTAGGCAGCTGCATGCGCTTGCTCAGACACGAATTCAAATGACCAATGACGTACCGTACATAACGGAATTTCCGGGAAATTGAAATGGATTTAGTGTTGTCTCTGACGCGCAATACACGTATTGCTCAATAAAAAAACACTAAACAAAAAACACAAAAACACAATTTTTTCACGTGTGTATGTTCTAAAAAGGAATTTGAATGCTGATTGATGCATCAAGTAAATTCTGATTCTTTATTAAGCTAATTCAAATAAATTGACTCCCAGTTTGATGTACTGGGCCGGAGAGATCAAGGTAGGTCCCTCTGTAATGACCTGGCGTAATTGGCATCATTTTTACCAGTCTTTTATTGAAATGCCGCGTAAACTGAGGCGAGGGTTCTCCACTGCCGACTTGACGTTTACGGAGCGTGTTTCGATATCAATGCCAGGGCTTGCACTGATGTAAGTAAACACGGGTCCTGTGTTCAGAGAAAGGAAGTTGTTCAAAATGACGAGTAAAATCCAAGTTAATTAAATTCGAATGCATCCTCCGTGCTGGCACCGGTGTTCAAGTAGACTGAGAACTCCGTGCTAATTTCATGTCGGTATCAGTTAGGTTACAAGGGTTTGGCTTATTAAATTTTGCCGGCCCGTTGCAACATCAGTCACTCTTGGGTTAATGATTAGTTTTGGAAGATTATATTTTGTGAGTATATGTTTCCTTGCGTTGAATTATTAAGTGGATAGAATGTGTTTAATTGTATGTTAGTAGCAATTTGGTCAGTTCTTGCAAAGTTAAAGTTCTAAATCAAACAACAATAATATTTCGATTTTTTTGACTGTGAACACTGTAATCTTGTTTACCTTGTTTAACGAAATATTTCTACACACCCTCGTCTTTGGCCGTGTTACAACTGAACTGTTGTCTGTCAGTTATATTATTCATACAACATTTGGTGTCATTATATCTGCCTGGTCGATTTAAAAGACTGGCAAAAACCATATGTGTTTTTATACGCTGCTCTACCTGAAATTAGTTGAATGAAATATACTGCAAATTCGACTTGGCAATTACTATATCCGAGCGTTGCACATACCGGAGTTGTAGAGTCATAAGCCATAAACTTCCCCCTGGAAAATTAGAATTTTGCTGGCAGCCCGACGAATGAAAGGAACCGGCGGAATTTCATTTCGGTGTTCGACTGTGTCGCACGCAAAACAGCGCCTACAGGTATATAAACAAGCTCTAATGAAAATAATTGCGTGGGAATTAAGCCGTTTCTTGAGCGGCTCTGGTGAAGCACCAGGGACGGGAGAGGTTCGGGGAACCCCTACCCGCGCTAATTGCGGATCATTCTTTGGCTCCTGTTTGTACATTAACCGGTCTCCAGGGCGAGGCACTCGAGGATGAGGGTGCTACCGCGCTCTCCCGGCTCAAGTACGCACCGCGAAAGCGAGGTCCGTGTTCGGTTCGGTCATTTATAGTCCTCGCGTTGACAGTCTCGAGGCGGGCGATATTTGGCCGTCGTCACCAGTACTAGCCAAGGGACGACAGCATAGCAAGACATCAGGAGTGTTCTGTCGATTAAAAATCGATAATATTTGTGTTGAACTGATCAATACGGTATCCTTCTTCCGTACTGATCCCCTATCTGCCTTGAGCAGAACCACCCCTTGTCAGTTGAAAGAGCAATGTTAGTGGGGATCGATAATTTTGTTGGTAGCGATGCGACCGTAACGCGTGCATTTCATAGTTGTTCGTGAGACAGCGAAATTCAGTTCCGACCAAAGGAACCCCTTTGTTAATAAAATTGCGCCCTCTCTTGGTCCAGCTCAAACTGCCTGAGTCGTTTTAGATGCAGACTGCATATCGAATCTCCCGTAGCAGTCATTTCATCGTGTATGACATATTCGATTGTATTTTGGTGAAAAGAAAATACGGCTGTATTGAATGGCTATCTTAAAACCTCCTTTCCAAATAATTGGCTAGTATCTTTAGCTTGCCTTATGCCTTTGAAAGACGACATAAATTGTCCAACGTCATCCCATTGACTTGATACTGAATCTGACATCTGAAACGATCCCTGTAGTATTAATTTGGTGACATTTCAGACAGGGCACCCAGTTGTGCACATATTTCTTCAGGAGGTCTCAGAAAGTAAATGAACTGCGGCTAGTACATAAGTTGTGTATATTTAATTGTTGGGGGCACCTCGGGTACAGACTTCCGCTGAGAGGCCCTTCCGCTTCCGCAGGGTGGGGGGCACGTGCCCCGTGCCTGTATAAAGTCACATCACGAAAGAGCTGCTGTATCTTTAAACTGTTTATTGAACTTTTTTTGTGTGCTATAAGCACATATATTCCCATTACTCAACAACGTCGTGATAAAAGCTTACGAGAGCAACCATGTACATAGGCTAGCCACTTGAACATTAGCATTCTCGACGCTACCTCTTAGACTCTCCTACAGACGCTCGAGAGAGACTCTCACCCTTACCCGGGAATTTCAACTAGAGGCGTAACAAGGATACGGGTTCAAGGGGAACTGCGCCTATATTTTGGACCCTGGAGTAGCGCCTCTACTGGCTGCGCAGTCTCCAACACTTCAGCGTGCTTTTGTTTCAACATGACGATGACTGGATAATTTCAGAAGTGAAAAAAGAGAATTCAGTTAACGTTTGAGCCGTGTATGGCACAAGTATTCCGGTAAAACAAAACTGCTCCTGTTTCGACTCTGGAACGTGTGCAATCCTCCAAAAAATAATGGAACCCTGTCAACACTTTGTTTTTTGTTTCAAGACAATTCCTGCTGCTGGCCGTAATACGTTTATCCTCGAAGGTAATTGAGCTCTTGAAAGCCCGTGTGTTGAAGTCACACATTGTTTTGCTTAGCTGCATAGCTGAAGCCAACTGATCGTATCATTTGTGATAATGCCATTTTAGCTCCACTCAACAAAATTACAGGCTTCAATTTTGATACGCTGATCGGTTCTACGATCATAGTCATGCATTTAGGGAACCAGACTGAAGCTGACAGCTGCATAGGAGCCAGACCAACATCAATCCTCACTGTGATATTAAATTGTTGAATTGGGAACCAGCCAGAAGTAGATAGCCAACGGATTAGATAAAGGAACCACTTTCGACCGAATGTGATGTTTATTTTCATTTTGCAGTAATCATCCAAGCTTACACTGTAGAGTTGCACGACAATCACGTGATGCGCGGAAACACCGCTGTGTTCAAATGCGCTATTCCTGCTTACGTCAAGGATTACGTTGAAGTGACGTCATGGTCTCGCTCGACAAATCCCCTGACTTCTGGTAAGTAGACACAATTTCTACCAAGATAAGCCTCAACACCTGTCTATCAACACAAGTTTTGTTCTATTAGGCTTGGATACCTTTGTCCGAAGCATGGTCTTCCCCTAAAATGTAAGAAATGCTATGTACATTAAACTACATTTGTGTAACACTATTTTTGTAGAAGGGAGATTCAGCATTCTACCTACTGGCGAACTCCACATCCGGGACGTTCGTGACGAGGATGGAACGGGTTACCAATATCGTTGCTCTACGAAGAACCGACTGACCGGGGAAGTCAAAGTCAGCCGAGCAGCGCTGCTTAATGTGGCGAGTGAGTTCAAGGTTTTAAAACGGAACCAGTGGAAATCTGTCTTGCATTCTCATTTTTTGGACTATTATTGTATCCCAAAGTACATATTCGTGGCTTTAAAGACTGTATGGAGTACCGAAGTTTAACGTCATTTTGAACCAGGAAGTGTAGTGCAAACGAATGGAGTGCGCACGCGTGTTGGTTCACGCTCTGGTTCTTACGCTAATGCCTTTTACATACATAATTGTACGGTAGTCTATAGGCAGTTGATGAAAACTCGACTAGATTTGCCTTGAACGTTTATAAATCACGACTAGTTTGAGTTATGATGTTGCTGAAATGATATAAGAAAGGTCGTAACGCGGAAACAAACCACTTTTATGCGCTTTCTTTCACTGTATGTGAACACATTATCAATCCTTGTGCAAAGCCAAATGTCGTTCCTTAAACTTTGCTAATCCATTCGCTGCCCCAAAGCAACTTTCCTTCTTCAGATTTTTGTAAATAACCCTCATTACTTCTACCCACTCGGTATAGTCTTGGAAATTTGTTTGGAGCGTCTGCAAATTGTTTGAATTAATTACTCTGTCAAGAACTGCTCAGGGTTTCCGTTTCAAGAGTGCAGACAACCCCCCCATTTAGTTTGTGAGAAATTGTAGGTTTCATTTTCGGGATTTTCCACTGCCCAGATCCCACGAACACAGTTCCCGAGATGATAAACAGCCGGCGAGAGTACGTGGGCAAAGTCGGGGACGCGGTGGAGTTGCCGTGCGTGGCCAGCGGCTACCCAATCCCCACTTACCACTGGAAGAAAGACAGTCAACCAGTTATCTTGGACGACCGCTTGACTCTGAAGGGAGGCAACCTGCTGATTAACAGGGTGCGGCTAGAGGATGACGGGGTTTACGAGTGTGAGGCAACCAGCGACTCCGGTAGCGTGACTGCTAGTCGCCATCTTACCGTTCGTGGTAAGCTCACCGGATTGACATTTTCGTAAATTTCGGTATTTCAAAGCAAGGTCATTCGGGAACGAGTACGCGCCCGAGTCGACAGGGCAGACTTCGCGCGCGTATTGCTAGTCCTGAATGACCTTAGACGCACTTCAATTGGGGCATGTGTTGTTGAAATAAGTGGCTCATGTAATGTGTGCTTTTACTTTGAGCCCGCCTCACTGCAACCACAATGTTACCTATGAGAAATGGTCGTCTTTTTGGCGTGGGCTTTCATTTTCAATTTGCGCACGCTTTGTGGTAACGTGGCAGGAATCTGTCATCGTTACCTCTGACGCAACTGCACCCAGAGAATCGAGTACAATTTTTGAACTGGACCTGGCATTTCCTTCCATTTATATCAGAAACGAATGTAAAATAGCTTCTGTCTTGAAAATGCTTCGAAGTCCCCTTTGAAAGGCTAATTTTTTTTTAAAAGAGCAGGTTCCGCAATTTTGTTCATTTTGTATGCCGATGCAATGAAACACAATCTCTATGAGCTTTTTAAAGAGACACCTTCTCCCCAAAATTGCTTTAAATGAACACAAATGTAGAGGAGCTGAGAGGAATCCAGTCAAAGGGAACTCATTTTATTGATATTTCTCATGTCAATTGTTACCCAGGGACAGTGCCATGAAATGTTATCTGTCAGGTTTCCGGAAGAGCCCTAACCACTCGGAAATCATACGCCATAAACACTTTTAATGCTGATGATGCGGTCACAGTTCCCGTGCCAAACCTGCCGATGGTCACTCCGAATGTTCCTATCATCATCAACCAACGTGCCATACCTGAGGCACTTATCCACTCGCAAAAAGTGCCTGAGATCAGTCTTAACAAGCAGCAACGCAAATATTCACCCCAACATATGGTCAGACTGAACACGGCTCAGCTTTTTCTCGTCACAGTACAAACATGGGTCAATCAGTATTACTTATTACTTCAAATTCTCTCGAGCAAGGGTTATTACGACAGAACAGACTGACATTTGGTATGTAGCGTGACTATACACCAGCATAACTGTGTAGTGTTTAGAATAATAACGACTGATTGATTTGAAACATTTGAAAGTATAGAACGTGACCTTTCCGGTGTAACGGTCGCATTTATCCGGCATGTTCGGATATCCGGGCATTAACCGAACACTGCCGAGCGACCCGATCTAGCACCCGAATGTATGCGCAGTAAGTCCCGTTTTGTTCACTTTTATGGGTGTGCTGAGTTCCTAACAACGTCGACTACATATATTGGCTGCGTGCGATCACTCAAGTCATGCTAGGAAACAGGGTATGGCGCTGCAAGATCTTACCAACGAGAACGAGGTTGCGTATGTACATGTACTGACCGTGGATACCTCTCCATCGTCCTCATTCATGGCTCGACCATAGAGTTGGATACTATATCCAATTCCATTGGCTCGACGTACGTGTATAATGGTTGCACCACTCACCTATCTCTTGCGCAAAAGCGGCAAGTCAAAGTAATTTCCCAATCTCCCAGTCTCATCTGCATTTCTTCGTACGCCCACAGCCACCGCGCGCGCCTAATCCTCAGGAGTGGAGTCAAAGACCAGGACGAAGACCAGAGCAAACCGGTCGAAATGTCGAGTTCACATTCAATTTCCTATCAGAAACATACATCCTCCAAAAAGGATTTATCCACATGGTGTAACCGCATGCCCTCTCTTTACTTATATCATGATCTAGCTTCAAAATACAAGATCCATGGTAATGCGGCAGGTGTCCATAATGGGATTATGGACGGTCTGTAGAGCGCTCCTTAGGTAACTAATTATTAACTATAATTAACCGTTATGGAATGTTGAGGTGATGTAAAGCTACCCCAAGCACATTCTGAGAAATCTAAAATAAAATGTCTTCACAACCTCTGAAGGTTTTCGTTTTTCCTCCTCGTGTGCTCGTCAGAGCCCCTGGCTGTGTACTTCTACCCACAGCGTCGCAGCGTAGACGTCGGCGCCTTCGCCAATTTCAACTGCACGGTCAGCGGCTACCCTATCGAACGGGTGACTTGGTACAAGAACGCCCAGCCACTGGACGGCGACGACCGGGTGACCATCTTCGACAACGGCACGCTGGAAGTGTCGGACATGACCCGTGGAGACCGGGGCATGTACCAGTGCGTGGCCAGCAATAGCTGGGAGACCAAAGAGGCAACCATGCAGCTGTCAATGGGTGGTAAGGAGAATTGCACTTATTTGAAGGCGTGTTACCAGACCCCTCCCCTTTTGTTTGAGATAGAGTAAGCAAGTGATATTTGTCAAAGAGAAACTTCGGCTGGCATTAGTTCTGTCTTTATTATTCAACTCGTAATGCCCTTTTTACGATTACCAAACGTATACCTTGTTTTGAAAAGGCGAAGCTGTTCTGTTCGACTTATTAATTCATTCACATCGATCTCTTCTTTTTTTTTGATATGTAGTCCGATTTAAAGACGGTCTTGCTGCAATTAAATCTGAGTCGACAATGTAGGGATTTATGGACAACAGATAGATGATTTTTTGTTACAGTTGAACATCTAAATAAACTGTCTTATGTCTAATAAAACTGGGTAACCAAATTTGAAATCAGCGCCTTAATTTTCCCATTGCGGCTTGTTAATACACGTAAATGAGAGTCATTAGTAACTTTGGCGAAGGAGGAATTGGGTAGCAATTAACATAGATTATTGGTACAGGACGCGAGCAAAAGCTTGCCCCATCAGTATCCTACACATCCTCTAGAAATCGCCTTGTGTAAATATTACGTTGGTTCGTTATGACAAAGAATCCTTTAGCCCGTGTGAAGATTAGGGGAATACATTATATGTAAGTGTACTACTATTCCATAAAGAACGTAGTTCTTGTAATGCCGGGTGGATATTGATCTGGGATCGATACGCGATCATTCATGTGGCACGTGCCCAAAGTGGCTTCTCCACCATAGCCTGATACTTCGATCGGCGACATCCTGCGAGCCACGACGAACAAAACAAAGTGGGTGATCCAAGCTAGAGTGTAGCTGAGACTGAGGGCTTTCCCGAGCAAGAAAGCAAATAGGAAATCGAAGTCAGCCCTCAGAACAAGACCGGAACACTTTAAAACCACATCGCCGTAATGACCTGTGTATGTACTGTAATTCGCAACCCCTGTGGCACGCGCACGTATGCCAGCCGAGTGAAATCTAACACCGCCTCTGATTGGGTCCCAGGTGGCTTCCACATCACGCTGGGCCAATCAGAGCTGCCCCCACGGCTCGGCTTTCAGGCGTGCAACTCCTAATGAAAGCTGGACAGATGGCAAAGCCACCAAAGTGCAATAGAGATATTAGTAATCCCGTTGGGCACATGCGTACACACTTCTTAAGTGCCATCCTCCGCAATTTGTGTCACAATCCAAGGACTAGTTTGGTGGTGTTTTCGACGCTCGGTAATACTAAGCCATCCTTTATGGGGTTCCAGATGAACCAATTCGTAAACGCTCGGACATATTGTCTCCTTGTGGTGTTCTATTCGATTTGGTCAATATGTTTTGCAGATGAATCCATCATGAGCAACGAAGTACTCGACGGAACAGGTAAAATATGCATGGTGGTTTCACTTGAGACGCACAGCTTATAACCCATAATGACGTCACGTAATTTGCATCTGAACGCGTGACAGCGTAGTGCTTTGTCAAATATTGCATTTAATCGAAAGGTCTATTTTGAACATGTATGAGTGGTTTTCAGATTTATAAACATTGACACTAACACACTAGGCCCAACCATCAACTAACAACATTTTAAGTACAATAGTATTGTATACATTATTTTTTAATGAAATAAGTTTGTCTCTTAATAATCGTCCTTTCTTAAAGTAAGAAATGTCCCCTTGAAACTTTGTGCTTTTGATTATATTGCTTTTGGTGCTATTTTCCAGCTCTTTGACTGAAATATTCCATGCGAGTGTTGACATAATCTTTTACTTAAAGGACCCCTTTTTAAAATCCGGGCCCAAGGGTTAATTTAGATTTCCTTATGAAGTCATAAAGTTGCCATTTCAGGTTTTGTGAAAACCATTGCACAAATCGATCCTACTTTTAAAGATATTCTGCTAAATGTTGGTCAAAATACCATTTACCTATATTCTGGTGAGATTCTTTGTTTCACAAATAACCAACATATTTATATCGCACCATTGGGTGCATTTAAATCACGACTTCTAACTGTTTAGACTTGTGCACTCCTTGCAGTGGACTGACTAATGCATTATTTGGCTGAGCAGTCAAAACTAATATTTTTATTTCTTTGTACTGCTTCAACCCCCTAACAATCTTAAATGCTTGTTTTATTCTAAATGATGAATTTGTTCAAAACCTTATTCATTACGCCCGTGCATACCTTGGAATGTCTCTGACATTAATGCCATGACTATTTTTTTTTTACTAAAGCATGAATTTCTCCCATAATTTTCTCAATATGCAATGGAGTGGACCCTTTGCAGGAGTGTAATTACTAGTGATATTTTTATGAAATGATTTCCTCACAATTACAGCCGCCAAGCCAATCCTGCTCGACCACTTCACCAACGAGACCCTTCAGCCGGGGCCCAACCTCCAATTGTCATGCACAGTTGCAGGAAACCCTACCCCTGAGGTCACGTGGTATCGTGACGACGCGCCCATTCCGCCAATCAGCAGGTACGCCAACAATGACGTCATCAACGCTGACGGGGACGTGGTGAGCTACTTGAACATCACCGGCTTACGGACGATAGATGGCGGGCTGTACCGTTGCGAGGCAACCAGCGAGATTGGTGTAGCGAGCCATGAAGACCATATTTTTGTTATAGGTTTGTGTTCTTTGCCTTTGATATCCAAACGATGAAGAAACAAAGTGAAGCCATTAAAGAGGATTACACAAACTTTTTTTCTTCTTTCAAAGCAAGCATGTCTTGATGAAAATAATTTTGAAATCAGGCCATAGACCTATTCGCTGACGCCTTAATTCTGCGGTGTCCCCGTCACTCAGGCACACATTCCTAAGCTTGACGAGCGCGCGAATTTGGTTTTAGCAGTGTGCTCCCATTGGCTGATGAGGAAGCATTCAGTGTGCATCTCTTATGTCCACTCGCGTACGGACAACGCAGTAATGGCTCCTTATTCTTGTCACTGGATCGCTGTATACGAAACAGCTTTCCGGAACAATGGGATGACATCAATAAATTAAAAAGTCGCAATGTGTTCCCAGTAATACCCAGAACTACTTTATTTGATATTCATTGACAATGAGTTCCTGTTTCCTGTCTTCCAGCATATGCTGCTTCATATTGAACTTATTCGGCGAAAACAAAGTGAAATTTAATTGCACTGAATGAGGCATAGTACAAAGGAGATAAACACAAGGGGTTCATTATGTCCTTCCTTTGCCCATTCAGCATCGTTCTGCTGCCTATTTATTTACTAAGAATTGTTGGCTTTTTTATTTGGAATATTTTTACTATTCAGACAAATTGCTAGATAGTTGGGCGATAAAGAGTTTTGTGCAGATTTGGATGGTTTTATTTGACCGTCAAAGTGCTATGGTAGGTGGCTGAACTGTTCACAGTGAGAAATGCTTTGGGTAAAACTTCAAGAAATATACACAGATTTTCGTTGTAGTCTCCCAAACGCTTTGAAACAACACCATGGGAGCCTCTGGTGCGTTGTAAAAACCGCTTTATCTTGTAGTTTAGTTTTAAAAGGTAACAGTGGCATATGGAGCGAGAATTCTAACTGCGTTATGGCCGTTAGGATAATATGATTGCAAAGGCAATCAACTCGACAGACACAGAAGCCCGTAATGTGTGTGGTATTATTCACAATTCCCCGTCTTTGTATTGCCGAAACAATTTAATTAATAACTTACTTGTTGCGGCGCTGATCAACGACGCACGTGCATACTTGATAAGTGAATGTAACCGTATGGTGCACATTGTTCTCCGCCGAAGCCAATACGGTAGACTTAATGACATTTTTGAAGGCAAGAACCTTTTGAAAATCTGACAACTATTGTTGGGAAATTATTATGGCGGCACGGGTGCTACAGTGTCTAATTACAACACCCTGCGATAATCATTTTGCAATTTAACTGTGTTTATGCTGTGCAAATATGTTGGTAGTTAACCTGCGGTTGAATTCGTGCATGCGTACAGCTGTATGCAAATGATGGTTTAATAGGCTTTTCTCCCGGCGTTAAGTGTTACACGGGGATTATCTCAAGGATCGATAGCACGTTTGCGAGATAACCACATGTGGCTTTTTCGGTACTCGCCTATGTGGCATACTGAGTCACACGAAACGCAATTATTGCAATAGTACAGGGCTCCTACATGCGGTGTAAAAAGGCCAATTTTCAAAATTTATGAGTAGGAGTCAAGGAGATATCTTTTTTTTCACGTTATGAGCTAGCATCCAGTGGCATTGTTACTGGTCAACGCACACTGCTCAGTGATGTCTCCGCCCATCTACTCAGAGGCCCACGAGCGCCAACAGCTTCATCTCCTTTTTGAAATTAATTTTGCACGAAGCACAGATATCAAATAGGTACACCAATATTAACACCAGACTGTGTTCATGCACTTCATCGCTGTAGGCTAACAACATCAACAAGGCTTTACACATTTTGACATAAGTCAACTGTCAAGGCCAGTAATGAGTAGTAGCATAGCAAACCTCCCGTGGGGGGGGAGGGAAGGGGAGGGAAAAAGTTTCCATGGAGGTGCAGTTTCCCCCTTGTCTCCCTTGGCTAGATGGCCGGCTCTTCTCACAGGGAAGAGTTCCCATGGGGACAGTTGCCCCGGCTACGTCACTGCCATTCGAGTATTGTTAGCTCCCTCCGTTGCACTAAAAGCTTACAAGCACAACTGCACGTGCCTTTGCCCTGCAATTTAAAAAGTCAACAGTTACAGATGTACAAACTGGAGGATGCCGCATCAAACATGGAGAACCTTTCCTGGTAGAATTCCCGCTTCGCCTCAAGACGAATTTCATTGTCAAACAGGCCCTTCTGATTTGTCGTTTTCTGTTGGTTCCTCCCCTGGCTTTATTCGAGTCAGAGCTGTAAAGAGAGAGTAGCGCCAACTTCCGACTTTGGAACCAAAATTGCCGTTCATTATATGTGCAGTACAGTATAATCCACCATTTTGGCTCCGACAATTTAGATACTCATGTCACAACTAAGACGTGAACATCCAAAATGACGTGTCATTGCGAATAGCAGAACATTTTGATAAACAAGATGAAACTTGTAACAGGAGTGATTCGTTTTCCCACCAGGCCCACCTTTTGTCCGTCCCCTGCCCAACATCACCGCAGTTGCCGACCGCGATCTGACCGTGCATTGCCGCGTAGTGGGCTACCCGATTCAGTCCATTACCTGGTCCAAGAGGGGCCTGACGCTGCCAACTAACATCCGGCAGACGGTGCACCCCGACGGGACCCTTGTGATACGGAGGGTGGAGCAAGGCCGGGACGAGGGGGAGTACGTCTGCACGGCACGCAACCAGCAACAGTTGACCCACTCCCAGAAATTCACGCTTGCTGTACACAGTAAGTCTACTCCATAAACTCAAAATACTGTAAAACGCCCGCGAGATGTTAGCACTCCGCATGATTTCTCTTTTTTCATACCCCTCAACAGTTTTTAGCCTGTGCTTACTGTACTCTCTGTAAGTTTGAGATAACCACTGATAAGCACGCTCCGTTTGATAGTTGAGAAGTAGTTACCTGACATAAATATGTACAAAAATGTGTTATCCAAAATCTCTTCCTCTTATCCTGCTTAATTCACTAGAATTAATAGAAAAGGCCGAACAGAATTAATTTAAAGTATAGCAGACATTCATTCTGCGCTCTCATGCAGGAGTCGCACTCCAAAGGAGGAGATTGCGGTAATTCATTCAGTGTTGAATTTTTCAGCCTTTGTGTAGTGCTGAATCGAATTTGCTAGATTAGGCTTTGTCCATTTCGGCGCACTGAAAATGAAAAAAAAAACAACTTTTTATTCTCCCAGTTCCGCCTGAGATCGCCCCCTTCTCGACTCCACCCTTACCACAAGGCCAGAGGACCCAACTCTTATGCACCATCCCGAGGGGCGATGTGCCGATAACTATTTCGTGGCTGAAGGACGGCGAGCCGATTCCCCCCGGCATCGGAATTACTCAAAGCCAGACGGCTTTCAGCAGCTCCCTGCTGATACTCGATGCATCACCCGTGCACGACGGGAACTACACCTGCGTAGCGAGTAATATGGTTGCTACTGTGAACTACACCACAGAGCTTGTTGTTTTGGGTGAGTTCTCTGCTGATGTTGGCCCACTTCGTGTACAGGTATATTAATAAATGTAAACGAAATCCAGAGACCCAGTGGGCGTAAATCATGGGGGGGGGGGTATATACCCCCACATTTTGAGGGCGATGGGCCCTATTAAATCAACCCCCACGCACACATATTTGTGGTGAGCAAAATATTAAAACGAATTGTGAAGACATTTTTGGACTTCCAAACGGCTGAAATGCATCCAGTCTCGTTCAAAAAAGGAAATAACTTTTAAAAAGCCATGAATAGAGTCCAATGCCTTTCTGATGTAAGATAGATTCTGCATGAATGTAATGCATGTTTAATGTACATCCATATCAACGAACATCGACTTCTCTTAAAAGTCAAATGGTGTCATCCCTCACCCCGCTTTTCAAAGTTTCATGGCTGGGCAAGTCATCCCTCCACCCTTCCCCATTCCCCCAAACTCCAGCAAAAACTTGCGCCGTTGCCAGAGACCCCTTAGATGCTAACACTTGCCGTTCATAGTAGTGGCCGGCCCCCGTCAGTGGCGGGAAGCATTGTGATAACTATTGGAAGGAGCCTCTTTTCCTTGACAGTTTCTCCGAAAAAAAACCCAACCAACACATTCCTTCAGGCATTAGAAAGGGCCATTGCGATTGTCCAGTTAAACATCAAATTATACAATCATATTTATTCATTTGATCCATTGGTGGATCCAGTATCCATAGGTGAAAACTCCATCTCTTATACCAGGACTGATGCATTCACATCCCGAAACACTCTTTGAAGTAATAGTACATTTTGATGTGTGATATCTTTGATATCTTTGCAGTTCCTCCTCGATTTGTCTTGCAACCCGAGGACACCTCGGTCGTGTTGAATCACACCGTCTACATCCCCTGCGTGCCTGACGGTAAACCCAAACCGGTAGTCGTCTGGAAGAAGGCAGCAGGTACCAACGCCTTTATCCTACAGAAGGCTTGGCTCCATTGCAAATCCGGCTGCAGACTATGTCACTTAATCTTGAAATAGGGGTACATAGTTCAGTACAGTCAAGGCTATCATGCATTCGGCGGCACTTTGGGAATGAAACATTCAGGACAGCTACGATCCCTCTCAAGAGCTGCGTGCAAATAATTCACAAACGCTTGTAAACGTATCTGCATTTGCCGGGAAGTCATACATTTTGGTCATGCATTCAGAGTGCGAAATTCACTAATTGATTCTACAATATGCATGGCCTTAGATATATTGTTCCCGGTGGGTAATCAGTTGATTACCGGCAGTTGCTACCCTAATATGGTGTCAGCGGTGGGATTGGAACAATTGTTTACCGTCGTACACCATGCTTGACCCATCTTGAAAAGCTACAATGTTGAAGAGAAAAAAAACACTTTCTATTGATTGGGAACACGTGACATAATCTCCAACACATTCATATAACTGCCATCATATTTATGTGAAATTTGGAAATAGGACCAGGAGCGTCCAACTTTATGGACCTACCCGAGGACACGAGGATCTCGGTGACAGAGAACGGTTCCATGATGATAGAGGAAGTGGAAGAGGAGGATGGTGGATTCTACCTGTGCCACATCTCTAATGACGTGGGAAGTGACAGCAAGACCGCAAAGCTCTCTGTCTTCCGTGAGTTCCCAATGAGTCAGTTCGATATTCCAAATGCCCTTGCCCAAATAAAGCGTGTATGAGGTCATTCGGGACTTGCACAAAATACAGAATTGGTTTATCACATAAAAACAACCACGCTCTAATTCCATATCTCTACCTCTTGATTTACAGTGCAAAGTAAGTGAACGAACAAAGACTGATCTTTAACTCTTTATACAGAATAAAATTTGATATAAACGTCTTTTAATCCACGAGCGACCCATTATCTCTGATGTAGAAGAATTTTTGTTTCAAGAAATGTTTGTACTAGTTAAGCTTTGCTTCAACTTACTTCAAACTGAAGAACATTACACAAAAGCTGTTGTCGGGTTTGGATGATTCACGTCATTGAAGTTACAGAATAACATGTTGCAAAGATGTTACAAAAGATTTCTGGCTACCGTAGGTTTTGTTTTCGGATGGCAGGTGAAATTCCTACATCTGTGTCTTTACTGTTAGGATATAATTTAATGCTTTCCTCAAAGGACAATGTCCTTAGAAATTTGAAACTTTTAACACTTATGCTACCTCAGAATACCTACGGGACTCGTAAAATAAGGCTCTGTTAAGAACTTGTGATTGAATGAGAACCGTGCTAAAATGTCCAGACACAATTCTTCTACCAGTCCCAGCGAGGTTCGACGACCACGAGGAGAACATCACCTTGGACGCGGGCCAAGACGTCCATATCGACTGCCTTGCGACCGGGCACGACCCCCTGGAGATCCAATGGCGCAAGGACGGCGTCCTCTACACGCGGCTGGAGCTGGAGGGGAAATTCGAGATCCAGAACGTCGCGGCGCGGAACTCGTTACGATCCGTGCTGAGCGTGTTCGGGGTAGGCCGGGAGGACAGTGCCGTCTACACCTGCCACGCCGAGAACGCGTACGGGACGGACGAGAGGACGACCCGCTTGTGGGTTCTTGGTAAGGTTCTTAGCTGAGTGACGCAAAAGGACTTCGTATCCAGCATTCCGTTGAAGAACGGATTTTTGACCGTGTGACCGCAAACATAGCCTCTATAGTAAACCCTTTCTGAGTCCAAACATACCTCTTGTCCAAACCTCAATATCGCCCATTTGTGCTCTCCATTTTTTTCCAAGAATATATAAAAGAAAAAAAAAGTGTCTGATTGGTACACACATCCGGTATTTACTTGTGGGTTTATATTTTGCAGAGCCACCAGAGCCGCCAAGCAATCTTAGCGCTTTGGCCATCACGAGCCGCAGTGCCACGCTAGGTTGGCGACCGGAATTCGACGGCAACAGCCCCCTGACTGGTTTCACGCTGGAGTACAAGAACGGCAGTGGTAGGGTCCGGTCCTTGTTCCGAAACTGTTTGCACTGCGTGGGATGCATTGTAAGAAGCCAATTGGAGTCACAACGCGCTGTAGGCCTCGGAGAAAGAAAGAATAATACTACCGTGGGCGGGCACAACGAGCATGATATCTTGGGTTGCTTACACTCTAACATGCTTTACTGGAAAAGGCTTTCATGACGGGCAATTTGTCAAACCTTTGATTTAGGTCACTTTTAATATATTATTACAGTAAGATACTAAACCTTCTTAACTGACATCTCATTAATTTCGTTAGCCAGTCCACAGAGGTGGGCTGACGCCTGTGCACTACACACTCCTTAAAAAACTCCCACAAATGAAACAGTATTGATTGTTCCCGAATTTTCCATGTTTGCAGATGCCTGGCAAGGTGGACTCCCCACTGCGCATGTTCCAGCCAACGTCACCAGATACCTGTGGACTATAGCCAAGCTGCACCCGTACAACACGTACAACGTGCGCATCTACGCGTTCAACGCCATCGGCATCAGCGAGGCCAGCACGGCCATTTTGTTCACGACGGATGAAGAAGGTTGGTTATCACAGTAGCGCTTCGTCCCTATGGAAAACAATAACATCTTTTGCTGCCTGTTCTAAATCAATCGGCTGCTGTGGTTTACCATGGTGCCAGATATCTATTTCGCATCAGTTCAGATTAACTCATGTCACCTTGTTAATGCCACATTATGGCTTTCTGTTGAAAACATTCTGGTTGTAAATTGCACATTTTAGGTAGTAATTATGAGCTCCAATAGGGAAAACTACCTGCCTGAGTGTATGTAAACTAGTCCTTTTTGGGATAAGGCCCAGAATTGGTAAATGAAGCAGACACAAGAAGAGGAAATTTACACGATCATTATTCAGGCTTGGGGATGAAAAATGACTGAACAAGATGACATACGATAGGAGGATAGGTTTATAGTAAATCATTTATAGATGATAAAATCAACACACCTTGAATATTTTTATTGGGATTGGTACAAGTACCACAGTGTTTTTTTTTGTTATAGACGTGGTCATACTGACACAAGAAGGAGATATTCAATCGGATACATGTTTGGGTACTTCTCTTTGGCAAGTCTATGTATGGTGTGGGTTTATTTCTAATCAATTTGCAGTTCCATCTGGGCCGCCGTTGAATATTGAGATGGATAGCCACACGTCACAGTCCATAACCATCACATGGAGAGTAAGTCTGTCACGTTAGTTTCTCTGTTCTCTGAATATTAAACCTGACATTTTTGTAATGAGGTATTTCCACTCTGAGCGCAGTAGTCTACAAATGCATGTGTTTTGCATAGAAGCATAACGTGCCTTTTGAGGGATGCAGCTAAAAACTGTTGGTTTGGTCTGCGACACAGCAACCACGGGCCGATTTGCAAAACGGCGTCCTCCTGGGCTACCAGATCCGCTACAAGGATCGCGACTCACCTTTCCAGACGATATCAATCCCGGTGGAGACTGGATACATCGAGACGTACACCCTGAATCACCTGAGGAAGTTTGGGGAATATACCATTCAGCTAGCCGGCTACAACCGCAAAGGCATGGGCCCATGGTCTCCAGAGAGGAACATATTTACACTGGAAGATGGTGAGAGCTTACTGCATGAATGTTTTTAGTTTGAGAGGATAAGGTCATTTGCCAGCATGCGCATTTTTGGAACTAAAAATCTATAAGCTGATTTAATGGATTTTATCAAATGCAAGAATCACCTCTAATTTATCAGCCTGGGCGAGAAATAAATAGAGAAGCGAATCACGGCTCACGACTCCTTTGACGAATTTGAACTATACCTTTTTTGAACTGATTCGATTCGAGTTTGTGATTAGGTGTCACAGTTTTGATAAACTTCGATTCGATTTCATATGATTCTGTTCCACTATTTTTGATTCTGATTTTGATTCGAATGTATTTCATTCAAGCCCTTCGAGCCGATCCTTGCAAATCAACACCGTGTGTCTTCACAGAATATATCAAAATAGGTTTGGTATTCGTCCACTGCAAAGAAAAGTTTTGATATTTTTGCGAGGACTGTGGGAAATTTGAACTTGTCCTCTTGTTCTAGTACCAAGCGAGCCGCCTCGGACTGTGAACGCTGTACCGACTGGACCCACGAGCGTCATGGTCATGTGGGACAGTCCAGCCTCCCAGGACTCTCTCAATGGTATCCTGCAAGGCTACCGGATTTACTACGAACCCGTCAGAGAAGATGAAGGTAGAACAAGTTTATATAAAGATGCAATTCGGTTAATTTTTAATCAGAATAACTAGTCAATTAACTTTCATTCAGTCTTACCAATTAAAAAAATCAGCAGCTATTCAGTTTCATAAACCAGGACCTACAGAGAAACGTCCTTAATCTTAGGTAAACTCGCTTGCTGTCGCCTTGCAGTTGATTTAAGTACTAGATTTCAACTTCTGTATGTGCAAAGGGCACCTCTTCTTCGCCAAAGCTATTGGGGGCACTTTAACCAAAGCAGTGGTCATGATGTAGATAGGATGAACGTTTCCTGCTGGTGACATTCCTCTGTTCCCATGCAATCACCAGTAATATTTCTTTGTCTAGATGAGACTGACGCGCGGGTCTACGAGACCTTGGAGCTGAATGCCCATATTTACAACCTGCAAAAGTTCACCAACTACAGCGTGGAGGTGGTTGCCTACACCAGGGTTGGCGAAGGAGTGAGAAGTCCCATTATATTCGTCCGAACGCAGGAAGACCGTAAGTTTAGCGACCCGGAGGTTGCCGGAGATGTACCCTCTTGCACTGTTTCACTTTCTGTACTAGGGAGGCCATGCCCCATTATCTAGCACGCATGTGCAGAGGCCACAAGGATTTGGCAAACAGTTCAACGCGAAACGTAAGATTATATTCTTACAGATTCGGAAAAATGCAGATTATGCACATTTTTTATACGACGAATTGGGTATAAACCAGTCATTATTCTTAATGAGGGTTACATGCAACGTGAAACGGTTTGATGCCGTGACACTGAAAAACAGGTTTTCTGTTGTGTCGAAAGATACTCTCAGGAATAAGCTCTGAATTTCTACTCCATTCATCAAATGCTACTTTGTCTCATCTGCCAATATCAACAAACCAGTAAGAAATATATTAATGTTTGCTTATCTTTGTGGAATTTAAAGCGGGTTGTGGTTTGGACCAAAATGTAGTATAAGACTCAGCATTTCGCTAGCCTCTCAGAATCATACAACCTCCAGCTTTTTCGGCAGCAACACACTTGAACCTAATTATTTATCTTTTGTGTCAGTTCCTGGAGCACCTGCAGATATCAAGGCTTATGCTGCTTCGCCCACCAGCATCATGGTTGCCTGGTTACAGCCCCTCTCCATCAACGGTATTCTACTCCACTACTACCTCTACGTGAAGTTCATGGAAGGCGAAAACGAGGTAGGTGCTCAATATTCCTCGGAAACAGTTTAAAGGGTAATATTACATTACACTCTAGGAAATGGGGGAAAGGAAGGAGAGTGTACTTTTTTCAGTACTCGCAGGATTCTGGGAAACGGAATTCTTGTATGTATTCGCTTCGAGTCGAAACACCCCCTCATCGGTTGAAAAGAGCCATTGTGGTGGGGAGTGCTCATTTTGCTGGTAGATATGCAACCGTAGCGTGTGCATTTCATAGTCGGTTGTGAACCAGCGAAGTTCAGTTTCGACCAAGGAGCTTCCATTGAAACTGCGCTCTTTCTTGGTAAACCTCGACGCTCATAATCGACACAGCCATCTACGCGAACTAGATCATAAGTCAGTGCGTGCTTTGGTCATTCAATGATGGATCAATAATTCTCTGAAGGTCTGCTTGAGTTTAGAAAAAAATGTACAAAGATTTACAGGGTGTCTAAAGTAACATGCAATTAATCCTCATTCTGACAAGATTTGGAGTGGAACAATCGGTAATTTCTGTTTCTCAGTCTGAAGAACTACATGCCTATATGACGAGCTAATTCCTGTCAGTTTAAAGACCGTGTACCTTGTCAGCATGCCAAGGTATATCTTTTTTGAGTGGGGTTTTCGCCATTTCAGTTTCTGATGCATGCGTAAAGCAACAAACAACCAATAAGCATTATACTCACTTGGTATCATAGGTTACCAGAGAGTTAGAGCTTGACCCAGATGTTCATCACTACCTGGTCAACGACCTCCAGACCAACCACGAATACGATTTCTGGGTCCGAGGCAAGACCGTCATCGGGAAAGGGGAATCCAGTCGAGTTGCCACGGAAATCCCAATGACCAGAGGTAATGGAAAGTTGTTTCTCCGCTCCAAAAAGGATTTTGTTGGTGCTCTTTCCAGTGGATGTGTTTTGTTTTTATTTTAACCATACTTAAACAACCAGAGGAACAGCTTGCTTATGAATTCGAATGTTATATTTTGTTTTCTGAAATTTCTTTTGGCAAATATTAATTTCAGGGGGAAATAGCCTCTTTTCTCTCGTGATGTATATAATATTTAATTGCATGTATTTTGTAACATGTTGGTGTCACTGTAAGGAGCCATATTTAATTGTGGAGGCAGTATAGCACACAACGCACAGTGGATATACGCAGGTAGATCTAATGATATCTGAAAGAACCAGCACACTTCATGTCTGGATATCAGCTTTATCGACTCTTGACATAATTTGCCCATTTGCAGTTCCCGCTCGCGTGATGTCCTTTTCTAAGACGATCACCACGACGTGGAAAGACGATGTAACCATGGACTGCCTGGCAGTAGGTGAACCGACTCCTGTCATTGAGTGGAAGAAAAACAGGTGAATTGATCGAGCTGATCGGGGCTCATGCTCGCCTACCTGCTTGATATAAACTATTTAGCAGAGAAATTCACAAGCACAACATTGTGGCTGGTCATTTTTTTTTCTGCTGAGCCATTTCTAATGTGCTTTGCAAATCTATAGACGAAAACGCAACAGTGGACAGGGTGATCAGGTGGAGGGGCTTGTTGTTTTTGTCGGCGGGGAGTTGTTCTGAAGTTCTTGTTGGAATCTCGTTCAAATGGCACTTTAAAACATTCCACTTATTCAAATGCCAAAGTATTGAGTTACAAAGTAAACATTTTCAGCTAACCCTTTTATTGCACTCCAGGCGGCCCTGACCCCCTAGGTTGCCTGTAAAATCATATTGAAATCGGAGGATTGGGGACTGTTAAGGCTATAAGGACAGCATTCTCCTAAACCAAAGGCTCTTGTCCTGAAACAACTTGGCGTTAGTTCATATGTAGTTCATTTGTTCGTTAAGCAGTATTTGGTGCGAAAAAGGATACCCTTCATGCATTAAAAACTAAGATGTGTCCTTGGCTGTAATGTAAGATATTTTGGACAAGTTGGTTATGGTTGGTTGGTTATTATAAAGGCATTTTTGAGCCATGTACATATCTTAGGTGCTGCTTGAAACAAAGAACACACAGACCAAATACCATTCCTGTTTCTAAACTACAGATCAGTATTAGAGCAGAACGATCTCGTTCAAGTCCTGTCCAACGGCTCCCTGTCTATCCGGAACGTTCAGCCATCGAACGCCGGTAACTACTCCTGCCGGGCCTCCAACAGATGGGGAGCTCCTGACGAAATAACGGTGGCTCTCTACGTCGTGGGTAAGTCTTCCATCCCTCGGGGTGTGGGGTCACCATTTAGGCATAAGTTTGGTTCCACCTCGCATTGAACTATCCCTAGCCTTTCTGCTGCTCTTCTTTGGAGGTGGTGGGTGACTTCAGCATTGTGCCTTGGAATTTATCCCGAAATGTTCTGATTTTGAGTGAAGAGGTTATATATAACCCCCCCAGTCTTCCTACTGAATGCATACCCAGCCTATTTTTTCTGCCTGGTTTCCCCCCAAATGAGTTCACCCCACAATGCACGGCTTCATTGCCACTTTATACTTTCCCATCACGCATGTGTGCATGTTAATCTAAGAAACACTCACCGTGGCAAGAGTCACCCATTGTCCACAGTGTTTATTCGTCCCCGTTCCAAGTGGTACACCTTCTGCATGCTGAGTAATACTGATATCCTCCCTCACACTGGAGTTTTACCTTTGAACTTATCATTTAACTCCATTCTGCGTTGAAAATCTAGAGCATGCGAGATATACTGAAGTTGATGGAATAAAACGTTGCAGACTGCACTCTGCATTCATACGGAATATGTCCGAATTAGACCCACTTCACTTTGAAATGAAATTTAACCTTACGCGTATTGTAAAGTTAGTTGTAAAAAAGATTGGGTCATTAACACGAATTCTAAAGCCCTTGGCCAATTAGGCTCATTTAAAATAATTGCACCTCTACACATGTATTCTCCTGTGAACAGACGTAATTCGAATTGGTCTTGGACGGGGTTATGAGCATGACTAACATCTTGATTGGGGTCTGCGCTTGCACCAGAGTCTTACAATGCTATCACCTTTTATCTGAATTGGTTTTTCTTTTTTTTATTCATTCAAGCACATTATCGCGGCACTATATCATCTTGCCAACAGTGACACTGCATTGCTGAGATTATGAAACGAAACAAAATCCTGAAAGTGTTGATCTAGTGGCCTAATTAAAATGCTGCCTTACTCCCTCCCCTGCACTGCATGTTCATGATAGTTATATTGATACTTAATTAGTAAATCATGAACGATTGATCATATTCTAGCTTGTGTTTGTGTTCTGTTTGAATTTTATTTTCGATGTTACCGGACCGGTCCATCGTGGTGTGTGATGTCAGTTTGGAAAGTTCTAAAATGCTGTTTTGTTGTGTTGTTCTAAAATGTTTATTTCAAAGTTGAAGCGACCTTGGCGTTTGTCCGTTCTGTCATTTGTTAAAAATAAAAAGAACATCTTTGTAATTTCTTGTGCGAAATTGGCGAAAGCCTCGGATTTTGAAATTCTGTTGCAGAGTTATCGGTCTGTTGTTTATATTGTTCGAGTTGAATTCGTGTTTTGTCAGGCAAGTGTTAAATGTAAGTTGTGACGACATCACGTCCGTTGTTTTGTCAGTAACTGAATGAAACTCTTTTTTTGTCTCCCGCCTGATCTGCATGTATTTGCTTACATTAACTGAAACGATTTTGTAACCCTGATGACGTAATGCACGCAATAGTCCGTCGACCAATCGGATGTAAGTACATCGTGACGCACGGCACGATACCTATGCTTTGAGCGTTAGAAATACATTTTTGTATTGCGATAAATCATGAAATTGAACGTTTTGCATGCCTATAGGTTATTGCTTACAATGCAAGCTTTTGGTGTTGCATGA
Organism: Acanthaster planci; assembly: GCF_001949145.1. Next base: position 60,117 of record NW_019091418.1, read on the forward strand.
TATAGACTAGAATGGTGACAATAGTTTTACTGTGTCTTCATTTCATCAGTAGTTGTTTTAATAATCAAAGCAAATAATTAAGACAATCCAGCACTATTATTGTCCTTCCACGAACCATCAACTAAGATGTTAATAAAATTGATTTCAAGGTCCAAATGTGCCTTGGCACAGACGAAATGAAAGGACGAACATTTACTGTTTGTGGCAAAACTTAGTATGTGCTGATTAGCAATTCAGTTTGGTGGAGTTCTTTCTAGATGTGAATGCTTTATGGGCGGAATGTGGTTTTGTGTAGGCTTCTGTTAGATCTGTAAAGGAATAGCCATCTTGTTTCTTCAGAGACACAGTTAGCCGTGAACAGTGGGGACCATAACGTCTGATTTTCGTTTCAGTGGTGCCCAAATATATGACAAGGTGTCAAGGATGGCCGTCGTTTTGAACAACTGGTCTTTAGTCCCCTGCACTTGTAGCACCTTTCGGTGACATTGAGTCGTGAGTTTCACGAATACAATATGTCATTCTGGCCATTATTAATGGTGAAGAGACCAAATAGGTCTTACAGTTTGCTATAAAAAATCAGATCAATACGTCTCCAAAGATTTTTGCTACAAATGTAATCTTCGGCTTATCACAGTAAACTGCCATATTACGAGTAATGCTGAAAACCCAAAGAAAAAGGACATGGGTGGCTATAACAGTTGTCAATGTTTGTGTGATTTGTTGCTTGTTGCTTTTAAAATTGAAGAATTGTGTCGGTTTGATAAATGTGCCTTAGGTCATAATCTAAACCAGAAGACTCATCTACACGGCATTCGTGAAACTCACAATGAATACAGCACCAGATATACCAGAACAAATGTGCATTTTGGCACTTTGCCCCTGTGGGACCTGGGTGCAGGCGTTTCAAAGTTTTGTTTCTAATATGGGCGATTCATAATAGTGCGCTTCCAAGAGTTTGCAATGCGTTGGCCAATCACAACGCGCAAAATCCGTCGACCCTTTCCAAACGTGCGTTGGGTCGACAGAGTTCGTGAATTGTGATTGGCCAACGCATTGCAAACTCTTGGAAGCACACTTTTGTAAACTGCCCGTGTTGCAACCCGTGGTTGGTACTTTTTCTTAATACCTCCGGTTGTTTAGGCTTCCGTTGGTAAGTATGCATGCAAGGTAACTCTTTAATTAAGTAATCAGGTGCACACACTGCGTTATGTGAAGCTTTGTGAATATGTTTGCCTCCTTGGCACATTGGCAATGCGGTGCCGGTGGATTTCTGTAAAACGGCACAAGATTCCAACGAATGCTGTGTCACTAAACTCTACCATTTCCCTCCGTTGAATTAAGAAGTCTTTAGGTCCACTTGTACAAAAGCAATTGTTTCGCGTCTCAACAGAACAGAGGGAAATGTAGAAATATGAGCTTGCGTTTGGCAAGCTTCAAACGTAGTATCCACCAGAACATATCAAGCAGCTTCTGGATAGAAATTCATGATTACTACTTGATTGGTCCCTTTATATCGTTTCCTTCTCAGCTCCACCTTATGCGCCTATCTTGTCGGTGGGTGCTCGAACAGCCAACTCGATTCAGATTAACTGGAAATCAGGCGGCAATGGCGGAAGTCCGATACTTGGTAAGTCCTGGGAAGAGGGAGTACAAAGGCGTGTGGCCCATGGGCTTCCTGTAAAAGATATCACCAAAGATTTTCTGAGCCATGTTTCCGACGGAGCAACAGCTAGGCCTTTGTTTGGCTTGGACCAGACCTCAGTGAGCTTATATTACAATCAGTCACATTTTCCTGAGTGCAGAATTACTGGTCTTGGGGAGATTTTCAAGAGACAAACCTCAGGACCAAGGTGTGGCAAGAATCACTTTAGCCATTTGTTTGCTTAGATTCAAGCCCTTGTCGACAAAGAGAGCATCCAAGTTGACAAAGCTGGCATACTTCACGGGAATTTTTGCTCTGGAGATTTCAATAGGAATGCGTACCGCTAAAACATTCCGTAGTTTGAAAGGACATTGTTTGAGTCCATGAAGTCCTATCTGAGGCAACAAGTGTATAAAATAGTATCTAATGTAAGGAAAAACCACCTAGTTATTGAAGTCACTATCTTCCTAAACTATCACCTCAGCGTTACCTGTTGCCCCTATTTAAAAATACTTGTGTCGTGGTTTAGGGTATCAGTTGAACTACAAGAGGGAGCACGAGCAAACCTGGACACCAGAGGACATCAATTCGACGCTGCGCAGCTACCGGGTCACCGATGTCCTCTGCGGGACACCGTACACGTTCTTCATGGTTGCTAGGAACAAGCTTGGGGCCAGCAAACCGAGCGAAGAGCTCGAGGTCCGAACCTTGGGGGAAAGTGAGTTATGGCACGATAGAGGAACTCATATAAAACTTTGCCGAGGAAAAGACAAAGTTTTTAACATGACTCTTGTACTATAGAGATCATTTCAACGCATATATGAATGTGATTGGGACTCACTTTCAGGCATCCCTAGTTGTGAAATCTTGAGGATTCAGATTTGACTTGAATCGTCTGTTGCCGAAAGTCATACTCCCAGCAATGATCACCTCCATTTGAATTCATCGTTACACATTGGCTTTCGTTACACTGATGCATCCATATAAAGCATTTCTGTCTTCACGAATGTGATTTCCCCATACAATGGGGAAAGGTGTTCCTCCTTCCAGGGCAGCCTCAGAAATTGCCAAACAAAAAGTTCTTTGTTCGTGGTTTGTCTTCAGCCAAATTCCATGTTCGTTTGTAAATGTAGTTCCGATTCCGCCGTCGACTGACAAGATTGTACCCTACTCCAACGCGACCAGCATTACCCTGGTCCTGAGCAGCTGGGGGACGGGCGGTTGCCCGATCCGGTCCTACAGCATCCAGTACCAGCACTTCGGTGATGACAACTGGGTGCAGGTGTCCAGCAACATCCCACCGTCCACGTCCAGGTACACGGTGGAGGAGCTGCACCCGGAGTCTTGGTACGTGTTCCGGGTGACGGCCGTGAATGGTGCCGGACCGAGCGTCTACTCGTTCCGGATAGCCACGACTGCCTTCGGGGGCGGTGAGTAAACTTTTATCCCGAGGTACTGCAATTTCAATAGTTATCATAAATGTCTATGAGTTTTATGCATCAAGCAAGAAATATTTATAATTCTTACGTTTACTGTTCCCTTTTACTCCTTTAACACATATTGATCTTGTAAGTAAAGCGATCACCTGTAGGTTTAATTCGGAGGCCTCATTTGGCTTCTGTAAACAAAGAAAACAAAAACCACTGAGGCGACATGTGAAAACGAACCAAGTTGGCCTTCAAAAGCCTCTTGTGAGGGAACAGCAGAATGTGAATAGATTCATTGGGATTATGTTAGAATTTTGATTTTCCTGCGCTCTTTTCCCGCGCTGGTCGAGGTTGTCAAACACAGCCGCAATATCCTATCGTCTCTTTAGTTGGTCGACTTGTTTGTTCATTTCGTGCCATATTTTGCAGGAACCGCAGCTCCCCTTGACGTCAGAATCGACCAGAGCACCGACGAGAACCAGCTGCTGTTTTACGAGAATCCCCTGCTCTTCGGTCCAGTCCTGGGCGGCATCACCCTCCTGCTTATCATCCTCTTCATCGGCCTCTTCGTCTTCAGCGCCCGCAAACACCGCAAGGCCGTGTTGAAGAAGGCGGCTATCAAGGAGGCCGAAACCAACCGGCTGGAGAACAACAATTTTCCCACTAAGTACGTTAAAAAAAGGATGTCAAAAGTCATGTCAAAACGTGGACAGTTTCGAGTGATGGCCATTTGTTGACAAGTGATCGATTTTCCGTGGTAACCTGTGAACACATCCTACCCTGGGCACTAAGCAAAATCGACCAGTGTGACAAGAAGTGGTCGTTGCCCAGCCTTAACTTTTATACCAACATAGGCTTGTTGACATTAATTTCAGGCAATCATGATCTTCTTTTTAGTGAATTTAGTGCAAGCCTTTCTTACACAGAAAACTAAAAGCTTTCGTGGACAGTGTGTTGAAGAACAGAATGCTGTAAATCACTCTGGTACAAGTAACAAATGTGTCACAGACATGACTAAAAACCTCAATGCAAACTTTTGAGTTCGTAACGAGTCTTTTTTCGGAGAATTTGTTTTAACTTTTCTCTTAGCCCATCCACTACTTTTATAACACATCGACTCCAACTAAATTAAAAGAAAATCTTCATTCGTTTGGGTTGGGCTGGGTTGGTCAGAACTTGGAATATGAACCTGCAGACTTGGTCCATCATGCGTCAACAAACCAACCCCGAATCTCCACATTTACATCTGATTCAATTCAGGAATCGGTTGAATTAACGTCGTCGATTCGATCCGTTACAAGAGCCAATTAGCTGTAACATTTCACATCTCATTCTAGCGCCAGGAGATACATCCGACCAGTAGAGGGCGCACTGGCCGCCGAACAGGAACCTTTCTTGAGCGGGGGCGTGGCTCCCATCAACAACTTGAGCAGCATAACTGCAGCCACGCCCTGGGTTTTCAACAGCAGCTCTGATTTTGGTAAGGATCTTCCGAGACAGCACGCAGTACTTATAAATGACAAAAGTTTCTTTTTCATAACAGCGTATCTTTGGACTGGTTGCAAGTGTACTACTATTTCTACTTGTCAAACTCCATTTGAAGAGATCCTCGGCATGGACACTGTTTCATAATATGTGATGACCTTCTCTCTTCAGATGGAGAAGCTCTAGAGGGCGCTGTTGGGGGCGACCCATACCTGAACTATAACCCGGACGACTCCTCTGACGTGCTGTTCCCCAGCATGAGCACCTTTCGGTCGACGGGGTCCGATGACGTCAGCATTGGCGACCTGGGACCGCATGGCGGCGCTGTGGCCGTAGAGAGACTTTACGACCTGCCGCCCGATTCGGAATACATGGGTAAGTTGGGAAACAGTAGATAGAGTTTACATCACCGGCACTGCAAAAATTGCAGTGCTAACTTAACACTAGCACTGTTAACCAACATGACCAAATCAACGCAAATATAATCCAGTTTAAATCATGCGGTAGATTGGGGTCGATAATAACACCACATGGTGTAAATCTAACACTGCTTTTTGCTACCTGCTCAAAATCGAATCCTTTAAAAAATATTTCAGTATTTTTTGCTACTCTGCTGAGATGGATCCTGGCCAAACACGAGTCTAAATGTAAGAAAAGCTGGTAAAAAATTACTGCGTTCACAGGAAATGAACCACGAGAACCATACTGTGAGACCCAATCTGCGACTTGATGTCAAGCGTGATTGGCGAGTGACTGACTTTACACAAGATCAAATGTGCTGGTTTATCAAGTCCTATGAGCCCCCCCCTTGAGTTTTGGTTGATATGAGATGTTCAAATACCACATTTATATGTAGATAATAATTAGACAATACTAAATGAGTTACATCATAACTCATGTTTGTTTTAAATAGTAACGAGAAAAGGCCAAAGTTAGGAGTACATATTTTAACTTTCTTTTCTTCCAAACGAGTCACAAACGTAGCTCTGTCTTATGAAGGCTATCAAATGTTACATAGAAAAAATTTCCAAATGTTTTTATCCTCCCCCCCCCAAAAAAAAGGCCTCGGAAAGTCTGATTCTCGATCCGCCGTTGGTTTGTAACTGTTAAATGTCTTGGTTCTTGCACTGTTGGCACTTCGTGAACAGTAGTTAATTCCTTTCTAAAGGCTGGATGACCTCATAAATACCTGTTTAATGGTTGGGTTTGTTTGCATTGTCTGCTCATAGGTACCCCTGGCAACCGTGCATCAATGTCATCCAGCCACGACTACGCATGCCTCGACGACATTCGACCCCACATGGTTCCCGTCGTGCCCAATCGCCCGCAGAATGTGTACTGCGGGACACCAGCGGGGACGACCCGGCCAACTCCCCCGCATACCCCGGGTGGTACTTCCATAGGAAGAAGAGGTAAGCTTGGGAGAAGCGATGGATGCATTTTGTGGTTTCATAATGTCTGTAATATTGTTATATATGTATGTTGTGTTCCGTTAAGACATAAACAAAAGCAAATGTAAAACTATAAAAGAATTTATATTGATGATTTCCGGCGTTTTATTGTATGAGGCATAAATCACAAAAATGTCAAGCATCAAAGCTTGTTCGATAGAAAAGGAGTTCGAAGAAAGCTTACCTTTACATTCGTATCTCCTATTAAGATGACTTTTCCGTAATACAAAGAGAGCAGTTGGACTTAGCAAGTACAGTGCTTTTCCATTCATAATTTTGCTCGATCCAAAGACGATTCAAGACGTCATGGAAAAGTCGTCAGTAATATCAGTGCTACCCCTTTTTATCAAGATGCGCCTTCAGTAGCTCAGGTTTCAGCTTTACGTTCGACTTAATTTCAGTCCCGTCTAAACGCGGAAGTCAAGCGTCCATCTGCACATCGGCCTCTGTGAGCGAGGAGCTGGCCTCGGCCTACGAGAACGCCTGCCAGTTGGAGCGGGCCCGTAGGAGGAACCCCCCGTCGGTGACTTCCCCCGGTGCCGTGTCGCACCCGGACAACTACGACTACTCCACGGCCAGCGACATCGAGGCCGGGATCCGGCGCTTCACTGCCTCCCCGCCGCTTCCGTCGGTGCCGGAGAGGTCGGACAGCTACATACCGCACCGTACCGTGTCGTACGTCAAAGAGGGTGAGCGTGCAGAGTGACCTGAATTCATCCCATTGAGACCCTAATAGTTTATCTCGCCGGCCTTCTCCGCGCACACACTTTTCCTTGATAGGAAAACGTTTGCTTCGTTTGCCACCTCCATTGCTTGTAGTTATTTGGGTCCGGAAAAGTCGGGGCAGGGGACAATCTGCTTCTGGCCTCTGTTCGTTTGGTCTACAGGGCAAAATTTGCTCAGGCCAAAAATGTAGAGTTCCGTAAATTGCAACCAAGCTCGTAGGTCCCCCAATGAAACATTTTCCCTCTGCTGAGTCACAAAAAGTGCCAATGATTTCTAGCTGAGGCATGACGCCTTCGAGACGCAAAAAGCCTCTGGAAAATTAGTTGATGAGCAGTTATCCGATTTGATTTGATTTGATTTGAAATTAGCCAATAATTCCATGGAAAGTAATGCCATCGTCTACATCAGAGCTTGGGAGCCAATCAAGCCGTCTCGATGACGAATTGGATAACTATGCCGTCCACTTAGTATTCCATGTGTGGAGAGGAATAGAAACAGTGCCAAGGAGTCTATTACTAAGGACCCCCCAGAAGGCTCTATAATCAGAGGACTGAACGCAGAGTGGCCTTTTTTATCTAAGCTTTTGCACTGACAAATTAAGTGAGCTAACCAGACAGCCAGGAGCTCTCGTTTCAGTTTTTGTCACCTTGAGCCAGCGTACAATGACCGCAGAATTTAAATGGATTTAGTACTTTGTTTCCAACCCACAGTTTAATGAAAACTTTATATGCCATAATCAAAGTGTTTCCATAATTTTTGTATTGCAACGTGCACTTTCTGTAATACAGGTTTCTCGCTGAATTTCCAAACTCTTGTTTTTGTGGACACAGAAAGTTATTAAAAGTTTTTTCCATTCTAGTTAAAAGTGGAATGTAAATGACCAATCTGATGCTTAATTATTGTGGATACTTAACTACGTGTGAATAAAATTTGCTATCACCTTTTATCCTTCTAGGTGCTCGCCCGAGGGAATATGTTCGCCGTGTAAGCACCACCTCTCCTCATCCAAGTGAGACTAGCGAGTCGGAGCAAGACAGGAGCCGGTTCCACGCCCAGGTGTACCGGCCTTCCCGTTACAAGGCCAACAGGCGTGGCCGTAAGGGCTACATGGCCTCGCGGCCGGTGATCAGGGCCAGCAGGGGGCCAGCAAGAAGACAGAGGCAGTAAGTTGTTTGAGTTAGCAGGAAACCCGACCCTCATCGTATACCCTTGTTTGAGAGTCAAAGATCCTGAAATCGCATTGTCTGCTAATTTGCTCATTTGTGCCTTGTTTTTGAGTTGCCAAGTGCTCAGTGAGCTTGCGCAATATACAAAGTCCAATCGAGCGTGGGGAAATAATTATATGTATACACATGCGCTGACCTCACGTCAGAGTTAAAAACAAGATGACACAAGGACGATCTTAGTCCCATTCCGTGTCACACATTTAAATGTTTGTCCGCACTTATCATTTACGCACCAAGGGGCTTAATACTTTCAAGTCTGTGTTGGTCTCAGCAATTTCAACACCCATGGCTCTTTCTCTCTACTTTTTTTTGCTTAGCAGTTCCCCAGTCATTGTCTATACACCTTTGCAGTGTTGATCACAAGATGCTTGTTATCTATGTACAAAGCTGTTCCTTGTAGCCTATTCTTTACCTGATAAAATGGACACCCCAGCTCTAATTAAAAATTATATCAAAGAGTTGGCAGATACTTTAACAAACAAAAGAGTTACAACGTTTATCGATTTATTCAAGCTTATTTTCCCATTAAACGGGTCTTGCAAGAATGTATATCAGTTGGATCTACTAAATTTGGGGTGTTTGACTACCTTAAATCAGCACTGTCCCTTTTTTTAGTTAGAGAACTCGCACGCCTGAAAAACCCTCCGAAAGTCATTATTTAAAGTAAACTGCACCGCTGAGGTATGCAGTGCCGCTTGCGGCGGTTGTCACTAATTTGTTTTTGGCTGCAAAAATCAGTAGTTTCTTAGACGCTTTGCATTGAAACTGACGACAGCAACCCCCTCAGCTGTAGAACTCAATTGAGTTAAAATAGACTTCTACAAAGACCTGACTTCATTAGTGTCGCTGCACCTTACAACAAACTTAAGTGGATTATTCAAGGGTGTAAGCTCAACCTTGGAGCAGGTTGACTGGTACCTCTTGACAGACAAGATAGCTGCTGTCTTTTTCATTAGCTTGTGTATGCCGAGAAAAGGAATGGAAATGAAAAAAGTGATATCGTATAACCGAAAATGATTGTTGCTCACCTTCCATACGGGTTTGACTACGTAAAACGATTTTAAAGGAGATTGAAAAGGGGATCTCTATTTCATAAAACGATATTGCACCTCTAATGGTATTAATAATGATGATGGCAATGACAAATACAATAAAAGATATTGCTGAAAGTTACTCTGATAAGACGAAGCATTTACGATGTTAATTACCAGTGATAATTACGAATACCTGCGGGGCTGCGGAATTCTGGGGAGATTATTAATTCGATTGGTAAAAAAAGAGAATTAAATCGGAAGTTGAACTAGATGAATGACAGTGACAAGAAATAGCAAATAAGATTGGCCTAACCAAATTGCGGGTGATATGTAATGACGATGACAGTGGTCTCATCTGAACTGCTCTCTATGTACGTGTAGGTTTGACAGCCGCAGCAGCACGCCTAGTTCAAGCTCCCCGGATTTCAGCGGATCGCGGCGTCAGATCGGCCTGCGGCACGACCCCTCCAGCCCCTCCGAGGGGTACATCTCGCTCCCCTACGACAGCTTCAGCGCCGCTCCCAGCGGCGTGACCGACAGCGACACGGAGCCCAGATGGAAGGGCTACCACCATAGACGAAAACCGCGAGAAAAGGGTAAAGACAATCATCATCATCTTCGCCGTAGCTGCAACTGTTCCCCTTTTCGTCACAATTCAAATAAAGTCAGTCAGAAGCATAGAGTCTCTGCCTGGGAAAGGGCAAATTGTGTCCATTTGGAATAGAGCCTGAAAGTAAAAGGTCAGGCAGCGAGCTTCCGGAACCCTCGCGCGGTTTGCCTATGGGGATTTTATATGGGGCCGTCCTATCACATTTGATATTTTTTGGAAGAATAATTTCTGACTGAAACCACTCCGCGAAACACTCATGGTCATTGGTCAATTTTTGGCAGGATATTTCTCTCTAAGGTCAGGTAATTGTTTAGTTGCTATAAATTAATATACAAGCAAATATTTTCCAAAGTCCCTTTTCCGAGTTGGGTTTTTTAAGAAGTAACTAAACAAATTTACAAATCCTGAAATCTTTACACGTTATTTTTCCTATCCAAGGGTTCCGGAAGCGCGCCATCAGGGGTCAAGTTTCAGGCTCTATTAATTAAAAGTCAACTGGCGATACCGTACGCGGTTTAGAAAGGATTCTCAGCTTAGGGGTACTTTTCATTTCGTCTTATTTACTCTTGGCGATCCAGTGATATGTCCTAGTCAACACAATAAGTCAAAATTGAGTTTGTGCCACTTACCTCCGAGAGCATTTTGATACACAGCGCTTTTACCGTCTCCTCTGGAATCAAACCTTGAAGGTAAAATGCGCGTTTTGTTATTTGAAGTAGGTCTTTAAATCAGATTAGGAAGTGGCAAAAACAGGGTTGAATGCTGGCTTTCACTGTTTGGGATCTCTGGATCTCTAAAAGAAAACAAGATTAAATTCAAAGTGCCTAGTAGCACAGTTTCGGGGGAATAGCCGCATATGACATGCAAGGTTACAAATGAAAAGGGAACGGCATTGTCGTGGTTTAGCTTTGATTCATAGAGTACATTTTGTTCGAACTGATTTTTCCGGCTTGTCTCCGAACAAAAAAGCTCACCCCGATAGCTACCAATGCACCAACATAACTCTACCACAAACACTTTTAACCTAACCGACTCCCCACCATCCAAATATTCCGGTTTGTAGCAGAGATTGACCTGAGAGTGTTGTCTTCTTACCCCTTTTTCTTCATTAAATGGTAACACTTGCTTTTTCAGGGTCTCTGAGCGAACCTGAGCGTGGATACGCCAAGAAACCCCCGCTCCCACCGGCCCACCGGCAGTCCGCCACGCCCGTCCCCAAAGTGCTTCACCCAAACACTAGGTATCACGTACCAAAGTACTCTGTCGTGAGTAAGGACAGGACGATATACGTCGGGCAGAAATGGGGTAGCAGAGAGCACCCCCAGTGGGAGGAGGACATCACACATGTTGGCAGCGGTGGGCCGAAAGTCGGGTTCGAGGACCTTCAGGCGGGGCATGAGGTCTCCTCGGACAAGTCCTCGTTCCCCTCCTGCTCACCACCTCCGCCGCCACCCCCGCCCCCCATGCGGAGGCACAGCCCGGACGGTAACGACCACTGCATGGAGGAAATCGAAATCCACGTGCTGTCCTCCACTACGTCCACAGACTCGCCGTCCAACTACAGAGACGAGATTAGTATAGTTTAACCGAGGACCAACAACCGAAGCAGTAAACCATTAGTAATAGATGCACATTTAAGTTATCGATGACAGAAGTCAATCGTTACCCTTGTAAAACTGGTGAACAGTTTGATGTCCAAGTGGACCAATAATAAGCGGCGTGGAAGAGATTGTGCCACCCAGTTATTTATGTGTTTTTAAATTCTACAGTGACATTTCACATCACCCTACCGACTTATACCAGCCTTTTTCCTTACCAGAGTTTCTCCGTCGGTAACCAAAGCACCATCCGTTTAATCGATTTCTCACGACCGTCTGACTACATCAAGCTTCTCGAGTTGAGTTTTCTGTAATCGTGCGCGATATTGTTATCTCCATTTACCATCCATTTGTAAATAAGATTCCCTTTTGTATGAGACTGGGACCAAGGGCGTACTGGAGGTTATCGGCAGGTAATGCAAGAAGCGGCCGATTTGGCGGAGGCTTTTTGTCGGTTTCGTCTTCGACTCGCAATGTACAGAGTGAGCTGATGTCACTGATTGATTACGGGACCACATGCACCGGTAGATTTGCTGAAATGGCAGCTTAATGTATTAACTTTGTCGTGCTGGTTTGAAATCAGCTTTACATCTTGAGATTGTAAACAAAGGACCACCTGCACCATTTTTGTCTGGAAACCTAAGTACCGTCGTTAAATCAAGACTGTCACATGTGGTTGGGAATATATCTTCTTAAACATACTTGTAGCTTTACCGAAACCATGGGAGCTGTGTCGAACTTGTATACAACCAGCAAAACACAGCTAATCACTTGATCATTAGTTCACGATGTTCATTAGTTGAACGGATCTCTACCAATGCCCAGACATACAGAAACAGCATTAGTGGTTGGGCACGAGCTGAAAGAACACTCGCTACCGACGTTATCACACCACTGCCGAGCCGCTGTCTTGTTGTCGTAACAAAGATTCCAGTTACTTGTCGGATGGCCAAGTACGCAACCGCCGATCGAAACCTACGATTTGCGTTTTAGTTATTCAGGGATTCAAATAGGATGAAGCTACTGGAGTGAGCCTCACCAGTGTGTACATGTACGTAAACAACCCACTGCAAAGCAGCATAATGATATTACCCCGGTCTCCCTTTAGTTAGGAATACTGTCTGCATTTCATGCTACATGTCAAATTAACAGCTATCGACTTGCTACACAAGGAACGCGAAGTATTGCAGACGAAGTGCTGAAGGCCTCAGTGAAGAGTGACATTCCACCCTAGTGTGCAAATTCACGACAAAGCGATCGATATTGTTTGTTTCGATTTCACAGTTGTAATGATCCTATGATGTAATATTTGCGGCAAACAGCAAGCAGCTGCAATTACAGCTGCAACAAAAATACCTGGTATTTTTTTCTTGCGAAAGAATACAAATCATCGCGCTTTCGTTTTTGAGGATCAGAAAAATTCGTTACAAAATTCACCAGTGTTGGTTGATTTGCACTCGATTTTATGACGAGTATAAACAGGCCTTTTAATAGGGCGGGCTTTGCCAATAATTTCTCGTTACCATTGGCTAAAAATATTCTGAGAATCCACGCGAAGTTAGGTGTTTGCCAAAGGCATGTATGGAAGACTGGAATCTAAACACTAGAAAATAATTGCAAGTTCTGTTATCGTTTTCTCTTTAAGTAGTCCTCTTACTAAAACCACAATTTTAAAAAGAATTCCGTCGCATTTTGTAGTCTTTGCTCTGTAGTTTAATTGACTTCTACAGGGTGTCTTAAGAAAAGGAAAACCGAGATAAATCTGTTTGTTTCTTGCAGGTGTCTATTTCTGTTTTGTTGTAAATTGTAAATTCATCTGTTTCAGTATGACGTTCTCTTCGTATTACCACCAAGAAATCCAAATTTCCATTATAGATGACTGAGCACAAACAGATGGCTTGGGACCAAATAGCTGTTTTGATGTTCAGTTCATTCTGTCCAGAGATGGCTTTATTGTCAGAATTACGTAATATCCCCAAATGCTAGACAAGCATTTAAAACATTGAGAACAGGGGCAGAAGATTGCGTTGAAAGAAATGGGGGTGGGGTAGAATAAGTCCCAAACTGTGGTTGTCTTTGAATTCATGATTTTAGTAGTATACGTCGTGCTTTTTTGTTTTCTCTTTAGAAATGCTTCGCGCTTTGCAAACCTATGATACCGCTTTGTGCAAATCCATTTCTGACACGGTCCATTAAGCCACTTGGTGCTCAGTGATGTATGGCGGAAACGTGGATTCTTGTTGTCATACGAAAGAAGACGACATATTGAAACATTTACAAAATGAATCAGTCACACCCAAGAAACCGATTAATTAATCTCGAATCCTTTTTAAAGATATCCTGTATAATGAAGACTCACAATAACTTCATTTTGCTGAGGAAATAGGACGGAATTTGCTTTCCAATATACAGTACATTAATGCAGCTTATTCCGTGGAGCATAGAGCCTTATGATCGTTACATAAAGAAACCAAAGCAGTTAGGTACGTTTACCAACCGGTTGACTCAACGCTTGACGGAAGTAACAGAAAGTCGGGTCTATGTTAGAAGCACACACCGATCATTTCGTTTCTTGTCTAACACCTTGGCCGACGTTCCGCTGCATACACGCTTCGACGAGTTGGATAGGTGGCGTTTAGGCGTTAAGTTGGTTACGGCTATTAGTACACTGACGTTCACGTTGGCGAGGAATCGTGCATTTGAAAGCTCATGCGTGTCTACCGACATGTCTAAATATTAATGCAATGTTCCAACAAAACTGTGAAGTCACTACCGGCCTGGCTGGTTACTCATGTTACCTTCTTCGTTGCGTATTAAATGACCACCACATGTTTGCGCTCTTTCTCTGGAAACTGTTGCTACATTCCGACAACTCCTATGAAGGAGAAACTGAGCGTAATTAACCCAAACGTAAACAATTGGTAATAAAATCCCCCATTGTAAAACGTAGACAGCCCGGGTTCGCATGTTTTTATTTTTAACAATATTATTATGCTTAATTTATCGCCGTTCGTCTGCATGTAACTCGACTATAGCGATCTTTCATGTTCCCTGTTGGGATAGGGCACAATTCAGTCCAAGCATAAGGTTCTTTACCGCTGTTGTGTAACGCGGTAGATGGGGGACGCTAGATTACATCAGCTGGTCTCGTTGGGCATCGCTGGCGGCCGGTTATCGATATCGTGACCTTGTGGCCTTGCGAAAATTGTATTTCTGACTCTGTGTTGCCTTCCTCCATTGTCAGTTAGGTAAAGGAGGGATCTCGATCGTTTGTCGCTCTTGAAGGCGACCGCACGTGCATAGCGTGTCTGATAAGGCGTTAACTGAGAAAGGACATTGCAATCGTTTGATCAGTCTCTGTCAGAGCATAAAGAGAAAGGTTTCGTGGTTCAACGGCTGACGGCTTTTAGAGAGGTTTCCATATGTGACTCTGCATGTAAATTTACCAGCTCTGGATTCAGTGTAAGACCTACCACTGTCCAGTAGAGGGATCCCAATGCTACGCTTTTAGCGTCGATCCGCGCACTTCCGCGTTTGAAAATGAGGCTGTATGTACGATCATACGATTGAAAGCAAGGAGTCAGGACACAAAATACATGAAGGTATGTTAAATTCAGACTGTTCAGGCTGCAAAATTTTGTGGAAGAGTCTTTCAGGATGACTTGACACGTAAAATCAAAAGAAGAAATAACGACAATTGACCGCGCACTAACGTACCTACGATGGTCATGTATCTTGTGCAGAGGGCGTGGTTTAAACTGAAGTGGCGTCACAACTACGAACCGGATACTCCATGTACTGCGTCGACTCCGCGGGCGCGCGCGAGGAAGTTCAACACAGAGAGCCTCGGTTTCGATGCAGATATGCGCAGACGGCGCTAATGTGAAATCCCTTTATATGGATTGCTAATATTATACTGTTGTGTTTGTGGGGCATGATGCAAGTCGACGTGAGCAGCCAGCACCGCATTGGCACTGCGCACGTGAACAGTCGATACGCACGCGTTACATTCATCTCCAACCAATTGGATGCTGTTACTTGTCGAATACACGCGCATGAGTGTGGTATGCTGTCTCTGTAAATTACTTCTGCTACTCGCTACTCGCTCTAAAATAAACAGGCATTGAACTAAAACGGAAGAAAAAGGGAGAAAAACACACTTAGGCAATGCATGTTTTAAAATGGGTGCGCTCGACTGCCGTTGTATGGATACGTAACATGACCCTGTCTCGGCATAAAAGCCATCGAGCTATCTTCTTCATCTTCGTTAGACCTTCTGTTGAAGCAGAACCGCCACCTGCGGTAAATGAGCGTGTATATGGCTGGGAAACCTTTCGGTGACCAGGTATAATGAACAATTTCCGATGTAATACCAAGGTTGCCGTGTGCGCGATTGAATTACGAACACGGTCCAGACTAGCAGCGATGTGAGTTGTCGTGTAGCATTGGTCTCTGTGAAAGCTGTCTTTCAGTCGCCTGTTCATTGCTAACCGGCCTTTAGATACTTTATGGTCTCAGTACAAGTTGTCTGTTGAAATTAGGTAGTTTAATGGGTTCTGCGAGCTGAGTCTTAAGTATGCTCCCATCTTATTTGCATTTCTTCGGTTTTTTTTCATATGCAGTCGGAAACATAAAAAAGAAATCAGAAGTGTCCATTTCAAAAAAACATGTTCATCTTCTGAATATTTTCGGTACCCGCTGCTAATTGGGACGTCGATCTGCACTATCCAGCAGGAAGTCATGGGTTCAAATCTCACCCAAACAAGGCAGTGATATCTCTGAAACTCAGACCATACAGCGTGAAAGTACTTCGGCGTGTGTGAGAGAAAACTTTGCGTACGCTAAGCAAAATATCTTTGATAACAAAACAAATAACTTGTCTATTAATCAAGATTCATTGATGTCCGTAAACACAAAGATATTCGTGTGGTCTCGTGACTTAATTTTCTTCTTTGGATGACAACTTGGTTTTTTGTGTCTTGACGGTGGCACCTTAAAAGCTATGGTTAAATTTAAATGCATTGCATTCGCTGAATATGGAGAATCGTATAACTGTTGTTTACATGTATTTAATGGTGGTATGGTGCTTGATATTATCCGCGTATTGTGTGTTGATACAACTATTATACAAGCGGTACACAGATTCTCAATTTTTTTTTATACAATTAACACAATTTAGGCCTACAAGCTTTTGAACGGCATTCTACACATGCAGTACATTACAGAGCGATAAGGTTTGGATGAGCTTTTGCATGTAAGCATAACTTATATAATTATTTGCATTTGACGCTTTGGAAACACTGCCATTTTATAAATGCTTTTGTACTTTTTTAAAATGTTGTGATCGTTTGTTCGTTTCTATTAGTGTACTTGTGAAGTATTATACATATTTAAAAACAAATACTACAAAAGCGTCTGTAGCTGCCAAATCCCGTTCAGTATTAAAAGAACATTTTCACCTTTATTTTTTAACAAATCAAAGGGAAAATCTTGTCGAGCCAAGCACTGAATTTGTTTTACTGTCAGTGTTGTCGACATGTAGTTGAGATGATGATGCGTAAATGACCCAGTTCTGTATTACCAACTGGCAGGATCATTCGGGAACGATGCACTCGTCGTCGTAGGGCAGCGCTCATAGAGCACCGGACCTCGCGCGCACGCGTGCGGCGCTGTTGCCGAATGGCGCCAGACACGTTTCATTTTGGGCATGCACTTGATTGTTCTAAACTGCGTAAATCCATGGAAAGAAAGACGTCACATCAGAGGGTGGGTTATGCGATGCGAAATTTTGTGATGTCAGGCGCAAAAAAAACGACGCATTGCTGCGATTGTTTCTGGACGTAGCAGTAGTTTTGTCACCGTTGAATTAAACAGTTCACTTTTGCTCGTGTATTTATTTGTGTGTCATTTTTCTGTTCAAATTGTAACATGCATGTTGCAGATTTGCAGCCAACATCCAACACAAGTCAATTACACCTCCCTCCACGAAAACTTTGTTCCAGACCTGCCCTTGATTACACCGCCATAAACAAAAGTTAATTACGCACCATGTCTGCTGAGACGTAAGGATGTGTAACTCACTTCCAGCTATTTGTTATGGTAACTCACCTATTACCTCATCCTGTCTACGATGTAACTTTCCTTAGCTTAGGCAGAAGAATGTTTCAGCGATTACAGACAAACTTCACACAAAATGATAACGGTTTTGTGAGGCTTTTGAAAAATAACTTGCAAGACAAATACGTTTTTTGCATCAACGGAAATGTGTGTCAAACAAGCCCATTCGATATCAGCACCTTCCTGGTGATCTTCGCTGAAATAGTAGTTATCCATGGTCATTCCAGTGACTGGATTAACATTGTACTGCAAAGGACATATAAAAAGAAAACTAATCGTGTTTAATGCCTTTTTATATCTTTGAATCAATCTTAAATGCTGTATGTGCAGTGCATTTTATACTTTGGAAATATAATTTCCGGATAACTGTAAGTGGAATGTGACAAAATTGTAAAGTTATTCAATGCTGTTGTTTTGATAAGGCGTAAGAAACCGAATAACGCTATAATATCTTATAATATGTGTATTCAGACAAGTGTCTTTAAATATTATCTGAAAGTTTCACATTTTCTGTGCTGTTCTGAGTGATTTATTTGACCAATTCCATTTTGTTATTTAAGTGTGCTATCAAAAATGTATTATAGATGTACATTTAACTTATTTCTAATGATACGACGTTATTCGTTTAGTAATGTGTCAGTTTTCAGTTATTACTTTTGGCTATTGCCTGAATTTCTCCTGCTCGGAAAGAGTCAGTGAAAGTGCCCGGCAATTATTAAAGATATAAAGTGCATTAAAATGTAACAACGTTTTGTTTGTTCTACATGGGGTCTTGTTTCTTTCTTAACCGCAAACAGCTTGGAGAAGAAACCAGTTCCTTATATACACCTGTCTCATGTCTTCTAGTATCTATCCCCATCTATCTCTCTGAAAACTCCTGTGTACCTCCCCAAAATCTTCCTGATATCTCCTTGATACGTTGCTTGGACACTTGTGCTGAGGTAACCGAAAGAAACCTGCAACCATTATGTTCTTTGGCTAACACCCCGTACACAGGAGCCGTAGGAGAGGCAGCGTATACCTTGTCGTATATCCCTGACCGTTTATCCTTTTCATGCGCAGCATAGGCCTACCTTTTCAACCCTGGGCAAAATAATTTCCCTGCTGATGGTTTTTGTGGTTGCCATCCATCTAAAACGGCAATTTCATTAAAATCAAATTTAGACGTCCAGGTGCGTCCATCACTCAACGAGGATTCCGCTCGTCGGTAGTTTGACTTTTAGGAAAGGAGACAAAAACAGATATGAAGGTTTCTATACGCTCTGTGATCATGGATGGGATTGCTCGTATACAGTTTGCATTGAATGTGTCTGTTATTGTTCGTCACAAAAAAAGCAATTGTGAACGGCCTGGTGGCCAGACATCAGGGCAAAGTTGCCCGAGTAGAACAGTACTAGAAATTCGTTCTCAAACTGCAGTCAACAATATCAGTTGAACTGAGTGAACGTGAGTCTGAAATACGCAGTGGCGGAGACCCATGGCTTCCTCTGCAGGCTACAATGTCGCCGAAGTACAGGGCCTCTCGAGTCTTCCTTTCGTTGTTCTGACCTAAGCAAACCTAGCGTTTTGGGTTTGTAACAATGTAACAATACTTTTATGAGACCTGAGATGAGTCATCCGCTCTTAAATATAATTTCTCATATATTTTCATAATTTTCCGTACTTAGGGTCGTTTGATAAGTGGTCGGTTGATTTCGAGTTGGATCCTGCCCGAATGAAGTGTCTTGCGCCTCTGTTTCTTGTTTATGCTTTACGGGCTGCTCTCTGTGGGGTATGTGGTTTAATGGTTACTTATTCAGTCTGCCAGTCGGTTAATTTGGTCGGTTAGTCTGTTTGTTTGCTGAGTGAAAATCCTCGGTCACACTACCCTGAATCAGATGCTTTTCATCACTTTCGCCTAGTATTGGCCACTTTGGCGAAAAAAGATAAAATAAAAAGGGGCTGAGACTGTGCACAAGGCCACTTCAAAATGTCAGTTTGTAGGGCAGTGAATTTCCCTGGTTTGTCAGAGTCACTCTGTCAAACAGCCTGTGTTTGATTATCGAAATCGCCACCATTCCTGCGTTAGCGTGGTGGGGCTGTAAGACGCTGGCCTGATACGTGCTTGTTAAAATCTAAAGTACATATCATTTGACAAGTTTGCGTGTTTGTTACAAGTCCAAATTAAAACTTAATTTGGAAGACACCAGAACAGTTAAAAAAAATCAGGGGTGAGTTGGAATACTCGGTCTTAAAGGAATTTGTGCGCCTTAGCCATGCAGTGAAGGGCTTATGTTAGTTGATCTATAGTTTATACAGGATGTCCACATAAAAAGTATACCGAGGTAAAAATTACTGTAATGGCAAAATTACTTTATATATGGGAAAGAGAAATATATCTCCAGAAAGGGCAGAATTGCAATGGCATACAGCTTGTGATGTTATTGGCACAGATGAGTGAACAAACTCGACCGGTGTTAAGGGTACTGAAATCGGCACTGTGACAAGTTTGCATAATTATGTGATTATCAGGGCTAGACCGTGCAAGTGTGCAGAATATCATTTTCCCTATAGAACCAAAAACTTCAGCCGACATTGCAAAACGTATTGAAAGTTATTGGTAGATTGATTCCGGGGTGTTTCTTTGGATGTACCGAAATTCTAAACAGTTAGTCAACAACGACAATTAAAGTTAAAACAGATTCCAACTGGTCAGGCATCATTTTAAATAAGTCGTTTCATTCACATTTTGAACAAATTTACAGGCATTTCAGGACTAAAGCTTAAAATAATTAAGAAGTTAATAATTATCAAACATTTAATGATCAATAACGATAATAAATTTCACAACCTCGATTTTCATATTATCTACACACCTTTCATTCGAGAAAAAGAAAAAAATGCGATTTATTGGAATAAATCATATTTCTCAATATAGTGTTTGTATTTGATATAAAAGTTATATATTTTCCCATATTTATCTGTATAATAAAATGCACGGGAAAATTTCAGTAAAGGCAAGTTCACAGATCTCTTCAGTAAAGCCTTGTGTTCCCCAGAAGTGAAATCCAGAAGGTAGGCCTAATATGTTATCAAGTTGAAAACATGAACACAATTGCACTTGTTAATTTTCTATAACTTATGAATCAAGTAAAAAAGCAACACGTTGAAGTGCACATTAACAGTGCACTGAAGCGTTTGGTTTCCATTCTTCTATAACCACAACCTTTTGTCGCCAAGAGAGCAATATCCATCTACAGCTTTGGTTGTGCTTTGCGGATCAATTTTGTCTCTTCGTTTAATTTCTCTTCCTCGAGATCCATTTTCTGGATTTTGGCCCCTGCAAAAGAAACCCCCCCCCCCCCAAAGATACTCATTATACATACGAGTGTGATGCCTTTAATATGGCGCTAGTCCTTGCAAGTGTTGATGATGAATGTACATGTGCCTCTGTGCTGCCATCAGGAAGCTGTCACAGTGATGCCCTGTCACTTGTTTCATCTTCATGGTTCTCACACAAGATGCTAGGGTCACTCGCACCAGGGGGATTAAAGCATATTATACATCGTAGTGTTGCTTACATTTTTACATAAATACTGTTTGGCTAACTCTTGGCATTAGAGGTGCAAGATCAGCATTATTTACTCCTGTCAGATGCATCGTTCTGGTTAATGACACTGAAAGACTTGTTCAGGAATTTAGCTAAAACTAGTTTGATACTGATGGAAATTGTGTGTCAACACTTCTCCCTTTCGATTTCCTGGGCAGTGTCCAGTGGAATTGTGGGATGTTAAGATTCAGAGATACATGTAAGCTGTACGTGTATTAGTTTTCAAGAATATACTAACTGCAGTCAACTTCATGAAAACTTAAGGTAGAGGGTTTGCAGATACACCATGTGGAAAATATCTCTTTTGAGTATGTGTGGTTCTGAAAAAAAAAACCGGTTACTCGACGTTTCGGGCAGTGAGTGCTCTGTCCGTCTTAAGGACAGCTTCTTTCAATGCCCGATGCTATCCCCGAGAACAACTCACTCTCAATTCCCTCCATAATGCAGGCGAGATGATTCTGGCAATGCAGAACGTGTCCCTCCTTCAGTTGGTGGATTCTTAATCCGGAACAAAGAGCGACCAATGTAAATATTAATTGTCTACAAAAAATGCACGCTGTGCATTTAAAAACGTACGTACCACATTAGAAACCCGTCGGGCTTCTAGCGTGTTTAGCAGGTTTTTAAGAAGGTTCTTTACACTTCACACATATTGAATACTAGATCATATTTATGGACTGAACAATGCGAACTGCATTAACGAATGAATTGAAATATCTGAAAGAATTGTAGCAAGAACGTAGTTTTAATTTCCTAGAATCTCCATTAAAAACAATGGGTCAGTGGCGTATCTGGTATTTGGGTTGGGAGAGGGGCAATATGTGTTCTTTCTTTTGAAATAATTGTCCATTTTTATGATCGCTTTAAAGGATCTGCAGAAGCATGGGCATTTTCAATTCCTTTTAAAAAGGAAAAAAAAAGTCGATGCGATTTTTTTTAAGCCCATCAGTCCCGGCCATGGCCCGATGACAAGCAAAGCGTGGCAACCATGACAGGTTTGTCAGTCAATTTGTCAAAAAATGTTACTCGCTTCGCATCTTGCCAACATTCTGGGTTTTTTTTCACTTCTTTACTTCTTCTTGGGTTCTGACAACAACGGGGTTTGTGGCATTAACTGCCACTGCGATTTCATCCCAAGCTTGTTGGTTTCCTTGTAGCGTAATCTCATTCGTAAGCAAGGACTGTAGCTTTTCTTAGTGGATCGAGTAACCCACAAAAAAATGCGAGCTTTCACCCTCCGTAAAAGCTGGGCAGCACGGTCTGCGCCTTTCTTTCTCTATTTTCCATTTCTGACTACAACTTACTGTGTTGCATGTCAGTCAGTGCATTGTGTACATGCCTTGTATGGTATGTTCGCAAACCCGTGTACCGCTCTTTTTTCGGCAACCATGGGTATATTTTGTGAATCATTACACCAATGGGATTAAAATAACAACTTGCTCATTGCAATGGCTTAACTTCGGGGTCTCACCGTAGAGCAAGAACCGGGTTTTATACTCAAGACCGACTAGCGGAGGAAGGCGGCTATGATCTACTGGCTAAAACCCGTCGTTTAAGACAAAATCTATATGTTAACCAAATTTGGACGTACCGTTCACGCAGAATGAAGAATCCTATAAGCTGGGCTAAAGTGTGAAACACAGATAGCAACAATTACTGAATCACTGTCAGTGCTGAAAGCTTCGCTGCTCTAGACAACACGCCGATTACGTCAAGCATTTCACAGTTATGCATCTCCTATTGCCAAAATGTTTTCTAAGCGCCACGCAGGTACTCTTATGTGTTTACATACTCATCACTCAAAAAGGTTTGTGAGGATAATGAGCCTTAAAGAAATTACATTTCAGACACATTGAAGATTATTTTAAACAAATTTATATGTTTATATGTATTTCGCAAACCTTTAGGAGTCTATGAAATAAATGGTGAGTTCATATTCTAAACTTGTCATAAGGGTTTATCTATAAACGTGTCAAAACATTCAGAATGGGTTAAAGAAATTTGTTTATATTTCCTTTGACAGAAACAACACTGGGTTTTGCAGTGTGAATGTTTGAAATTCATTCCAAGTGTCATTAAAATTGGGAGTCATAGGCCAAGGTTTGATAAAATTTTTTATAAAACGCTATAGAGCAGCAAAAATACCAAAAGAAGCCACGCACCAAAACGATACTTTTAAGGTTAAAATGTAAACTTGAACATAGTGATAACGAACACTGTCGTCCCTTCTAGCTCACTTTTACAACGAAGGTGTACCAACTCCAAACAACATTATAAACTGTCACACGGATGCATCACATAAGGGAAAAGAATGAGCACGTATACCTCAAAGACACCGAGAATTTACATTGGTTGATTTATACACAGGACATCAGAGGTGGCTCGATTTTATTACCTATTGCAAATGGGCTAGGGGAACGTCCGTCTCGAAGCGTGTCCTTCCGTTAAGCCCGCCCCTGGATTTGGAGACGACACGGACCCAGTCTTTCGGCTTTTGTCTTGTGGTCTTGTTCTTGTCGCTGCCTGCCTTGTTGGAGAAAAATTGGTCCCCCTCCAATGCTCGAATTGTTGACCGCTCCCCTACTCGTCCTTATAAAAAGAGTTCATTTTCCTTGCACGATTTGGCAATTCCCATTAATTTATTGAATCTTCTCATTCTTGAAACCGTGCGCAACTTGTTTTCAGTGAAAATCGACAACCAGATTATGCTGGCACAGTGCTCGTGGGTAGATGGTATACCGGTACGCGCGCGTTAAATACCGCTTCAACCAAAGGGGTGCAGTGATTTACCAAATGTACGCGCGCGTCACGCTGAAGAGTGTGCGTATGAGTTCGGTACCACTGCAGTTAAGGCGTCTAATCGGATTAGTCTATAGTCGACGACTATGGATGCTTATATTGATATAATTATGCAGTTGATATTTGTGATATATTTGTAATGTGGAACCGCACTGGCTTTAATACATGTACACTGCTCATGAATAATTTAGTATTGAGAGATTTGCATACAGTCTGTATATGTCAAGGGTCACTGCATGACCTTATTCCTGGTGTACGTGAATAGAACGTTTTCTCAGTTTGGTAGCTCCCGTGCACATGTGTGAGTTATTACAGTAAATCCCACGGGAAATACACTTCAATGTTCATTCGAAGTCACGGCGTATTGGCAATGCAAGAAGAAAATTCGGGATAATTATTTGCCGATTGGAATTTTATGTCAATGTTTTGTAATCTAAAAGAGTCAAATCAGCTGGATATTCCGTCATCTGTGGTGTCCATTAAGTGGTTTAAGTCTTGTTGTCAGAGGCTCATGTTGGCTGTTTCCTTTGCTGGCTTTTTTGAACGGAGACCTCGTCAGTATTTGGTGGTGTATTTCAGTTCGCTTCAAAACCCTTTAAAAACTCTTGTACTTGAATCTTTGTCGGCACTGAAGATTGAACCAGCTGCTTCACAAAAATGTTTATTTTTTGCAACGTGTAGTGGCATACGCAGACTGAACAGTGGGTCGTGATTGGCTGCAGTAGTATAGGGCCTGTTCGTTTCGTGTAGATCGGGATTGCGATAGGGATCTGACGTTGGTTCACTAATACCAGAACCCGCCTAATGGATGGAGCGAACCAGCGTTAGGATCCCAGATCGAGATAAAGATCTGTATGAAACAAACCGGCCCTCCGTTCCAGTACTCTTGAAGCGTACTGAATGTAAATTGCTCGATTAAATTACGTCGATGTCTACCGACGATAAACTCAATGCCCCATTATTCACCTCCTTGATATTACATAGTTCCAGCGGACTGTTTGCCATGATCCCTGTAGGAACGAATTCTGCACTCCTGTTTGCTTTTCTTGTACACGGACTTAACCCCTGTGAACAGATATAACACAGTCCAAGCGTCTTGTCTGAAGGGGGAAAGCACAGAATGTTAAGATTCAAGAGTGATTTTTTGTTGTTGAGAACGCCAATTAATGTACAGGTGTGGTGAATCTTGGCATTATTCCGGAAATAAAATCGAAAAATTAAATCAATTTATTGCACCAAGCCGTAGAAGAGCAATCCCATCTGCGGCCCACACGAACGAAATGATCTGATTACGCGCTGGGTTTTCCATCACCTGTCAGTCACCTGACAGAGATGACAGTGACCAATCAAAATAGAGCCGGTAAGGACGTGTTCGCGCAGAGTGGATATTGGCTGGAAAGCACCAGAAGACGAGCAGCGACAGGAGTCACAGGTGGGACTCCTGTAAATCTCTGAGTGGAGAGCGAACCACTCTGACGGCGCGTGGAGTTCTCTGTGACTGCTGGGGACGCAGACCCGTAACTCTCCTGGACACCTCTCCACTATGGTAAGTCCCTAAAATATATCACGCGAAAAGGATGGTGCACGAATGAAAGGGCCACTGATATAAAATTACAAGAATTTTTTCGAGGAGGGCTTTTTGAGGAGGATAAAAGAGATGCATGCCCATAAGGTGTGAAAGAAACGACAGAAAAACTATTCCGAAGGAAGAAACGTGCGATCAACAACCAACCAATATTTCGGGCAAGAAGACGAATGAGGTTTAGAATATAGTTCTTGATTTCCTTCTTTAGATTTGACGTAAGATTTCTGATACGATTTCAACAATTACGTTTTAGTCCAATTATACAAGGAATCTCAGGGGTAAGAAAAGAAATAGATGAAGTTTTATAAATCCGGACGCTGTACAATAAGAGATAAATGCAGAGGGTTAGCACTGACTGTTATATCTACACGTCCCTGCAACCAAACGGGCCGAGCAGGCTTGAATTTTATCCACAGATCGATAATTGTCATTTTATCTACGAATTTCTCGTGCACAGCAGGGATATAAAACGCCCAGATTTATCATCTTTTTTTCTCTACTTGGTATACCAAAGGCAAAATGTCGAACACAGCCCAGTCCCCAACCCTCTTTCCTAACTGTGGGCCCCGCTGTTCATTTTCTCGTGGACTCTCTTTCTTTGAATAAGGTATAGTTCTTAACAAGCACCGGATAGATTATCAGCAACAGTAGGTACACTGTTTTACCGTTCAGCCCAACTACAAATCGGACATATCCAATTTTTATCTCACAAAGTACAGAGCAAAAAATAAGCTTCTAATCACCAGTCATTCACTTAGTAGAATTATTCTCCACGGCCTCGAATAAAACCTAATTGTGGCTACTGCCAAAAGGAAATATATATCAAGGACGCCTACAGTAATCTTTAGCCTGATAAGGGTATTAAATGTCTGTTCCATTAGCCGTAGTTGAAGATCAAGATTATGACATGCAATGCCGTCAGTTTTACATGGGGAGAAATAGTGAGAAATTATATGCAAATCTGATGCTCTTGACCTTGTAGTCAACCAATCATCCGAAACCAGTTTCTTTAAAGTAGGCATTCTCTTCCATTTTGGTTTTGATATGCGTTTTTAAAAGCCACAAATATCCAGACTCGTCACTCTTTGAGGGTATTCATTCCCTCTGTAGACAGTTTCTATCAGTTTGAGAAAAAGGACCTTTGACCGGAGTATTGCACTTTATTGATCCCTCTCCTTCGTACTCAATATCCCTCTGCCCTTTCTCTTTACTATCACATCCATAATTACATTAATTGATCACACTAACCCAGAATTTCAGCGTAGCCATAGCTCGGTAACTCTTAAATATGACCTTATACAAATCGTGATCGAATTTATTTTAGTTATATATGTATTTATTCTTGTTCCTCTGGGGCTAAATCAGCTAAGCATAAGCTGTTTTCCACAGATGCCCAGCAGTTTACAAGAAACAAAATTTTACCATACGAAAATTTATCACCAAATTAAAATCAAAATTTGCAGTCTGAACGTAGCGCAGACTACAAACCTATTTGAAAACCAAGCACTGCAAGATATGAAATATACGAAAATTACGAATCTCACTTTAAGACAGGACAATACCACATCAATACGATCAAATAAAATCATCTATAAAAAAAAATCATGCCAAGAATTCATTAAAAATTCAAAGAGAGCTAGTGCACAAGTGTAATGTGCACTAGAATATTAAAATGCAACTATATTGTCATAACGATGTGCTGAATTTCCCTATAAAAATGACAACAAACCCTCAGATCGAGTAGCCTAGAAGCGATAGTTTGCTGTCTGACCCTCAGCTTTCTCTCAGCAACAAGCTTTGACCGTGACCTGGCGGACTTACCGTAATGCACAAAAGTAATTACCGTAGCACGGTCAGTTGATTGGACGTAGTAATACGTACCAAACGCAATTTAGGCCTTAAGCTCTCAGTATAATGCAAAAACAGCCAGCAACATTTGGTAATTGCAAACTCGAGCATTTTAATCCCTTTCTGTATATTTCATTTGCTTGAACACACACGCATCATTATTTACGATTAGAAACCTTTTCAGGTTTTGAAGCAAAGAAAGGGGAAATTGCATTTCTGTACCGATGGTTGAATGGCAATCGTCGACACATGTTACAAACACGGGGAGGGGGGTGTCACAGTCAGGTTATTTTTCGTTCAGGCGCATGCGTTCCTGCCCTTCTTGTCACTACCATACCTGTCACTCCTGGTAAATTAACCCCGTAGCCAATTGGCTTGCCTGGGCCACTCGCACGAATTCACTGGACTGTGTACTGTGCAAGTCTTTCATTAGATCTCTGGAAAGTTTACTAATCGACCGAAAAACATCCAGGGTGAAAAACACAGGTTGTCTCTGTGGTAAAAGGAAATGGATTGACATATGAGGACCTTTACAAGTTGCATTCGACGTCAGGCTGGGATGGATCCGAGTCGGTTGTTTTGCACGACACCGATTGTGTCGGGGAATAACTGTCAGGCAAAAAATACTGCCTGTCACATGTTGCAACCGTTGAATAATAAATCTCAGCATGGCCGTATAAGTGATGGTCCATGTTTAGCATATACCGATACAGACGTTTTAACTATGTGTCTGCGTTTTGACGAACTGCATGATAAATTGCTTGGTGCACGACAACACAAGACATGCTTTAGCGTAAACACTTGAAATAGACTGAACAAACGCAAGGTATCACTTAAATGCGACGCACAATTTCAAATTTGGAGTTCAATGAAATGGCAAGGAAATATTTCACTTGGGAATTTTAGATGTGTGAACATGAAAACAATCTGTTGCATGAATTACTTCATTACAATTCAGAATACGACAAAAGGTACGAATAACAATGGCCTAACTCTGTTTGAAGTTTGCCTTATTTTTCAAAATTAAATTTGATCCCAATACAAATCTCGGTGAAGCATTATTTTCAGAGATTTAGCAAATAGACTGAGTATACGTAATGGCATTAGATTATTGAATATTCCATTATTTCTGTTGTGCTCAGATAATGTTTCGCTCATATTTTAATAAAAGCTGGGGCACCCCAGAGGGCCTGGAAGGAAATTTAACTACCCCCTGTATATGCGCCGTGTACATTTCACAACTTCAGATGGGGGGCACGTGGGGACACCGGAGAATTCTGCCGGGGGATGCCCGGTAGTGACCTTACTGGGATCAATTTTCAGCCACATTCACATAAAGAGAAGAATTCCAAAGGGTGGGGAGACTGAAAACAAAGAAGAAATAACAAACCCTCGAAGAATTAGAAAGAAGGTCTTTGCAAAAAGAACAATGAAACCCGAAATTGTTCAACTTCGATGGAATCCGTTTAAATTAGTCGAAAATTGAAAACTACAGCAAATTAAAACAAGAATTTTAGGAAAAACGATGACAATTTTTAAAGCTTACAAAAGTCAAGAAATTTTATGGAAAATTACCTTCACGAGTAACAGTCACCCTTCTGGAAATCAGGACGATCTATTGTGCCTTTTTTACGCACTTCTCTGATACCAGAAGTTCATCATGTAAAAAAAAAGAAAAAGAAAAAAAATGCCATTTTTCTAATAGGACCCATCATTGTTTGCAAAGGTAATGCGTCAACCATAAATAAGGGAAGTATTGACTGGTTCGATGCAATGATACAGAAAAAAGTGTGAAAACTGTGCGGTTTGTTTCTCAACCAGATTAGACTAAAGGCAACCATACAAAACAAAGCAAAACAAAACAAAATAAAAAACCTAACGCCTGGACGTCAAATTCTTCATCTTGCCACTCTTAAAACGAAGGTCAACCTACACAGACGCGCTATCAAAAACCAATTTCATGCAGATAATGTCCTGTTGGCGTGCAGCGGTAATACTGTACCACTATAAATCCTGCCTGTACCGTCATTGTTGGATGTAAGATTTTATGACACATCATTTTCGTTTCAAGGGTTTTTTGTCTTTTTTTTTTAGAGGCCGTGCACCATGCAAGCACAGCTCCCCGTGACATGACAAAGGTCTTGTTTTTTCTTTTTCATTTGCCATTGAAATTATCAAACGAAGACAACAATATTGCGTGTTTCATCATTTAATTTGCATGGGATTTTCCCGTGAAATTGATCAAACACAGGGAACATTATTGCATTTGAAATAATGTAATTGTGCTTCTGTGAAGGGAAGTGACCACTGAATGAGTTCCTCAACCCCTGTCGAGAATTCGCCGTTGGGTTCGCAACAGCCACCCAGGTGTCCACTTTAGTAATCGTTTTAGAATGCAGCAGTGCGACCATTCGGGCTGTTGTCCATGAAGCTAATTGGCCACTTTGTGGTCATCACAGTGGAATCCAAGGCAAAAGAAAAACTGGTTGAACTAGTTATAAAAAACCTACTTGTCATCACACGATTGAACATGTTAGTTGACTCTGAAAAAAGAATCAGAATTGGCAGACAAATTAAGGAGATGGTTATACTAAGCATTTGAATTGATTTGTAATGAAAGTTTTTCCGAGAAATCAGCTCATGGCAAGTTCACCACTTTTAATCGAAGGCTTAGGGAGGATAACTGGAATGAAACCATGTGATCCAAGTTAGTACCAAAATAAAGATTTACCAAAAGACAGACAAACTGCCATAAACGAACTATGAGGCTCAGGTGAGAACATAATAGTATTGATCTCAACGCACCTGTCTCATACTAATCCACTTTGAGACATTTTTGGTCTGGACAATTTCAGGAACCACCTGGTTTCGCTAAATTAAACTCCCTCCATTTCCGGGACCACGCCTTCATTCCCCTTCCGAGTCCCGCAAAGGCATTTCCGTCATGGTATTCGCGACAAGGTTAATTGTCACACCTCTGTCTTGGATACTGTCCGTTTATTGGCCCAGAACGATCACATGACAGGGCGACATATCCGCCTATCACACACACGTACGCGCGCGAAACAAAAGAAATTCAGGAAGTTGGAGAACATTGATTTGCCGTCCTTTAGTCGTTTTGTGCATAAGCTACCAGAATTCGATCAATGATTGCGGTCTTATAACAGACTTGTACCCGTCCCTGCAGTGTATAAGGTAATGTGGGGGCCGCTAACCAGACTATATAAATGTACTCACTGGTACCCGCAATAGTTTCACGTTAGCGTTTTTGCATTTAACGAAAGGGAGGGGACAGTGCATTTACGAACGATGTCGTTTACGTACATTAATTGTACAGTTTTACAGTATGCCCATGATCCTCTTCTGAAATTCAGAGTTTTTTTCTTTGGATGAATTCCTCAAGACGGAGGTATAACAAAACAATTGATGATCACTGTGGTGTGGGATATGACGTTTGAACACCCTCAGGCACGCATAGCGCCCTCAGCTTCGTCTTGGGGCGAAAATCCAATATTCCCCCATGATGGTATGCCGTATTGATTTCCCAGTGTAGGTTACGTGTGCTATCCCCTTGCACGGGATGCACTCCATCGTCTCAATTATATTCATTTGGTAAAAAAAATTGCTTTCCCGAGTAACAGATTCAATCAGATCGATCAGCCCTAATGACTCCACCGTCTGAAGAATGAAGGAGGAAGCTACCATTAGATTGTGTATTTTGTGTGAACCGTTCTGTTCAGATTGACCTTAAAGGCGATGACTTTCGCAGAAACCGACACCCAAACCAAACCAAGAGCAGCACCCCTTCCAAAAAAAGGGGGCAATAAGAAACAGCTGCTCGCCATTTCATTTGTAGTCATCAATTTCGATTGATTTGCTTCAAGAAATGATCAACAGACCGCCATCAAAACATCGGTCTCAAGCTGGGCATCATCCACGCAAATCGGCCAAAACGCCATCCCGTGTGAACCGTGTAACAAATCTGAAAACACGAAAATCCCGCACACTAATGCACAACCAAAACCATAAACTCACTGTTCAAATCATGATCATCATGTCAGAAGCTTCCACCCCAGCGACTGCAAGCTGTCAGCGTTAATTTGAAATATGCCTGCCTCCCTGCGTATAAGAAATGTTTCCATAGATGCAAACGTTTCACTCTGTCAACAGCTTTGTTGCAACAGATCCATACGTTACCCTTGTGGCGATATTAAAGACCTTGACATTTTGGGTGCGAGGCCACGATGGAGGTCGAAAATTATGATTTCCGTTCCGTTTCTAACCTTTAATGCATATAAAATGTTAGTCTTACCCTTGACATATAAGAATGCGTAGTGTAAGAAACTCACAAAAATCATGCCTCAGCTACGACTCCTCAGTTCAGTAATGTTAAATGGAAAGACTTTCTTGCATATTTTTCCGAGGTATTTTTCTTAATGCTTGATATTTATATTAATTGTCATTTGGATGTTATTTATAATATTTTTGATTTTCTTGTAAAGCGTTTTGAGAGTTTAATGTAAGACGCTATACCAAGATATAACCATTTATATTCTTCTTCTTATTATTATTAATATTATATAATTCTAAATTTATTTTGAGAATTCACATAGCTATTTCATGTTTGATGTTAGTTGGATATGCGCGCATTCAGTGTGAAGACATGAAGGGTTTTTGCAGAACACAGACAGGCAGGCAGACTTGCATGGTGGATCGGTGTATTATAGTTGTGTTTTAAAAAAAGGAAACCACAATTTATTAACTAATGATGTCCTCTTTCTCAGAAATCCAATTTACAGTCAGAGATGACTGAGCATGAAGCAGTTCAATCATGTCAACTGGTCTTGCACCAGATTCACTGCAGCCTAGCTCCGACAATTTTCATTACCTCGAAAAGGAAGAAAGACCAGTGTGTCCTTGAACAAAATTTCTATTCAGTGATTTACCTGCCTCGACCTAACCCCATTGTCCTTTGGTCTGCCCCCCCCGTTCCTTTCAACACAAGATTCAGCTCTGTTCTCATCGCTCTGAATGCATTCCTGATTACGTCTCTCTGTCATCTTAAGGTCTCAACAGCAGCGACGATCCTGACACGTAGGTCATTGATATCCTAGGGTGGGGACTTGTAAACTTGATTCTTAAGATGTCCCCACAATAAGAAATCACAGGGGGTGAGGTCAGGGATCTTGGTGGCCACTCAATCTCAGGGTTGCTCCCAATTTCTCTCGTGTTGAACAGCTCTCGTAGCCTTTCCCTCACGATGAACCGACGATGAGCTGGGGCTCCATCCTGGGCCCACCATAAGCGGCGAAACATTCCACAGTGGTGTTCAAAGTGTTGCTGTAACTGCTGTACTATTTGGTCGTTGATAATTTCAAGGTAACGTTCACCATTGAGATTGCCATCAAAAGGGACAGGGTCCAATGATGGTGCCATCTCCACACACACCTATCCAAAGGGAAATCTTCTCTCGGTTCATTTTCACATCAAAAGTGAAGTTGGGTGGTATAATTCAGAGGCCCAATCAAAAGGTCTGCGCTGGACTGACAAGGTTCTTTACCAAAACATTTATCCGGTGCAAAACCAGTTCGGACATGGTTCATTGACTGCTTCGTGCTCAGTCATCTGTGACAGTAAATTGGAAATAAAAGGTCGTTACCAATTTCCAAAAATATTTGACCATGTCCAAGATATTAAAAAAAAATAATCTCGGTTTCCTTTTTTTTAACACACTGTATAGGTATTCTGATTAATTAAGCCAATTATTAGCACACAATAGCAGATTACAGTTCGTTTACCTTAGTTTTGTGAAAAGACGCAAACCAGACGAAACCCCTGTGTTATCATGTCTAGAGTGAGATGAATACAATTTTCCAATTAAGGCTTTACAGCAGACTGGAGGCCTACATCCTATTCAATTGACCAAAACATCTTGAGGGAATGTCATACTCTTTTTATTGATGGCTAATGCCCTTTGAATGCGTCAGCGATGATCAGAAGTCTTCATCAGAAGACACGTCTTAAGCAGGATGTCCTCTTTGGACTTCAGATGGTATTATGCTCTCAATCAAGCCAAATGCATCAAAGAGCTAGAGATGTGAAGGATATTGCTTGCTTTCATCAGTGAGGTGAAAATAACATGACAAAAGCTTCAGATGGCACTGAACCCTATATTTATTATTAATTGTTAAAAATAATTCAAAATTCTTCAGACAGTTTCCGTATTCAACAACGCGTCATGTAACCGTATATTAACAACTGATAATCACTAGCCAAGTGATTCAGGCTCAATCTTAAAATGCAGTCCAGCAACTAAAATCACTCCGTTTTAAGAGTCAAGTTAACCCGACAAAGAGTCTTCATATACTCATATACACCTGGAGTGCAGTCATAATGACCCTAAACTCGTAATTTCTTCTACTCATTATCCGAGTTTGAAGCAATTCGCTCTGTTTGAAGAGTCAGTTGACTCCAATTTGGCTTTGAATGATGCCTGCTGCGATGTAACAATGCCCATAACGTGAATCATGCGCTGGCACATCTATACAAGACAGTTTAATTGATTCCAATTGGTCAAGAGTGTGTAGGCACGTGCCACGCCACGCGCGCGCCAAGTCCACATAAGGAGATTCTTCGGGCTGCTTACACAACAAGTATACAATTTAATGGACTTGGGGTAGTTGGGGAATTGAAAGTAAAATTCTTGAGCAAAATCCTTGGAAATTTATCATCCATTGGTTTCCTTTGACCCTAAAAAGGTGTTTATGAATGCAAATAAACGTGTACTTGGTCTGAATTAGTTGCGTCCATTCTCCTGAGCCGGTCTTAAACGCATCACGCAACTACTTCAGACCAATCACATATTTGTTCACATAATAAATGTGGTTACACTCCCCAGATCGATTTCCGAGGTGTAACAAGAATTTGTTTGAGTGAAATGATCTTTGAATGCGTCCGTGTGATGCAGATGGTAAAAAATTGTCGAATGCGCATATGCATCGCTAAAGTTATACTTCAGAGTCATTCCAAGTCATCCACATCGCTGTGTAGCGGTTTAAGGGCCCAGCTCTAAAAAAAGAAAGAATAGGTGTCATCTCTTGACCTGTCTATATGAACAAAAGAGAAAACATTTCCATACCGATGAAAGGGTTAGTGCCAAACCGGTCGACGAGCTCAATCTAGAGAAAACACTAATCGACATTTTTCCAGTACGAGTTCCAGTACAAGTTTCTGCCTACGTGCCTACGGCAGAAAATTTATTTCTTGTTATACAAGACCTTGAAATTTTTATTTAATATATTGCTTGTTGAATTAGAGTTTACTGATCAGTCGTCTATGCAAGTCCATTCAATCACATCATCACTCTACAATGACAATGTCATTCTGCTAGAGAACCTACAAAAGCAGTGACATGCTGTTTTGAAGGCCACCTTATTAAATCAGTGTTTTTCTTCTTTTTTTGATTTTTTTTTCGAATTCAACTTCAGCGAATACACGTATATGCAAAGAGTATAATCCCACTTGATCCAATGCTTAGATCGGGGACTTTCATTTCCATGTCCAAGGCTCATATTTCCAAAGTAGGAATGGCTCTAGAAAGACTAAACGTTGCCCCCTCGTTGTGTGTTTCCAGAACTCTTGGGTAGGAAAAATAACGTGCAACAATGTTAGAATTACTAATTTTTCCGTTTGTTCACTTCTTAAATAAATAACCTCGGAAAAAGGCCTTCGTGAAATATTTGCTGGTATATTTGTTTACAGAAACTAAAATGTTATTACACCTGAAAGAGAAATATTTTGCAAAAAAATTGACCTCTCGCTTTCAGAAATAAAAAATACATGACGACCACTTCGTTGGTCTCATACGCAGATAAACAGGTAAAAAACTATATGGTAGTCGTTCAGTAACTATATGGTAGTCGTTCAGTAACTAAATGGTAGTCGTTCAGTAACTATATGGTAGTCGTTCAGTAAAGATTGACATAAAACAGAGTAAAATATTTTATGCATTTTACAATTTATATGGAAAAAATCTTTAAACAGCTCCAATGTAAAATCCCCATAGGCGGACTGCGCGAGGGTTCTGGAAGCTCGCTATGTGACCTTTAACATTCAGGATCTATAAGCACACGAGAGTGGGAAACAGGATATCTTTAAACTTAATAAATGACTTCACTCAGAAGTTAGCTTCAACAGAAAATTAGGTGAACTCTCCTATTTATGAATCTAAATGTAGCAAGGAAAGCAATAAGATAAAATTCCGTTAATACACGGTAGGACTGCGTCTTTTAATTTCTACCTTGAACTAAAACAGTGTTTGCCTGTGGGCCAAGCTACATCAAACACAACGTTGTCTACTGCGTGCAATACTGCATGTACTGTGCGCTATGTACATGTACACTGTTAATGCATCGTTCTGGCTATGACGTCATCGAATCAGCCTTGGAGTGCGAACGGCCCAAAGAGGATTTTTTGTAGGCGGGGAAATGCAGGATCTTTTTATTCATTTTGCGGTCACAATTAATGGGGTAAACATTAAATTTGTGATGTTTTGGAAATGGTTACGTACTTATTGTTATTTTGAAATACTTCACGCGATCTAACTGTTTTCTATTTCTGTAACCCTTTGAATACTAACATTGGTTTGTGATAGACTTCTTAGGTGATTATAATTATGGGATGTGAGGAAGGGGCGCCTGATGTTGCTGATTTTCAAACCGATATCTTGGGGGAACTTGTGTTTAAGGATTTCGGTGGCTTCCCCGATGCGCCAGGGGCACCAGTGTTCGATGCTGGTGATAGGTTCTTCTTGGCTCCAGTTGATCTGAGTGCATGTCTTCGGTGTGGGTCCTCCGGATAGATGACTTGTCTCTTCAAGGTTTCCTTTCCTGCGATGGGCTTTGTGTCCATCGAGTCTTGAGGGGGAGGTCTCCAGAGATACCACCATGAGGGTTCAAGACGTTTGTTTGTAGAACAGCAGAGGTTAGATGAGTTGACGCAAGTCCTTAGCGATGGTGGTGGCTGAGGACATTGGTGAAGAGAAAGAACACATCACAGCTGACCAAGATGTCGTGCGGTTGGAAAGACCTCAGTAGCAAAGAGGGTAACAAAGCAAATCTATGGTGAACACCTTTGCAAATTAATGGCCTCCTCCTATATAAGTTCAACTGTCCTGTAACAAAATCGCGCCATCCACTTGGCCTTCTGTAAGGTCGCAATTTCCTGGTAGCCCTCTCTAGCGGGTATTATTTCTGCAGAAGCTATCAACCGTGGGTCTTGTTTTTAAGGGCGGATCTAAGCTGTGATAAAAAACCGAAACCAAAAACAGATGGACGTCCACTTCGTTTGTTGCCTGAGATGGAAAATTGTCCCGCGACTTTTTCTGATAACAGTCGATAGTTGTTTATTTGAGCTTGCCTGTCCTTGGACGCTCAATGCATATTCTACTGAACCTGAAAGTCTTAAGTCAAATCGTGCAGAACATCGATAAATCGGTAGAGTGCTCGTAGCGAGGAGAAAGTTTTATTTATTTTAAATATTGTCAAATGTTAGATTCTAAAATTTGCCGTGGAATAATGTGTTTTTGTTGATTTTACATTGAAACAAGCAGCAATGCCACTGAAGACTTATACCTGTTCGGGCATTGTCCAAACAACAGTATAATCCGCTTCTTCCCCGTTTATTTTTTAACGACAGTACGGCCTCATACAAATCTGCTTGAAGGACTTGGTTCTCGAGAGGTTCGGCGAAAGTACGTGGGACACTATACGGTAAGTCCTTGTCGCCGGGTTCAAGGCCAAGTGCAATCCACGCCCCGACGGGAGCGATTGGACTCTCGTTCCCTATCACAATAAGGGATCGAGTAGATTCAGCGACGACGATCACGGATAATAGTGGAGCTCCTGGGCCGATGTGTTCTTCGAAGGATGAATGATGTGTGTTTTTATTACGGCATGACTTTAGAGCTTGGCTTATTATGCTTGCAAAGTTAGAGGAAAGGCTGCATTTAGTCTTCAAACATTTCGAAAGACTTGTCAGTGAACGGCTTTACAGCAGAATGTTTCTTTCCATCCTGTCATGCAAGTGCACTTTTGAATGGTTCAACTAAGTCGTACCTTCTGAGGAAATGCTCGGAACTTTATTTAAATTGGTACAAACAGAATGATATCTGAAAGGGCTTTTTATGATTTCGCAATAATCAAATGAATACAATTACATTCATGGCTATTTTGCTAAGCAAATTTGAACTTAGCCTACGAAAATCATGTGTGTAAACGTAGCAAGAGACTTAGGCTGGATCCGAATCTGTTGCCTAGAGCTAGGTCTAGGTCTTCACTCCATCGGAAATGCGTGGAGATGCGTAGACAATAGACCTAGCCGTAGCTCTGGAAAACCGTTTCGGACACGGCCTATACTTGTATATACCATATTCTGGCATGGATGAATGTCAGAATGTTAACTGTATTTCATTGGCAAATGGATAAACGTTAAAGGCGCGTGAGTGGCTGTTGTTCCTGGTGGCAGCAGAGAGCTATGACGTCACAACTGATGTGGTCTAGCTGGAGAAGTTGAAGTGAACGACGTTAGTCATGCACCTCCCATAATCGAGGGTATTTTTTGCCCACAGTAAAAACGCCGGGGTTGAAGACAAATTCGTCAACTTTCAACAGTATGGTGACGACGTTACCTATCGCCTGGCCGAGGCTGCGGCTAACTTGTTGGGTTCGTAATAATCAGGGCTGAGCCTACTACCCAGTGTCACCCTTTTGTAGAAACAATCTTTAGGCTATTTTGAGATTTGGAGCTAGTTATAAATAATATAATAATAGCAGTGAAAATCTAAGTAGAACAACCCCCAAGGAAAAAAAAAATGAAACAACCACCCAATTGCTTAAATCGCTGACATGTCATAATGTAACGTGCTTACCTTTGTGCATTAAAATTTAATGTTAGCCAAAGTTCGACTTTATAATGTGCTCTTGGGATGATATTCCATGGTAACATTTTTCATGGTACCACTAAGCGCTCAACGTTGACAAATCACATGGAAATATATAAATAACGATTACTTCCTTTCAAAATGCATTTTCAGTGCATGGTTCAGAATAACGTATGAGCAATTTATTTTGAATTTTGTTAGCATTGGTACAAATACAAGAAAACTGTTGACATAGGAATCTGCCTTTTATAAACAGAACCACAGTCTTTCGCAAAGGGAATGGCACACGGATACATTTCGCTTGAAGGTTAATTTCCTTTGAGCCAGCCATGAATAAGCCACGACACCCTGACATTTCACAATCTTGTTTTCATAGGCGTGGACACCGACAGCGTCTACGAGCTTTTTGGGGTCTTCTGGGTGACCTGGGTCATGCGCATCGGCTATGACAAGCTCATCCGCACGCTGGGTAAGAATCTGGCCGAGTTCATCGGGAATTTGGACTTCATGCACACCGTCTACATGAAGACCATGTACCCGATGATGGACGAGCCGTCGTTCCGAGCCGAGACACGGCAGGACGGCAGCCTGACTCTGCACTACTTCTCTGTGCGTCGAGGACTGAACGGCGTGGTATCAGGTCAGACGCTAATAAACTGATTTTCACTGCCCGTTTTCGACCCAGCCTGCGGCAACCAAATGAGTGTGACGTAGTCGCAAGTTAAAACACGCCCACTCTGTACTTGTGGGGCGGAGCAAGGGTAGCGTTGGTTGGGGCATTGGTCAACATTTTTGTATACAGTACGCCTAATATGATGCAGTCATATATGAACCAGACAAGGCACAGGGAAAATGCAAAAATCATTATTCTCTGTAAAAATAGATAGGCTGAGACCAAATAACCTGTGTAATAATTTTCAATGAGTAGGAACCCCAGCTTTTCACTAGCTACAGCAGCAACAGCCAAATGGAGTAGGACTTTTTCAATGGCTGAAATGAAAACAGATGTCAGAATGGCACAGGTTATCTTTCCTTGTCTTTCACCTCCACTGGTTCGTTTCTTAGCTCGGTCGTAGGTGCATTGGGTTTTCAGTCCCAACATGATTGCCAGGGTTTCACCGAGAACTGGGCTTTCGTCCCACCTCTAAAGTCTTAAGCTATAACTGCTCCTCTCAGTCAGTCCCCTTCATTGCACACCGTGATATCTTTTTTTATCCCAAAGACCATCCTTTGGTGTGACGCAGTCATCTGCTTTGATGGACTGCAATAATTCAGACCCAGGTGAATGTTCACGTTCAAATTTGAATTTCCATTCAACCACAGGTGTCATCAAAGGTGTTTCTAGGATCATTTTTCGCGAGCGGATTGATATGGACGTGATTGAGTATAAAGAGGAGTTCCACAAGGGTGTCCGTAAAGATCACTGGGTCTTCCACGTGCGCTTTGTAGAATTCAACCTACCACCCATGGGCGTGGATGGCAAGGTCAAGCAGGAGGTTAAGCCATTTTTTATTTTCTTATAACCTGACGTATACGCTTGTAATTTTCAGTGTTTACGGTCATAACATGAGAACGACTGCAAATATTCAGACAATATGTGAGAGGGGATGCCATAACACAACGTTATCCTTGATCGACATGGACATCTAAATTTTGCAACGTAATTGCCAAGTATGAGTTCGTAGTTGATATATTCAATCCAGTCTTGTTAGCGAACAATCTTTGATTGGAATAATAATTCAAAAGACCACGAGTATGCCTACATGGATTGTGCTTCTTCACAGGAATCTTTACAATTGAGCTTTGGTACGTATAGGGTATTTTTTTAGGAATACGGCAAACTTACAAATACAGATAAATAAATGATCTTGCAAAGTGGTGTTTGTCTACCAAACTACATTTTGCCTGCAGGAGTGGCTCTCTATCCTGGCTAAGGACAACAAGGACAGGTCTTCACCAACAAAAGACAAGACCCCTGACATTCTGACCGTTATGGACACCCACCAGGACGGGGAGTTCTTGGCTAAGATACCAGACAAGATCTTGATCGACCCATTGACCTTCTGCCACTCCTTCCCGTATCACTTCGTGTTCGACCGACACCTCGTCATCCAACACTGCGGGGTCAAGGTTCAACAGTTTTGCCCCCGGGTGACGGAAGAGGGCGCCCGACTAGATGACTTCCTTAGCATCAGGCACCCCAACATCGCTTTTAATATCAAGAGCCTCAGATCTTTCAGGACGTCAATTTTCATCGTGGACTTCAGGAAGGAGGAACTGCGGAGTGACATGCAAGACAAGCCCACAATTTCCTTGAGAGGTACGTAAAAGACTTCCATTTTCGTTTTTCACAATAAAAGCATTAACAGATGATAACTTCTACGAAAAAAAGAGGAGAAAAAAAACGCGTCAACGCACCGCTTTTTGACCAAGCCCATGACCAGAAACCAGAGTCTTTTATTTAGCCTAAGGTAGATACCATAGCAAAGCACATACCAACAGCAAAGCACATACCAACAGCAAAGCACATACCAACAGCAAGGCATACACCAACAGCAAGGCAGATGACAACAGCAAAGCGCATACAAACAGCAAGGCAGACACCAATGGCAAGGTAGGTACCAACAGCAAGGTAGACACCGATAAGTAGGTAGATACCAACAGCAAGGCAGATACCAACAGCGGGGCAGATACAAACAACAAAGCAAATATACCAACAACAAAGCGGATATATTCCAACAGCAAGGCATACACCAACAGCAAGGCAGACACCAATAGCAAGGCAGATACCAACAGCAAAGCAGGTATACCAAAGAAGCGCTATCGGAAATCCGGCAGCATTACTGATCACAGTGGGAATATTATACACAACTCGATATTCAAAGGGCTCCAGGGAGTGAGATTTCAATGCGGTATGATTGTAAGAATATTTTTACAGGTCAGATGGTATGGATGGAGTCCGAGCAGAAGATGGTGTTCCTATGTTCGCCACGGCTTACCAAGCTTGAGGATCTCACAGAGCGGGGCCTTCACTTCTCAGACATAGCTCCCCACGACATCACGCGGGACCTCATCCTGTTCAACCAGCAGCGGATCGCTGAGGTGGAGCTGTCCAAGCAGTTAGAGCAGAAGAAGGAGGAGCTGAGACTCTTGATGAGAGACCTGGCCGAAGAGAAGAAGAAGACAGACACGTTGCTGTATTCCATGCTGCCCAAGGAGGTAGCAGACGAGTTACGAGAGGGCCGGAATGTCACAGCAGGTAGGTCTGCAGGTTGAAAGTTAGCGTTGTTCGTGACTAAGAGACGGATCTGCCATCCCTTGGCCACTCTGATTCAGCTTTGATCAGCATTCCTAAACATTACTACAGCAGTGATGAACAGTGAAGTTTATCGTGAAATTGAACAACTTATGACTTAAAATGTTCACCAACAGTTTGGATCTCCCTGTTAAAGAAAATAAGATAGCTATGCAGCCGGTTTGTGACATCGCTGCAGACCCCAGTATCACGATAACCCCTTCAGAATCTAAACAGGACATTTCTCTTTGTCTATTTCATTCCTCAAACAGGGGAGTTCCCACAAGTAACTATTCTCTTCAGTGACATCGTACATTTCACTGATATGTGCAGTCAATGCCAGCCCATCCAGATCGTCCACCTGCTTAACGCGATGTACACTAGGTTCGACCGACTGACAAATGTCTGTGGTGTCTACAAGGTATTCACGACCTGAATTTCCACAAGGGAACCACTGTCGTGTGAATCATGGTCACGGAAAATGACAGGCCGCTGCACAGATGATTCAAACGTGTGAAAGGCGTGACAGCCTCGTGTTACAAATCAGGAGATCTGATTGTTTTTCCAAATGCTGCACGTGACCCAACCGAGCCCCGTGACTTCTAAATCCTCGTGCTGCTACTTTTAGAGGGGGGTTCAATCTTGGGATCACCCAGGCTGTCACTGAAGCCAGTCTGAAAAATCCCCTGTCCAATATGTTAGCATGTGTTTGCAAGAAAATACCCTCTTCCTATTGTACTAGCGAATGAGGCCAGTGAATTTAGACCGATGAAATACTGTTTGGGATCATCAGCGTGTCTGGAGCTGTATTGCTGACGCCACAACAGAGAGTTTATTTCCCTCTGTCTGAAATTGTTATTATTGGGCCGGCTGGGCCTGGCAGTGGTAAACTGAGACCACTTGTTAACCTGTTGAGACACGTGAGAGTGATCTGGCGCTGCACTGCCTTTTGCCATCCGTTGGCTTGTGTTGTCTTCAGAAAGAAGCGTGAAAATGTCATTTATGGGTCCATGGTGCAAAGTGTCCCCCCCCCTAAATACGAGCCCCACACCCCTAAAAGGATTTTTTTTTCACAAAAATGCAATTACGGCCCTGGCTGAGAGTGTTTCTATCAGATTTATTCAGAAAGAACTGGGGAAATGAACTTATGAGTCCCATTTTACTGCAAAATAGCAGTGACCAAAGCATGTCCGAGGTGCCTCATTGGTGTTACGGTGAGAAAGGTCTCACGCCGACGTGAGATCAATAGATGGCGCTGTGTGGCCTACTCGCATGAGTGCATGATGGACAATGTATCTGGTATAAAGGGCAATGGTTAGCACACGTACGGCGCGAAGACCGCCCGCTAAATTCGTACCGGACAGGTAATGGCTTGGGCATTCGGGTACCTCTATTCCTCTCCTTAAATCAGACTTATTCTCGGAGTCCGTATAAATACATTGTACTCTTAGGGCAATGCTTTACTTCAAGTGGGCGTAAATGAAAGGGTGGCATTTATAAAGACTGAACGCTGGCAAACACAATCGTCCAAGGGAGGCTGGGCTTTATTGAAGCATATCTGCGTCTAGTACAGACTAAGAAGAAGATTAATGACTCCAGTCAGTATCGTCTGATTATGGCAGGTTAATGATTAACACCCTTTGCACTTTTTCGTAGCATGCCAAAGGGGTGGACCAGAGGGGAGTTTCACAAATGAAAGTCTATCAGCAACACGCTTAATTTCAATATATTTTGTATATAGATAATGACCCTGTTTGGCATTGCTAGTAAAAGTGGAACAGTTTTGATCAAGTCAAAATAACGTTTTGAAGAATAATCATGCATATATTTTATGAGGGCATCAACCCATTATACGAAGTCTCAATAAAATTTCCAAGACGTTGCATCTTTATAAATTACATAAACTGGTTTCTACCCAAAAAATACCTGTATCAAAATTTTCTCGCACAGAAATATAAACTGATTACGATCTAAAATTACCAGTATCAATATGTGAATTTTTCGTAGGTTGAGACCATTGGAGATGCATATATGGTTGTAGGAGGCCTCCCCGTGGAAACCGATTCCCACGCCCAAAAGGTAGCGACGTTTGGTCTGCAGCAGCTTAATGCCTCGCGTGATGTTCAATCACCAGTCAATGAGGAACCCATTCAGGTATGGAACGCGTT
Organism: Acanthaster planci; assembly: GCF_001949145.1. The sequence continues at coordinate 103,656 of NW_019091418.1, forward strand.
GTTTGGATGCGTTACCGTTAATTTCAATTAAATACTGGTGATGGAAGCCAAAGAAACTCGTTTTATGACGTGACTATGACGATTGAGTAGTGCCAGAAATGTTTGTTTAAGGTGAGTTGGTCAGCAGACTAGTTCTGTAGATCAGTATTTGAACAACTGTTTATTGTCAGTGAAACGCCCAGATGAGGTTGGGAACAATAATAGAAAAAGTATTACAAAGTTGCTAATTTATCACTAAGACTACAGCCCTTCAAAATCCACTGTCAAGGCATGAATCCATAAGAATACGCTAGTTTATTCACAGTCTTTTAGAGCCTTGTGTTATATTCAAACCCACCTCAGAAATTGCATCTATACACGTCTCACGGTGATATTTCTCCAACCTTGTGTCTTCTTTACTGGCCCACAGATCCGAATCGGAATACACACAGGTCCTGTCGTAGCAGGTGTGGTTGGTTTAAAGATGCCGCGGTATTGTCTCTTCGGGGACACCGTCAACACAGCCTCGAGAATGGAGAGTACGGGAGTGCCAGGCAAGGTGCATACCAGCGAAGCAGTGGTAAGGTGAGAAATTTCATATATTACTTCAGGCTCTTGGAGGCTCAAAAAGTGAAGTAGTTTGCACGAAGGTTTCATAGGTTTTGCCGGCAATCATAGAAATGGCTAAGACAAATGCTTAAAACCTGGGGCAGGGGGCAAGTGACTACACGCTTTCGTTCTTATAGTAATCTTTAGCCGAAGTAAAGGACTAGTGTTAAGCAGAAAAACGTGTAGAAAAGCTATTAGGAAAAATGAAATATTAAAAAAATCAATGTAAAATAAGGTGATGACGTCATCTTGACGTCATAACTTTGGCAATGATTTTATTACGCTGACAGTAGAGGCACTTTTGCGGTATGCGGTTTGCACCTTTAATCTGCATTCTAATTTAGAAGGTGATCATGTGTCTTGTTTCTATTATTTATGGTGGGGGTTTGTTTTTTTCCGCTCGCTGCTAAACTTGGGCCATCCTACCGCCCCTTTTCCATCACAAGTGTGTGGAATATATTTTCTCCAATCCTCGTGGGATCATGCTGATGGCACATTATAGCAATTAAAGAGTTTTATCACAAAATGCTATATTTACATTCTATTGATTTTGAGAGTGTTTCTCAATGTAAAGAAAATAAAAGACAGTTGGAGATTTTAACAAATCTTCAAAACTATACACATTCGAATTTATGAAACAAGATTTCAATTACCAGATATATTTATGAACAATGAATTGGTCGTCATACCTCATTTCAAAAAAGAGAGAAAAGGGAAAATGAAAAAGGTTTCAGTTGTTAAGCCCTAACAGGGAGTGAGAGATTGGTCCACACCTGTTCCTTACCAGAGCACAAAACAAACGTAACGTAACAAGTAATGTAGCACTCTCGTCAATCGATTCCTTTGAAGAGCGGTCCAGGCCAATGACGATCGGTTCATCTTCTCCACCCGGGGAGACATCGAGGTCAAAGGGAAGGGTAAGATGCGAACTTACTTCTTGTGTGGAATCCAGAAGGATGTTGAGGATGACGTTGCCAGCAAAGACGGCATGATTGAAGGTTTGTAAACGAGAATTTCGTACTTCATTGGAAGTAAAATTTCGTTGCTCGGGCTTATGTGCGTAGCTATATTCGGTAGAGTAAGACCTTCTGAATTAAATATCCCTTTTATATGTTCGTTCGTTTTGTGAATAATCAAAATTACGAAAATACAAGGTACGCACGTGGTTTGTTGTACCAGGAAATATTTGACGTTTGGGTTGCGTTTTCAAATTCCTCATTTCAGGCCATCCAGCGGCAAACACCGAACTGTTCCAGGCACCGGTGAAGAGCCCCGCTACACCGAACAACGACTCCAACACTCAGGGCTCGACCGTGGCGCTGGGCCCAACCCCTGTGCCCACAGTGTGCCCAATGACCACGGGGGAAGCTCCCTCGCAGCCCACCACGACGGGACCCACTGGAAATGGTGCCAACGCTCCCCCACCACCCCCGACTCCGCCGTCGAAAGTCTGTGCTCTCTTGTGAACCTGCAAAGCCTTTTGTCGCTACCAAGTAGACTTGGAACGCAGAGAGTGTTATCAATTGCATTATTAAACACAGAAGCCCTGATTGAACCTACAACTTCTCAATAAATGAGACGCACTTTGCTCCGCTTTGTGGAGTTGAATTCAGAAAAGTCACATTCCGGCAGCTTCAAGGAACGACCACCTCGATTTTCCATTTAAAGCAATTTATAGACTTTTTTGCACTCTGCTAAGAATCTCAAGTGACAGTGGTGTACATAATTCAAATTTATCGTTCTACGTAAGTACAAAGTTTCCTCTGACATATTTTAACACTACAAATTATATTTATGTTTTCAAAAGCATATGTACTAATAGTGCGTTTACTATCAATGTTCACATTGCAAGTGCACAAAAAAGGAAATTTACCTATTTCGATAATAATCGAGTATTATGACAATCAGTCATACAACATGCCAATTTAGAGGCGTGTAAGAAGGTCTGCTTATCAGAATCCATATGATTCACTTGTGTGTACACACCCAACCTCATCGCCTTGCACATTAAAATGAACCTCGAGTGCATTAAAAATCGCCCTAAATGAAGGTTGTGCAAATCACGGCAAATGTTCAATTTAGTTTCACGTTATTATTCTTCGGCCCAGCAGTGTTCACTACACGAACTCCATCGTATCAAGTAGCATCCTCAGAATGTTGATAAGATTTTGATGGAATTAGGAACGGTACTCAGATAATATCAAATACGTGTAGTCAGAGATATTTCGTATTTTAACAGCTCCCCACCCCTTTTCCTTAGAAAGTTAAAATTTTGCTCCTTGGATTTGTTTTATAAACTGTTATTTGCTGAAAGGAAAATCATCAGACTATTTGGGTTTAGTTGTGTGAATTTAAGCCTCCCTTTAATTTCCCCCCCCAATTTAGCACAAAACACAAAAGTACGTTTAATCACAAATGAAATTATTCATTAAAGTAGACAGGCACTAATGTGCACAACTTCATTGATACTCACGAGTTTCCAAAATGAGAAGTTACCCTCACTTTCGATTTCAACATGGTTGATTCATGAATGAGGTCTTGCGTTCCTTTTGTTCTGAGAAAAAGTGTATCCTTAAGACTTAAAAAAAAACTGTTTATACTTTTGTTTACAAAGATTATAACTTACACAAAATGTGTAAATTTTTACGGATACAACGGGTTTGCCTTTGTTTGAATTACGTTTAGTCTTTGGGCTAGCAAATAGGGCACGGAACTAAGTTTAGTTCACGAAATTTGTACCAATCCGAACTTTAAAAAAAAAACCAGAACATTCAAATCAAAACGAAGATGTTGTTATTGTGGGGTTGAAAATATTAGTAAATGTTTCAAAAGTCTTCACAAAACATATCTTTTAGACAAAATCTACGCGGGTAATTATCGCACAGTGAAATATATACAAAAAAAAATCATATTGCAAACGTATTTATGCGGTAATCTGTTCCAAATGTAAAACAAAACTTATTTGTATGAATTTAATCATATGACTTATTTTGTATAAACAGTCATATTTCAGGGAACTTTTTTGAAGCTCATTGTCGGTTTCATATCAGCATAATATGAAAGTTTCATAACCACGAGATGAAGGGGGCCTACGCATTGTTGGATCGAGGAGTACACAAATGCGTAGGTCCTCCTCTTTTCGTGGTTATGAAACTTGCATATTAGGCCTATACTGTTATCAAAATGACAGTGAACCGTAAAAAATTGAACTAATGAGAGAAAGGAATGAGCCCCACAACCAAGAGTCCTTCATTATAAGGCAACACACCGCCAGTTCTGACATGGTCGATTGAACTGCTTCGTGCTCAGTCATCTGTGACAGTATATTGGATTTCTGAGAAAGAGGACATCATTAGTTAATAGAGGGTGGTTGTGCAAGAAATGAAGATTAGTTTTGGTTTCTTTTTTTAAGCAGTTGTATATAGTCACCTATTTGTAACACCGTAACGAGAACCTGCCGAATCGATGCTATCTTGCTTTTAAATGTAGTTTAGTAGTTGTTACTTTCCCCATTAAAAAAACTTTTTTGTCTCAGAGGGGGGGGGTCGACCCCAAATGTAAACTTACAGTGCTACTAATACAAAGATATACTATTTCTCTTGAAATTATTGTATTCCGTACAGAGGGACCGCACTCACACAGCTTTCACCTGAGTCTGTTCCCTAAAATTAATAAATGAAATAGTTCCAAAGGTCAGTACAGCGCTACTGAAAATGAGTAAATGACTTGATGCTTGTCGAAACAGGTAATGTCAACAGTTCAAGTGAATTGGAAGAGCTTTGTTATAGCATGTCCTTTTATCGTTAGATTATACTCGGCGTATGTTGGATACTCACAATAACATGAAGATGCAAAGTCCAAAGCTTTGACTAGTACCGCCAGCTTGGACAGGTTTAAGTCTATTATTCGTCTCTGAGCTACTCTTTTCGGTAAGTTTTTGGCAAGTATCGATTCCTATTTAGAAACAGAACGTTATTCAGGCCATATACACAATGATCAATAGCTAATAGTATGCGAAGCATGGCCCTTACTGTAATTCAACACCTTTGAAGACAGATATAACTCCCAATGGAATTCTAAACAAAGACGATAAAAACAGAGGGGTTCGTACGCGATGCCATTTTGCATTCAGACCTGGAAGAGTGATATAGCAGAATGCGAATGGGGTGCAAAATTCCCTCCCTGAACGACATCTGGGCTTAAGTACTATGTGATTTGAATTAAACCTAGTCTATGGCTGAACACTGGGTGTGATTGTTGACGCTAAAACCCTCCTTAGCGATCATGTTGGCTCTGCGTTATATCAAGTCGCGCCATTTTTGTTTACCCAGTGGGATTGGCACGTCCCCCACTGCAGTGGAAGTCAGGGCCCCTTTGGTGTCCTCCCTCCGCAAATTTCAAATGTACACAGCCTATCTACAAGCCACAATTAATTTGTTTTCAGTGCCCCCCTTAATAAAATGTGCATCCCCACTTGTCCCTTCAGAATGTCGACCTATCTGCCTTGAGCGGAAGCACTCCCCCATCGGTTGAAAAGAGCCAAGAGGTAGGGGTATTTATTTTGTTAGTAGCGACCCGCCCATGGCGCGTGCATTTCATATGAGAACCAGCGAAGTACGGTTCCCTAAACTTCAGTTGATTTCAAAATTTCAATTTTTTTTTTGCGCATAACTCTCTCCTTTCAGAATGAGAATCGTGCCAACATTGCCCGAATACCTTCTGAATCTCTGTTATTGAACCCTAGGTCCCGGTATGGCTTACAGTGCTAACACCTCCATTTGGGGCAAAATGGGAGAGGAACATCTCCAGTGTCCTGTCTGTCAAGACTACTTCAGACAACCAAAGATACTCAGCTGCCAGCACAGCGTCTGCGAGAGGTGCTTAGAAAAGGAGAAAGTGTCGGCCGTGTCTAAGGTTGAGTGTCCAGTGTGCTGGCAAACCACGATCCTACCGAAAGATGGCGGCGTGTCTTCCCTCCGGACCAACTTCAAGCTATTGGATTTGGTGGAGGCAGCGCACAGACAGCACCAGAGGGAGCGGGGATCCGTGCCGGTCTGCCGGGATCACAGCTGGAAGGAGAGCCTACTTTACTGTGAGACTTGCCGAGAGCTGATCTGTGAAGCGTGCACCAGCGAAGCACACAGCGGGCACGAGCACCGAGAAGTTGGGACGGCGGCCTCTGAGGCTAGACAGGATGCCAAGAGATACACAATCGCCATCAAAGCATCAGTAAAGGACTTGGAGGAGAAATTGTTAGCTATCGAGAAGTTGGAGCGAGATCTCAAGAGTGCCTCGGAAGACTGTCGTCAGGAGGTAGATGCGAAGGCCAATGAGGAGATGGCCAGAGTCAGTGTTGCCAAGCAAAAAATCAAGGACGAGATCAATTCCACTGAGAAGAGAAGGGCCCACAATTTGGCGGAATGCAAGCGCGAATGCAGGGTTCTCAAGGAGAGCATGAAATCCGCGGTGGACAGTTACTGTGCCGCGATTGACAGCGGTAACTTCGCCAGCGATTTCGACTTCGTCTCGCTTCATCCAAAGATCGCAGCCCTAGCAGAACTGGAGAGTTGCAAAGGTCCCAAGGTCGACTTATCACTGTCTGTTCTTCGGTTTGAAAGGTCTGGATCACAGGAAAATATTTGTCTCGGGCGACTGGTTGATATATAGGTAACATTTCGTGCATTCCGAGTGCCGCGAAATTGGCTTTAAAAGAAAGGAAAACAAAATGAAACGAAGCTGCCATCAGCGCTAACAATCCTGCGCCATGAGATTAGCGTCGGGGGCGCCCTTCAATAGCATCCTGGCTGAACAGCAGCTATAGGCCCGTTTTGGCGTCGACGATCTACTGCAGAGGGACTTCGTAGGGAGAAAGTGATTGTCACTTTTTTTTTTTTTTTAAGGTGATCAATGGGGACCAGTTTCCCAAAACTATTGACGGCTTCGGTCCAGGCCTTCAGACTACAGGTGGCCTTTTTCATAAAGGTCCCTAATCACTATGCAAAAAGTCCACTCAAGGCGATGATGACAAGAGAAAGACACGGGAAATGAGATGAATAGTGAGGCTGAACAATTGCATTCGATCTTAACTAAATTTGATGAAGATGAAAGCAAAAATTCTCATTCACCAGTTGCTATAGATAACCATGTAAAGATGGCAACGGAAAAATAAACCTATTTTTACTGGGGAAGCGTATTTCAAATGAACAACTATTAAAAATCCAATGATTCATTAGTGCGTACCTCCTGATATTTTAAAGTAAATTCTACGAATCATTATTTTCATATTCTTTGGAAAACATTACCTTTGTACTGCTTTGTCATCCTGTACGCTTTTACGAAAAGTTTTACCGTTAGCCTCGAAGAAGGGCAATCTTGGGGCTGCCAGTCATTACGTATATATTAACATTCTCCTATATATATACTCCAGCGCCCTCAATTGCTGATGGAGCATATTGGTGGCGCTCTTACAAATTCTTTCGCTTAATCTGCAGCCGTGGTCTTTGCGGTTTTTAGTGCAGTCCCGTAAAGGCAACAGACCGCCTATAATTTTTAAAAAGGTTTTAGTTACAGAAATCAATTATTAATTAAATAGATTGATATAGTCGTTAAGAAACCCACTACACTAACACACTTGTTGCAGCAATACATGACGTTCTAACTGACGGCATAGCCATAACATACATAACGTTGTGGTTAAGTTTCATGGAATTTCAGAGAACGGGTCTTAAGACGAATGAAATTAAATTTGGATTAGATTTTCTTCTTTAAATTTCACCCCGTGACCTCAGCCCTGGTTTTAACAGGTATTACCGCATCCTTTACTGACTGATTTACCGTACCTCAGTAGCTCACCAAGATAAGACTTTCATCGACATTTGAAGTGTAATCGTTTCCGTTGTAGTCTCGACATTTATAATCCTGTTACGTTTGAGGTCAGTGTGATGCCAAAAATACCAAAGGTATAAACGTCTGGAGGTCTATACCTCCAGGTTTAAATGGTGAATCGTGATTGAAAATAAGTCCATTAATGAAAGTGTGAAATATCGGTGAAACGCGTACATGTTCTTAATTATACCATGATGCCAGATACCACATTTCACAAACTCATATTTGATGTTGAGATTTCAAAGATAAGCACATTACGTTATAAATGTCAGTAGACGGTCCACAAAACCATTTGTCATCGTACACAAAGTGACCTTCTTTCTGAGAATCTGCGCATTCTCACGTCAGATAGCCTACCGGTCTGCACCGCAATCGCTAGCGCGATCCATGTTCTAGCGCTTTAAGAACGTTAACGATAACCAGATCTGGTATGTAAATCAATTCCGGATGCAAGCTTAAAACGTTTGCCTGTGTATGTGCAGGAAATGAACAAGAGCCATAGCCAAATACTTTGCTTCCCAGCGAAATGTCAAGAATATAGAATTTTGACAGGTTGGATCCTGGTAGATAAGATTCAGGAAAAAAGATGCCAAGGATAGATCCACATGGTTACGTTTCGCAGGAGCCTTCCTTGCGTCAACACAGGAACAAACTTTTTGAATTTAACTTGAGTTGTGTGAAAGCTACGTGCGGGCATGGAGCTTTTTTTAGCTTGAAGATCTGGGAGGGGGATTTTTATCAACAAGTTTACTGTGACGGAGCAAACAAAATATGAAGCTGCAGAGACGACACACTAAAAACTGATTGAAGAGCAAAACAGTCTGGTGCTAACTTAACACGCAGTGTCAATTTAACACTAAACGGTGGTTTCCTAACACCACAGGGTTTTCAGGTCTTAATACTGTGATTAATTAACAAAATCGACTACAAAACCTCTTCAAATAGAGTCGAGTCCACTTAAGTTCCTTCCCTCCTTCCATATAATGCTTCTTAATTTAAAAATCCAGCTAAAAGCCCTTCAGTGGGTCCGAGTGCCATTATCAACGACAAACAAAGGAATACTTCGTCGCAGTACGTGAGTGTACTTGAGACTGCGTGACTTGCGATGAAATTGTGACTGTATGACGGGGAACAACTGACGACAGGGCCTGGGCCTACACTAGTGGGTAATACATCTTGTCACTGGACACCGGAAGCCCATTTCGTTCTGACTTTAAACCTCCTACTAAATATGAATCGTCTTGTTAAAAGTATGAGTTGCTAAGCCTCTTCAGAAACGGGCCGTCATTTCCAACTGTTTTCGTCATTGTTGCCTAAAAACGTAGCGACCTTACCTGCTGACCCTGTTACTGCACCCGCACCTTCCCTTTTAGTCATCAAAGTATTCTCAAGGGGGCGGCTTCTAACTGAAAAGTCAGCTCTGGCTCAAAAAAACATGGAAAAGGAGGGGCTGATCCTTAAAAAACACTGATCACCTGAAAAAGGAAACGCAGAGGGTTTTTTGGACAGGGTGTGAAGAGCGCCCTCTTGCACAACCGATCTAGCTCTAGTTCATTTGCTTCTGGTAGTCAGTCAGTGCGCCACTCGTTTGAGACTTTGTTGAGTAGGCCTATGGTTCTTATTGTAACTATTTTTTTTTTCCCGAGGAGGTGGTGCACAGGCGATGCGTTGTAACTGAGTCGAGGATGACTCTGCAAACAAGTGTGACAGGTTCACACCGCTCAGGGCTGACAATGTCAGCAACTTCTCACAGCTTTGAGATATAAACGTACAGGTGATTGCTTCAGTGTTTTAATGTTCAAGACCATACGCGCTGTGTTACCCTAAAGGAACAGAGATCCGGAAAAAGGGGGAAAGTTACTCGATGTCGGTGCAAAATATCAAAGGCCATTGCAGTGAAATGAAAGGTAGAAACTGTTTAGTTACGTGAAACATGGCTATCCGGTTTCTGCCGTGCTGCTATATGCTACCGTAACTGCAAAGTGTATTTTGATAAGTGGTCAGACGGAATTTGATTTCGGCTGTGAGACAATCGACATAATCCGTCCTTTGAAAAAAAAATGTGTTCTTTCAAGGCATACTTTAAATCTTAAACTTCATATCTTAAATTCCGTAAGAAACAAAAGCGTGTGTCTATTCACCGGCTGGTTCGTTTTTCTGTAAAGTTAGCAGTATTGTAGAGAAATACAAATTTCGCAAAGTGGAAGAAATGGAATACGTAGTAATGTTTGTGGCATTTGTGGTACATGGGTCAACTTTTTGAGGATTTTGACCAATGGAAGGTTGAATTCCTTCGCTACCCTAAAGTTCTGTACAAAGCAAACACAGCCACTGGTTGGAAATTAATGCCACATCTGAGGACTGCAGGAAGCGGACGGTTACAGCGACTCCTTTACGATTTTCAGTGGACATTTCATCTTGCCACACTCAGTATCGCTCATACAAGGAGAATCCATAAACGGAAGGCCTTCGTTGTGGTTATTATGAAATAACGACCACCTGCACAAAAGGGAAAATTCAAAACATACTTATGTCAAGGTTGATCGAAAATGAGGAAGAATTTCCGTGCATCTGTAAATATGGCTGTGCACTAACTCTAACGTATTGAAAAGAAGGAACAAAGGGTTATTGGTGCGGATTTTTCTGATCCAAGAAATAGCTCAGAGTCATGTCTCGGCCAATTTTACTGAAATATTGTCCGAAACAACTCTCCCCCTCGACTCTTTCTTTAGTCGAAACCGATCTGGTAGGGTGCGTCAACTTGCTCTCAAATCAATCAAACAGATTTATATCCTCCTTTTTACCACGGGCCATCCATATTTTTAATTCATTTCTTACCAGATAATGTGTTTTTTTTGGTTTACTCTGCCCCCCCCCCATTTTGTCCTGTCGTCAATCTGCTTGCTTTTCACTACCTCCTCAATATTTCCTAAACTCTTCCCCCTCCCCTTTCCTCCCTCACCTGCTACCTTTCCTTATTTCCAATCTTCCCTTATCTCCTACCTTCCCACACCTTCATCTCCTTCCCTCACCCAACCCCTTCCCCCGTCTCTACCCTTAGCTCCCCTTCCTTACATACACTGTATTTATAGTTTTTATATAATGTAAATAAGTGTCTTATAGTTTGTAAGGCATATTATTTTTTATATTTGTATTTATTTGCCTGTATTAAAAATTTTACGTACACTGAGAACAAGTTCATGTTTATTTTTTTATCTTAATAGTAAATGTTTTGAATTTTTAATCACTATGATTTTAATTAAAGTGAGATTAATATTGGACATTGTGGCATTCGTATGCTTTTGGCGGAATATTAGACGCTGGACGGGCTATATACCTTTTTCGTTCTCCATGTCTTTGGTGTAATTCAGTTCGTCTGGTTTCTTCTCTGTGAAAGAATTGACACGCCAAATACCCATGCTGCCTGACGCTTCTCAGACGGCGAGCGGAGTGTGGCAACCTGGGTGGATGGCAAAATACAGATAGAAAAAAAGTCTGCCCGCCATAGATATCATCCTTGAGTCGGCCTAATCTGGCAAGCCCAGCGCGCTCGGCTTAGCCGGGTAAAGTCCCCAGAAGGTGTTAACAGGGATGCAACATCACCGGGTCCTGTTGGGGGATTAGCGGTCAGTCAGGAGCGGTTTCGGTGAAGTGTCTAATCGGCAGACCCAGGGGAGCATCTGACAGAAGACGGCAGGTAATTAGCACGGTGAAGGAACAAGCAAGTGCGAGGATCATCCCTGCATTGTAGTCACTTCGTAGTTGGAGCCACAAGTCGTTCGTTCACTGAAGCCTTAAAATAAAGGAAACACAAAGTGGGCGTATATTGCCTTGAAATGCAAATTCATTCACTTCGGCTCGTGGTTTAAGTATAGGTGCCGCCATTTTGAAGTTTTGCTTATTCGTCCGGGTTTGAGTTTACCCGAAAAAAAGTCATGTTTTTGCCCATAATGGCATATCCTCCTTAAAAGGCAAAACCCCTGGTTTCAACTGGCGTTAAAAGAAAATGTGATGGACAGGTTTAGGGTGAATGAAATTGCATATCACGGCAGGATTTTTCATCCTGAAAGCTTTCCAAATAGCCTATCAATCGTTATTCATGTATTTTAATGCATCCCATCGTCACCTCGAGTACGGGCGACGGAACACGGAGTACGCAACTCCTGCGATTAAAGTTCTGTTCATGATTAAACGTAACAAAGATGGTTTCCCGATGCGAGGCGTTCTGTCACAATTCGCTCTAACCGGCTCACAAAGGGGGTAAGTGTTCTTGCTGTCTTCAAGAAGGAGCTGAACATAATTATAACAACTTACATCATGCTCTGTGTATGACCAATTTACCTGTGCTTAGAGTGAACTACATGTATATCAAGTTCTATTCTCAGCGACACGTGCACCTCTGAATTAACGCTGCTATTTGGATTCGAACTCCCAGTCTTGATAATCACACACAAAATGGCGAGTGCAACTCGACACCGAGGTCACAAAAGCACGGCTTTGCGGTACCAAACAGTGTGCGTATATTCATTGTTTAAGTTTTGTCTAGTTAGTACAGCCCACTTAACCCTTGTATCGCTTGCGAAGCATTGTAGAAAATAAATGGACTGGACCCTATTGTTTCCAAACGGTCGTGAAAACGTCTCCCTTTAAACATGCAGATTGACTACTCGTTCATTTGATACAGATTTCTTTTGACTGTAGTCATGACTTGCGAGAGTTTTTAGTGCACCCTGGATTGACTTTAGGCTGCTATGAAAGATAATACTTCGGCTGGTGCATCATTACTACTTATCGCAGGACACCAAGTAAACAGCTTTAGGTCAAATAACCTCTCGCTGGAACAATAAAAGTCCTTTCAGAAAACTTAATTTTCTAGATAAGCGGCCGAAAAATTGAGTACAACACGGCTGAGAGCGAACTGTGTCTTCGACAGAAAACTACGTTTGTTTGTCTCATGATCCGTTGATGTCAAGAAACAAACGATATAGGTTGGTTGCTGGGGGAGGGGATTGGAGAGGGGAACGGAATAGAAAATAACCAAAACGGGGAGGGATCTTTAACCTTAGAAAAGGGTTCCCTTGTATTGAGAAACAATTAACAGAACATAAGAAACAAAATAAAAAATACTGAAAAATAAAAGTTCGTAACACTAAAAGTGCTGATTAACCTCCTGACCAGTGAAGGAAGGAAAATAAGCGTCCTTCTTAGCCCGTTTCAAGAAAGATAGTCTTTTCTCATATCTGCTAAACACGTTGTATGGGTATTCGATCATCTACCGAATGACAAAGTTCGTGTTCATTACGGGTTGTTTTTGACAGGCGGGGCGGATGGACTGATTGGCAGTCTACCGCGTAACGTGTTTGTGCCGAGTTCACGCAATCTGGCATGCTGACCGTCACGGTCAGACGGCAACACAGAAATTGCTTCTCAGTCAGCAATTCATAAATGCTTGAAACAGTTTTGCCCTGCCCTGGAGAAGTAAGTGTAAACTGATGTCAAATTAAACTCGGACCGTCCGGGAACAAGTCGACCACTCGGTAACAAAATAAGGGGAGTGAGGTAAGACAAGGAATGGGACGAGAAAGCTGACTAGCAGAGAGGTACAGAAGCTGGGCGGTAGGTTTAAAATGAGGGGGTCAGGTAGGGGAAGAAACCTTGGGGACATGCGGTGGTAGAGAGAGAGGGGGAAAGGTGACCGGAGGAACCAGTATGTCATGAGGGGGATAAGGGCACTGCAAGATGTAGAATATAATTTTTTTACATCCGGAACGAATAAGGCAGCAACAAACAAGGGGTGGCTAAGAACGGCGAGTCGAGGAGGGGACTTGAGGGAAGTTATACTGGGAGAGGGAATGGCAGGGCAGTAATATCAGGGATGAGGAACAGGGCTTGAGAAAGTAACAAGGGGACAAACTGGTAATTAGGATGTGGGATGAAAGGGGCAGAAGAGCATGGTAGACAAGCAAACAGCTAGCAAGTGCTATTAAAATGAGATGTTTATATTATGGGAGTAAACGTGAAAAACTGGATTGTCCCCAATACTTGACACTTGTTGAGGGTTTTTCTCCATAACAGAACTCTCTCAAATTCTATTTGTAATTCGTCATTAATGCAGTAAAGAAAAGAAAAGGTCATTGGTTTCATCACAAAAAAGTCATCCCTCCAAAAAATTCACCCCTCTGTGCATCCACTCGGTGTTTCCCAGTACTGCTTATCCCCTTCGTACTCAGGCCATGCTCTCTGTTAGTCGTTTGCATATTCGATATTTACTGCCTGTCATGTGACTCATGTGAGACTCTGTCCCCTTCCTGCTATTTGCCCAGAGGTTGGGTTCAAGTTTGGGGAAGTGGGCAGTCTAATCGGACATGTTCGCTGATTGTTTCTTCTTCCTTCATAATTCACCTGCACGCTCCTACGCTCTGACGCGTCTTGGCTGACGTTATCAAAACAGTGACAAGCTATGGCATGAAACTCGTGTGGTGTGCTTCAGTGGGGTGGGGCGTCCATTTCTTCACATGGTTCTGCACCACCCATCATTTTTGCTATGGTCTTAGGTTTGCTGCAACCCCCCACACACACATGCCGTGTTCCTTGCTGTGCGCGTATTTTGTATGAAGGGCAATGCGCCTGGTCATTTGCGCTGCACTTTACCGTCAACTTTGCTTGTTTTCGATGCGGATCGCGATGGGGGGGGGGTGTAATACAGAGCACAGTGAAATGGCTGGCACAAAATTGCATATTGCTCTATGGACGTGTGACGTTGATTCTGTCGTGCTTTTGGGCTTCCAAGCAGCATATCTCCTACGATGTACTTAAAGTTGTTTGTCTAGTTCTTTAAAAACGACTCGGCCTGGCATGTTATTGTTGGCAGGGAAACCAAGAAGCCATTTTGGGTGCACGCGGGTATGACTTTGGACTAAGAAACATGGGTTTGCCAACACATACGCTCCGTTTCTTCAAACGGTTTTTCTACTTTGTTGAGTACGTACACAAAAATGTATATTAAATGTGACAGATTTGATATAATTGTCACTTCATCTTCAGTCGGAATCTGAGAAAATGTTGATATGGAAAGACGCACTGAGACCGTTGAACTGATATGTCGATTTGCGCCAAATGCGCTTTTAATTAAATAGATTCGAATGTATGGTGCACCCAACAGTCGTCGGGGTGTCATTCCTCGTTATTCCACGTGAAACCACCTAAGGCGCTGGCTTACTTCCCAAATACCCCTGAAGAGGGTAGCAACAGCGAAGCCCGTCTTGATTTTCTGCAAAGGAAGACAATGGTTTCCTTTAGGAGGTCACTTTCGATTCCTCAAGTCTAAAAATTGAAGTTTGGGATCTGCAGTGGAAACGAAAGCAATTGCTGCATTCCTGTGCTAACTTTGTTAGAGGTCTGGGCGTGCAAGTCGAAAAAGGCGGGTTAAATAAATGGATAAATGTTTCAAGTTTCGTTTCAACCGTTCGTTGTTTCTGTTTTAAGCAGTTCTATGGCAACTTTTATCCTTGGTATCGGTAAGCTTTTTTCATAGACCGACTGTTAGTAATACATACATCTCCGGAATCCAGCCTTCTCTATGTTACATTTTGATATCGAGTTGTGGACAGGGTTTTCTTTACACGGGTTTTCATACTTAACTGCGTGGACATTCGCGAGTTGTCGTGTTTTATGATAGAGAGGGTTAAAATCAACTTTTCTCCTCACACACAGCTCAGAATCCGTTCTCTTCGTCTCGATAGAGAGCCAATTAATGATAGTGCCCATCCCAAATCATGAACTTAGCTGCAATTACTGAAAGCTGTACAACTGTTGTCTACAGTCCAGTCCGGTTAACACACGGACTCGGTTAATGTTACATATCCCAGGTTTCTATTTCCAGTCTCCCTTGATATAACGTATTTCCCAAAACCACAGTCCTATCAATATTGTCAAATAGCGCGTCACTGTCGGATGTTAAAACCTTGAAAACATTGAAAGAAACTTGTTTCGATGTACGTTTCTCTTACACAATAAACCCTACACTATGTATCGCCGACTGTAGTTTGTCATAGATTTAAATGGCCGCAGTGTTTGACAGTGTTGTTTGATAGTGGGTTTTTATTTTCGGGGGGGGGCTGCTACCTCAAAGGTGTTCCAAGTTTTTCTCGGCACGCGCCAGAAAGGTCAAAAGTCGGGGCAGCGCACGCGACAGCCCTAATCTAAATCAATCATCTGACATATGCCTTGCTGTATCCAATTGCACATCCTAATTCCCTGTAATTGCGAGAGGTTAAAGGTTGCCCTGAATGAAGGTCGGACAGGGCACGCGTGTGTTGTTCAACCCATGGATAAAAAAGGCGAGATTTTGGTTTCCGTTTTGAATTGGGAAATCGTGCCATTTTCAAAATAGGGAACACTGTTCAGTCTACTAACTGCAGTCACGTACTACCAAAGGCGTGTGCTTTGAGATATCCATCAAAAGTTTGGCTTGAACCTGAAAATGGAAAAAAAAACGGGGACGATTCAGCTAAACTGTACAGCAACAGTGAGCTTGGCTGACACTCAGACAGAAATAAAGAACACAGACGGACAAACTCCAACAAGACTGTACAGAATGTAAGGAAGATATCGACACTGGAAATCGTCCGTAATGTTTAGAGTATAACTTATAGGGACAGAGACAGTTTCATATCACAACCGATGTGGAAGTCTGGGACATGAGATTCAGATTTGATAAAACTGACATGGCACCGAAACTACATTTGAAAGAAAACTGAGGGAGGTTACTCCCAAAACGTCAGTGCATTCTCGTCACACTCCCCCCCCCAAAAAAAGGAGAAAAAAAAACAAGCCCAAAAAACAAACACCCAACCAATCCAACAAACACAGCAAAACAAAACAAAATGAGCGAAAACAACCACACACCTGCAAGTTACAAGTTTGTCTCGCTGAGCCAAATTCGTAAGTATGCACAATGTGACCGTAAATCACCGTGCACACACACCAGACCCCGCCAGGCAACCGTGTCTGCCACCGTGCCGCACACGGTTCACTCCCCCGGGTCGCCCCAGACGCCACGCTGGTAAACTGAGACGGAAAAGGGGTCGCCCCCTTGGAAGGTGCATGCACTATGCGTGCAGGTCACTTCCCATTGCCATTTCTTCTCGTACCCCTCGGGACACCAAAAGGGGTGAACGAGGGGCAATATTATTACTTGTTTTTGCTGCATTTCTGGTCGTGCGTTACTCTTATAGACTTACTCTGCCAGATTTCGGGTGAAGTTTCCTCATTAGGAATCTAATCAATAGATTCGGTATTTCTTAAAAACCTAGGACGTTAGGATTAAGTCTCGCCGTTATTTTATGTTCAAAGGACCCAAATCAAAAACTAAAAATTCCGAATAGCCGTTGAAGAAACGATATAAAATATGTAATAAACGACCAACTATTTATACAGAAATTGCTTGTACACACAGATTAATCTCACGTGAAGTCCATGGAGATTTTATTCTCAACACCAGTTTTTGTTTCACATTAGTGACTACCAATATCATAACGTAAAATGTTTCGTAAAGGCCTACAACAAATGGCCAGTAAGACAACATGTGCTGATGTAAGCCATTCGCCATAGACATAGTTTTTTTTATACAGCCAAGCTGTATAGACATTTGATTCAGAGGACATAAAAGTGTCAGTTTATTTGAGGTGTGCAGCCAGTCGGAGGTCAGTCCCTGGCACTTGATTTACTTAAAACACCCAGCTACAGATAAGTGGTGCAAATCAGGTTGCAGTGGAACTGACGGCTGGGACTGTGCCATGACCATCGAAAGGTATGGTCAAAAGCGTCAACAAATTACCCCCTTTCCGTTTTCCCTGATCACCCATGACACGAGGTTTTCATAAAAAAAAAAAAAATCGGAGAAATAACACGCTCGGAGGGGAGGGGTTCGTTAACTCAGACTCAAAAGCGCCCTCCCCTCCATCTTGTTCATCATCAAACTGCAGACTGCACGTGCTACGTTGATGTGACAAGAATCAAAAATAGTCAATATATTTCATGCGACAGTCTTCGTCTAACTTCTGACCCATGCTTTGGTAAAACAAGTCCCTTACTGTGGTCGGAAACGTCTGGCCTCTCACCGTAGATTCACTGCATGAATGATCATTATCGATCAGTCGACTGTGCAAACAGCAGTCCGTCACGAGACATCTAGCACCCCTGGGCATAATTATCATGATTCCACGAAGTCTACTCGTCCTGAGGAGCTGAACCAAGATGATCATATGAAATATACTGACCTGTCGAGTCTAGAGACGCTTTCTTGTCTCAAAGAGGGGAAGAGCTACTTTGTTTTTAAGAGTGGACAAACCGTTGATAAATATTGGCATTCAATACCCTGGACTTGTTTTAAGTTTAACATTGTCAGATCTTTCATCTTAGGAGGTAATCACAATCATGAGAAACCTCGACTCGATGCTTACATCATGAACTATTTCACATCTGCAGTTTTTCCCTTTGTTGCTCATTAGTGAACGTTGATTGAAAACATGAATAGGATTTATAAGGTTTAAACACGGACACCCACTCGGTAAGTTGGACAACATGACAAAATGTTGAAATGGCAACCGCCTGGTAGGGTAACTAGTTTGATCTACAAACAGAACTTGTGAAAAATTGTCACACCTTCAAAAGCACGATCACCTTGACACACCTTTCTCTTCGCGATGTTAATCATCAAATTCTAATATGAGTGGAAACAAGACAAGCTTCCACAAGAAGAACAAAACAAGTCAAGGAAGACTGTGCAAAAGGAGTCAATCATTTCTACATAGGAAATCGTATAAATGCCCCATCCTATTCATCCATAATGTCAATCATGGATAAATATTCCCAGGTGATTGCAATCTTTTTAATTCAAGCTAGGTCAATCTCATTCCCGAGGAGAACCGGACCTGTATCCTTCTATTGAGTTTTAAGTCCTGACAATTGATCTAAAAAGACCAAAGACAATTAGTAGCCGCGCCCCACAAAAAAGACAGCAAAAAGTTCTGCTCTAGCTCCCGGACATTCCTTCACCTAAGTGTGGCCACATTCCTACACCCAGGTGTGGCCACATTCCTACACCCAGGTGTGGCCACATTCCTACACCCAGGTGTGGCCACATTCCTACACCCAGGTGTGGCCACATTCCTACACCCAGGTGTGGCCATCGGCCAATGGCGACACTCGTTAACTGTATCCATTCAAATTGAAATGTCTTTCCACTGCGGAGGAGTTCTTATTCTTCTAGTCAACAAGACTGAACTCCAGGAGTAAACTAATTAACTTTACCTTGCTGTCTTAATTAGACCAAGCAAGACTCCAAAAACCACAACGAGCCGCATATTTACATGGAGCAAGATATGTGATCGAGAACACCCCCCTTTGTGTTGGTTATTGTTTGGTCGGAATCTCAGGAATTCTTAGCAGATATCTGGGGGATTTGATAGGTAACGATTGTCTGGACTGTGTATAGGGATTGGACATATAAGGGGGGTACCCCTCCGTCTCATATCTTGCTGGGTGTACGCATACTGATGCCTGTATAGACCCTCAGCGTATGACGTCACGTTAGAGGGCATTTCTGTCTTCCTCTAGAATAGGCTTGGGTAAACCTTTTGTGCATTCATTGTCATGAAATCTAAATAACAATCATATCCTCTGTGAGGGCACTCCACGCAGGCCCTCTTTTGGGCATTACACTTACATGCTTGGGGGAGAATTATGCCAACGGGAGTTACATTTTTGTTTCTATAAATATCTCGGAATCGCCAACAGTCATGACAACCATTTTCCATTAAAGACTTCCGATCTTCAACTCAAATTGTAAAATGCGAACAAAACAATATTGAACAAATACTGATGTTCTCTTCAGCTGAGAAGAAACATTTACGAGTTAATCACATGATACTTAAGGTAATTTACCTAAGTTTTTGAAGGACTCGTCAAGTTTTGGAAGTTCATGTAGACTAATTGAGATTTTGAAAAATGTCTCCATAATGCACGTGTGCAGACTCGACAATTAAGGAGCTCTGATTTTCGTATGTTTGCGCCAGGACCATGACTTCCGAGGACAAGTCAACCATAACCCAAACAGAATCCAATCTGTCGACACTGGCGAAGGGTTTCCAATTTCTCGGTCTCGAAAATTGATTTTTGTTTACCCGTTATGGCCCGCTAACCTTTACAACTGTCGCGCCTTTAGGGGGAGACCCTGCTTTCATCAAATGCAGCCTTACCTCAGTAATTATTCCACCTTGCAATCCTCCATTTTTTGGGGCGGATGTTAAAATTCATAACGAAATTCCAGTTCGGTCAATGCGAAAACATCTCAGTTTTCCGTGCCAACGGTAGACGGGTACGCAATGCGCAGCGTGGTGATTACCCCTTAACTCAAGCGCATGTCACTTGACGGATGCAGGTCCTTGCGCACAAAGTTGAGCGTTCAGTTCTCTCTTCCCAAAACAAGTGACTTCACAGCAATCTGAGTTCAATACGGAGCTAATATGCTGAAGTATCCCTTCTTGGAGAGCGATTCTGCTTCCCCAATTTATTTGATTTGAAAAGGCTCAAATTCGCGATTCTGAGCACTGTTGTCTTCAGAAGTCAGGAAAACAAACATGTTGTCTTTCTGCACGTACACATTTAAAGTGGCCCCATTAATAACCCAAAACGACAGTGACGAATTTTCTTTTAACCTTGTGCAACTTGAAGCTGAACTGACGACACACACTATAGACATTCCTGTGATGTCACAATCATACTGGACCTATGATGTGTTGTGATGGTAATAGACTTATTCATGATAAACTCGTCAAGCATGCAGTGTTCGCACGTGCGCGTGCATGTGGTTGAAGCTGCCCGTAGGAATACATGCGATCACCGTGCCAAGGCAGTCCACAGGTGGTATTGTTTACATTTAGTCACGTGGGTGAAAAAGGTCTATACACTCACACGTTATTTCTCTCCATGAAGATATCGCTCACTTTCAAGACTTTATGAAGAGCTTTTTTTTCGAACTATCAAATGAAAACTGTGAAATGTACCGAAAATACTTTCATGGTCAAAATATGGGAATCGTGATATAAAGCTTTTGATCCTGCAATATTGTTTGTGTGAGAAATCCGCTTTTGTGCACGTGCGTTTCAATTCAATTTGACATGCAGTCAGTGACGAGTTTCAATCGATATGCAAAAGAAAATAAAAGTTGTGTTGATTTGGGCCCTAAATATCGTACTCATAGCGTCTGCCAAACGTTTGAGAAAGAGATTTAGATAAAATCACTCTTCTGACACACCATGACAATCTCTCAATATTTGTTTTATACAAAATATGTAAGGAACGGGCCTAAACTTTCCTCATGAATACAAGTTGTATTTTTAAGAACAACCAAAAGGTAAACAAAACATAATTATCACAGCACAAAAGTGTGGCTTGTTAAGCACGAATCTTTAGCCCTCGTTACGCCGTGCATGAGCCCTGAAATTAGAGATGGTTGATTGAAACGTGTGGCTGAAACGTACATGTAGGGAAAATGGTTACATTTTACAACAGAAACTTACAAGGATTAAGATGAAAAACGTATTCGTTAATGAAATCCGGCCTGTTTTGAACGGTACAGCCAACATTAAGCACCGTGCCAATGTGTTCTGGTCAATCACACAGTCATGCTTTTTTTCATACACAAAATCTGTCCATTCGTGCTCGCGCCTAGGACGCGCAGTTGGAACGTGGGAGGTGGGCTGTCTTAAACTGCCCACTAGCGCAGTGGGCGGGGCTTACTGAATATTCTGGATCAATCTATTCCAACAGGGAGTCGCCTCGCTTCCAGGAAAATGTCCACGTACATAACAACTTACAAATGGCAATTTTGCTTTCTCTTTGAACAGTGAATGGGACAACACTTTCGCCATTACTGATGGGGTTTACGTACTAATGCCCAAAGTCATCTCGCTCTCAGACAAATCGGTTTTAACCTATTGTCTGAACTCCTCTCTGTCATGCTTGGCAGGCACCACTGAGGATCTACACAACTAGACAAAGTGGCCAGCCTTACCAATAAACGTGAAACACGCCAAAGGAAGAAAGTAGCAGGGCCCTTTGTCCACAAAGACATCAATTGTGACGCTTTCAATTTGTACAATATCATTTAGGCCTATTGTTAGTCTTAATTAAACATGAGATTATCATGTTGTCTTTCCACGGTTGTCAGCTTGTAACCTGAAAAATTCCCACTAAGTAATTTATATTTGTTTCAATACCTGATAATATAATGCACTGGTTCATGATATTAATTAAACTGATATCACCTTCCAGTGTAGTCTGACAGTCTGACATTTTCAAACGTAATACTTAATTGCTGGAAGAATACTACTAATAATGTACGGTGACTGATACTGAGCAGATTTTATCAGGGCAAAAATGCCTGGAATCTCTGGAGAGTAAATGTCAGATTGTCTAATCAGCCCTCCCACTCAGCGAAAATTGAAATTAAGTTGTTTTGGTGGGACAATTCAAGCGGTTCGGAAGCGAAACAGGATGTCACATCTCCGGCTACATACAGAAGAGGTAAACGGTTTGCCTCAAGTGACCCCTTGACCCGTGTCATGCTTAGATGGATCAAACTAGCCCATGCCGCTGCGGGTGGGAGGAAAATGAAGCTGGGTAGGTCTTCCCTGCACCCATCACTTTGTCGATGGGCTCCTTCACAGTTTGTTTTGTTTTGTTTTGACACGATAGCAGCAAGATTGTTTTGTGGATAAGGACATGAACGTATCCAATCCTGTAATCAACATTCGCTACGATAGAGAGGTTGTATCAAACATCAGCAAACATGGCGTCTTCCCATGGCAAAAAAGATGACGGTCGGTAAAGTACAAACTATTGACATGCTGAGGACTTAACCAAATAGGCCTTTTTTTAATAAAAAAACACCCTTTGCTATGTAAGGACGTAATGTTTGTTGATGTTTGACACTATAACTCACATAACTCACCGATCAGTCAATTACCAGTTTGAGCATGCGATGGTAACGTGACTGTTCATTTTCTGAATAGGCTTGCAAGGAGGGTAAGTAGGTCCCCCCATAATTTGAAATGTTGTTGGTTGCTAATAAAAGTGGCGGACTTGTGCATGAAACTTTGATTTGCTGGGGCAAAAACAACAATGAAGAATCCTCACTCTCGGAAGTCCCTGAGAAAGATAGAAAGAAAAAACTTTATGGCCTTATCCGGATCAGTTTCAGCCTGGATAAAGCACAAACACACAAACAAACAAACAAACAAACAAAAACACTGAGATGGTAGGCAATACCAACAGTTGGTGGCATTTTCTTGAACCACCGGACGTGACACCACGTACTCTTTTTGTGTCGACATAGCACAATTATTTGGCTACTAGTTTGCTCTGAACGATTACTTGTGGAGACGGTTCAAGGGCCCCATCAGTTACCGTAGCCTACCGTTTTCGTTAAGAGCTGTACACCAGTTCAGTCGCACCAACAGCAAAAATAAATCCAATGACTGACGCCGTTGTTCTTGTATGACGCTTATCGATCACTTCCGACGAAAATTAAATGAAAAACAGACTCTTGAACGACACAAATTTCCAAAGAATTTAGAGCGCTGATGTGATATGTCGTCGGTGAGGGCGCATTTCCGATACTCACTGCAGTGATGAGTGAGGCACTGCATGCGGGTATCCGTAGATTTCCGTGAAGTTGAGTGGTTTGCCCTATTTACTTTGGTAATTTAAGAGATGCTCGACTGAAATACATGGGACTCTTTGTGAAAAATTTACTGCAAACGGTCGCCTATGTTGTCACTGAGTAGTGTGTCCCTGAAATGTGTTAAGAAATGATGACCCTTTTGCACATTTTTTTTAGCTTGCATACAACGAGTTCTACAGGCAAAGAGCCCAGCTGTCATCTACTGGACGGTGTGAGATGAGACATCCAATACGCAAAGTCAGTCGGTTTTCCGTTTTATTGTTTGTTTCCTTTTGTTTTCAATGTGTGCCAATTGAAAAGACACATGCTAAAAAGAGAAAGTTTTGATTGACTTTTATCAATAGTAATGGGTATTTACTGCACTTCCTTAAATGAAAGCGCTTTCTTCGATAACAAAATACACGCATAGACACTGCAAAATAAGGTTTCTGAACCTCTTATTGAGCGATGAACAGAAAATAGTAAATGACAAACAAATGGATTTGAGAGCCAGAGAAGAATCACGGATTTGTGAAGTTTTTGCACGGATCCGTGCACTTGCGTGCATGTTAAAAGATGCTAAAACAATCTGAAAACATGAAGAGACCTTTCCTTTTACAATAAATCCTCACAAAAGAGTGGCCATTATAATTGTGCACAGCTGGATTCGAACCGGGTTAGTCAGAGAAACAAGGGGCACCCGGGAGCGACTTTTCAGAAAAGGCAGATTTAAGGATTTACCTAGAGCATCAACGGCACTGCCGAGGGAGGTTACCACAAGCGTCCGGGGCGCCGACGGGTCTTCACCCCCACGGTCTCCCGGTATGTCAGCACCACTTAATCCCCGTCCCTTCCCATTCACTTTGACCTCCCTCATTGCAGATTCTTATATATTTCCTTTGTTTTTTTGTCCACGTCATGATTTACAAAAGCATCTCTGCAGTTGGGATTGGCTGACATTTGGGTTTTAAGGGGTGGAGCTAGACGATACATATTCACCTACAAAATTGCGATTTTTTAGGGACTTTGGTGAAATCCCGTATTAAACGTTCCCTCTCCGTGAATATAAATATATATTTCCTTAAAGTATCCAATTTGCTTCATTACAAAATCTTCAACTTTTTCATATTTTTCTTCGAATTCCCCCCTTTTCATATAAAAACTGCTATTGAAAATGATTGTCAAAACGGTTAATATGCTCATTTTCAAATGGGCCAAAGCTTTTCAGTATAAAACCACGTTAGTGTTTTTAATAACATAGTTTTACAGTTTCTTGAAGGTGGAGGTATGACAAGTGGAAAGCTGTATTAAAGGACCTCCAAACCAATAGAAATAGGTGTCCGCTGATGGTTTGGCCTCAGCTGAGCTATAGGTTACAAAAACTAGATGATCTATTTGTACGTACAAACTGGTTCCTTTTAAAATCACGGAAGCTTTTCAAAGAAAAGTGTCATTACATAAAGGACATAGAGCCTCAATTTACACAGCAATTTGGACTCGGTTGTTTGTGAAAACGAACGGTACTTTTCCGTGGAAATTCATCCAGATTCGTAATCGAGATGTAATTGGAGAGAAGTGCGTTTATGGAGAATTCGAATAAACAGGTCAAGGCATGAAAGTATTACACAGTTTACAGCTGGAAAGAACCCTTTCTTAAAACATCGTTTGGTGCGATTTGAAAGGAGGTCTTGTTTCGAAGAAGGGGTCAAAAGACCACGAGCTTGAGTGTAGGAAGGAAACCACAGAATTTGTGGATTTTTTCCAAAGCGGCGGGTGAGTCGTGCCTAACAGTAGAGAGCCTCTTGCCGCCAGAAGATGTTGTTAAAAGATCCTGGTCACACCAAAGGACGGCTAAGATATTCCCTGCAGTTATCACTGACAAAAGGTCAGTGACAGAAGAATCCATAACGTTGGGGAAATAAACATCATGGTACTGACGAGTGTTTCAAAGTGGAAGAGATGCGGTGCTAAAATTCAAACTTAACCTTTTACAGTGCAGAAGTATATACAGTTACAAAAGGTCGGCCCAGGGCCCCTTGTTTAAAGACTGATTCTGTGAGGGATTCCTTTGGTAACTTTAAAGCTCTAAAGTGCTTCCACCAGCAATACAAAATGAAATCGATACTGTGTAATCTATATCTTGAATCACTTATCTATTTTTCTCCTTGGCGTGTACGAAGAAGGTTATGTCATTTGGCCACACCCTTCATGTTTTTGCCAGATTTTCTTACTGAGACCTGTTTCGAGCAGGGGCCAATTTCATAAAGCTGCTTAAGCACAAAATTTGCTTAAGCGCAAAAAAAGCCTTGCTTAAAAAAAAAGGTTACCAGCTCAAACTCTATCTGATTGTCATGCTAAATAACCAAAATCTAATCCAAACACAATATACATCACATGGAATTTTGGCTGGTTATCTGATTTATTAAGCAAGGTTTTCTCGCGATTAATCAAATGTTGTGCTTAACAGCTCTATGAAATTGGCCCGTTTGTCTCATAACACGGAAGGTGTCATGGCTTTTTGTCTCTCAGGAAGTATTCGGAAAAGTGTGGCCAGGCTCTGCTTGATAAGGGGGGGGGGGTCACGGGGGAGTGGTTGCCTCCTCGGTTTACTCCACTGACTATTCAATTCAACGAGCTGTCTTACTCGAGAAAAGCCACCTCAAGGATCGCAGCGTCAGTTTCCCGAATTTTTGGCCTTTTCACAGGTGACCCCTGTGTTTCGTAAACCTCTTCTGCTTGCAAAGGCATTCAGACTGGCTGAAATGGTCTGACGCTGAAGCGTGTAACTTATAACCTTCAGTTTACTAAAATTACCTCCGACTGGGTTTGGGTGTACACAAGTGGTACAAAATGTGGACGACACGGTGGACTGTGCCCGTAGCGTGGGTTAATGATTGTGCTCTGCCCGCACTTGAATAACATCTATCTCTACACAGGTAGGAGTGGAAAGTCCTAGCTTAGAACACAACACTAACTGCTGCAGTCTTTTTGTCCCACTGAGCAGATAGTTCAGAGAGCCACGACGATGGATATTTCACCACAGGCGCGGTAGGATGGAAGGTATGTGAACAACATCATTCAGCAGAGATGCCAATAACAGTTTGGTTCATTTTTCATAGTTCTATTTATTTAATGGTGTCTCATCAAGAAAAAAAAATATGCAGCTTTGGCGACTGCTGCCGAATGGTGAATTGTAAGGCATTAAATGACGGTGGCATTTCGTCACAGACGAGGTTGTCATTGCTTTGCAGTCTTGACCTAGGTCATTATTTTCTCCGTGAAGAAGAAGAGAAGAGAATGTAATGTAAAACAGGATGTAAAAAATACATCGAAAATTAGACGCTAACAGTGCGATCTTTGTTCCCAAGAAACAGACGATCGACCCCGGGAGCGGAACGTGAAGCGCGGTCATCGGCCGTCTGTGATGGGTGTTGTGGCGGTACCGTTTAGAGATCCGACGATGCCTGCGGCCGTTGTTGTATGTGGGACTGGCTACATCATTTCAAGAAATGTTTTGATACTCGAAACACATGCTGTTTTGAGCTCCTCTGCCCCATCACGACTATATAGGTTGGGTCATTCCAAGAAGAGGCAACACATTCCTGTCGACGTAAACATCAACTGCAGTGACTGGCTTACCCACTGACTTTAGGAGTGATTGTCCACTGAAAGAGAGAAAAAAAAAATTGTTTTGGTGGAGAATCAGCGGCAGAGCCAGGAACTTTTAGGGCAGGGTGGGAGGGTCAGGCCCTTCGGACTTTTTTTATGTCCGACTACTGTAACCACACGGACACGTACAAAATGCGTGACATTGCTAATGGTGATTAATTTTGGATTTTGCTAATGACATACAAATATTAAATAGTAATTGCTAATGATGTAAAAATGCTAACCTTCATAAGATGTCATCTTTTAATTGTTAATATCACATTTAGTTCATTCATTTATTCTTGTTTGGTGTCAGAGCAGAGGGGCGTGAACCCTGCCCCCCCCCCCCCCCGATCTGCGCCTCGAACTGGGAGAATAATGATTTGTGGCAGGATTTCATTGTCATTTGGAGGACTTAACGCACTCCTGGGCAGTGAACTGTTCACCATTTCGCACATGTTCCCGGGCCTAGGTTAAAACAAATCATGGTTAACGGAAATGCGTTTCCTGGCGATGTTGTTTTCTTCAACTGGAAAATACATCAAAATACGTCAGCCAATGCCCCTCCTGGAAACAGTCCCACCACAACCACCAGTGGTGTGATTCTGTGTTAGCGGGGGAGGGGGATTTGGGATGAGGTTTGGGGGATGGAAACCACGTGACGTTGTCCCTCAGACAGCCTTTCTCATAATGTGCTTCTTAGGATTCGCTATGAAATTCCTTGGTTTTGCAAAAATGAGTCAACGCGAAGTATAATTATAGCCTAGAACAGGTCTTGTGAGCTGAAGGAAATTTTGGCTCCTCAAATTGATGCTCAATGAAATAATTGAAAAGAATAGACCGTATTTGAGGCGTACCCAAATTCAGTCGTATTCCTGAACGTACAGTATCAATTTGATACCCGTAAAGGGGTGGTACCAGGTGATTTTGGTGGTCGGATTGAAATCGTAGAATATAGTCTGGTTCTTTGAGTTTAACGGTTTCAAATAAATACACTACGTTGGTGAATACGACTGAAATTGGGGACGCCACGAATACGGTCTATTCGGATTGTTGTACAGTCATCCAAATGATGAAAAGCGTTTCATAGTACCACGATCTTATCCTGTTATCCTTCCGCCTATCTTCTCAGAAACCAATACTAGATCTTACGCAGACGTGTTATTGAGTTGCCATATTTACTACTTCTGTCCGTGAATTGATTGCATCGAGGTGATAAGAAAATGCGGGCGAGAGGTTTCCATTCCCCACCCAGTCAAGGCATGGGAAGGATATATCACCTACCCCTTCAGGATTTGAGCTTATTCCAACAATTGTATACAGTGCCGTAGGATTTGTACACAATAGAAATATTTCTATGGGCGTAACGTGGGGGGAGGCACGGGAACGCTTTCTCTAACGCAGGGGGGGAAAGGGCAAATAGAAAAGGAAAGAAAAAACAAATAAGAAGACAAAAACGAAAAGAAAGGAAGAAAGGGGATGAAAGCCACCAGTTTGCTTGAAAATCCCTTTACATAACCCCCTTCCATTGTTGATGCTTTGGAAGTTCACGACCAATGACTTTTCGGGTGATGTCCATTGTTGGGACGGTCGTTGTCCTGAGCCAGCGTGTGCCTATCAGGTCCATGGTCCCTGCCGGTTTCTTTGGGATGAAATAACCGTTCTGCTGGCTAAGATGCCAGTCCATGCATGGGCGTCGTCGGGAGTTTTTCAAAGGGGGACAACTTTTTTTCGGGGGGGGGGGTTGAAGGGAAGGGACAAAACAATCATCATCTACCAAGTAATAAAAAAATCACAGCAGGGATGTCAGTTTTTAGGTTATTCCAGCAAATCTCTTTGTCTTTTCATTTCTTTCGCTTTCCCCCTTTTTATTTTTCATTTTTTTTTTCCAGGTGACCCTTTCCTCCCCTTACGACGTCCATGAGTCCAATTCTATACCCATGCCATTAAATGCTGATAGTTGAGTGGACAGGGCCAGGAAAGGCTAAGATGGCCTAGTCAAGGGCATGCCATGTGGCGAGCAACCAAATTCGACCCCCCCCTAGCTTCATGGAGTCACAAACTCTGACAGTTTCCTACATCATCATACAATACGGGCTAGGGAGCTTCCCATCCTTTTCTCCGTACCGTACCGGTACCTGTCCGTGACAGCCTCAAACAGCCTCCCCTCACCAGCATACCCCCCAAATCTCGATTAGCCTCAAACCAAGTCGACAAGACCTGGGGTGCTGTTTCTTGTCTCGGAATGCCCCAACTGCAGCCCAGCCAGCCCGCCTCGGCGACAGCAGCAGGGGACCCCTTTGCCATATACGGCGTATTTGTGAGGCCCCGGTCTAACCCGGTTCAACTTAGCTGATTATTCTCCCAAATTCGAAAGTTCCTCCGCAACCCTGATTGGGCTTCCTGCCTGACCGAAGAATAACATAGCACCGAAATAGAACGGCCTAGGCAGAGAGGAATGCAGGACTACTCTGGGGTCGTTTGCTCGAGTGTACTGGTCTTTTTTTTCTGTCCTAATCAACTGCCACTTCGCCACTTTAAAGCAAATCGAGATTGCATTCTTTGGAAGTGAATAAGTGAAATTCCACACCCTGACAAGAGCCGTCTTTGTATCCTCGTTAGAGCCATGATTGCGTTTCAGGGACTATTAATCTATAAGTCTGAAGATGATTTGTCCAAATCGCAGTTGGTCACATTTCCAGGTGAAATTTAAATCGTTTTGACTGAAGCCTGATTATTGTAATCACGTCATAAATAAATTCTCAGATTCACTCGTACCATCACGAAAATGTAACAAATGTTGAACACGTTGCAAACGTTGGTGTTATTACCATTATTAGACAAGATGATCACATTGCGCCTGGCTCTTCACGTTAATTTCAACTGATTGAAAGAGGCCGATGAGCTAGTTGATGCCCACTCAGTTTCATTGGCTGCTACACAAATCCCCCCAGACCCGGGGATTTTGAGCTCGTTGGTAATCAAGTGTCGATGTACAATCTTTCTCTCATCCTTAAGATAATCTTATTGAATTATTCTGCGTTCGGCTTGCAAGCAAACCAGAGGAAAAACTTTCCCCTCGGACCGCCCCCCCCGTCAACTTTTTTTTTCTCCACTAACCAACTTGTGTTCGGCACTTTTCGCGGGCGAATTATGGAACGGGCCTTCCCATTGGCTGTTTCGCCACTGGCCAACTCGCGTGCCATGTGCCTGGCTGGCGTTGCCGTGTCCTGTTAGTCAGTTGCTCGGAGGGGAACACACAAGGAAGTTGTACCAGAGCCGCAGATATTTTTGAACAGTCCCGGTCGAGATTGTATGGAGTCTTCCCTGTAGCTTCGGTAGCGATAACCCCCGGTTCGCCTACCCTGAGATCAGACCCCAAACGTCCCGATGGATAAGCTTGTCAAGGTATGTTCTTTCACCCATATTGCTTCTTTTTTTCTTGTTTTACGCACGCTGGGATTCATAATTCAGTGAGCGTACGCACAGCCCAGCTTTACTGATCAACTTGCGAATTGGTTGATAGTTCCAGCACAGCAGATTTTGTTCTCTGGTGGTGGTGGTCGTGTAGATGTTATTCAGCCTGAATATTATTATTGTGCATGTCCACGGGATATCCTCTGCCCGCTTCCTGCACACTCTTTCCGCTGCGTTTGCCAGAACACACGACCGTCAAACGTGCGGCTTGTATACCAGCCAGTATACAGGATACAACATTATAATTCCCATCTACCGTTGTCCTAATTCAGTACCGAAAAGGGGCCCATCCCTGTCTAATTCGTTAAGCCAGGGAACAGTCAATAAGGAATTCCGAAGATCACACTTTATCAAATGTCTAGAGAGGGTGTTTGCAGACGGAGGGGAAATGCCTAATCAGTTGTCGGAGATCCCGTTTAGTTTCACCATTGTGTACCCGGCATGGGCGTCCTTTGTGTTGCCTGTCGGGGATTAAAACTTTACCCAAGAAGCAAACATTCGTAAGCACAGTTTTTTAGAACGGCGACTTGACCAATCTAACTTAGGGAGATGAGACAATGTCACTACCATACAGATTTGTACGTTTACATCTAATGAAGGAGAACAATATTTATGAGCACTTAACTGCCAAGTAAATTGCAGAAAACACTTGTTTACTTCATGTCGTATTCATAAAGCTTAACGGTATACTTAACAATCCTATCGACTCTTCACAGCTATATAAAGCAAACTTCTCAATACACAAGTTGTACAAATAGTTGACACATGCCTTTAATACATTTGATACATCGAAAATGTGAGCATAAAACTGGGCACAGATCGTGATAATGGTCGGACTGAATTAAACGTTGTTAGCTCATTTGGAATAAGTGAACTACCATAGAAGATAACTTCAGATTTTGCGCCTTAGTGAGTAAAGGTTAAGGCATATTACATTGGCAGAATTTCAGGGCACTCTGTGTTTAAGTGTTTATTGTGAGATGACGATTTTTCCATTCACCTTTTGCTGTTTTTACGAGAACGTTTGACAACTATCCTCCTATATAGGATAAAGAAAACACACTCTAATTGTGTTGCTGAAGTTATTTCAGCTTCTAATTAGAAAGTATCCTATACACTTGTTGAACACAAACAAGAGGACCAGGCTGAAATCAGTAGAATTTATTAGAAGAGCCTGTGTTAGTTTTCGTTAAAGAAAGTGGGCCTCTGGACAAAAAACAAGAAACCTAAATTACAAAGACAAAACACAGCTTGGTATAGAGAAATATAGAATCAAAGAATTTTTGTTTCTATGGATTGAATATTAAAAACCGATATTTGACATCAAAGTAGGTTTTTTATTATTTGTTGATTTGAAGTTTAAAGAAATAGTTATCTCACTTTATCACCATTTCTTACAATTTTCAACTTTCCATGCACGTTTTTTTGTAAGCGTAAAGCTTCAGTTTTAATGAATGTTATTCCATTCTCCAAACTAATCGAAACAGTTGATGTAAGTGATAACGAGTTTAATGGTAAGAGCAAATCAACTTTTTCCTGACGGTGATTCGGTGAAGACCTACAGCCAGTGAAGTTCATGTAAAAAAAATTACATTTTGTACTAAACCTGCTTTCTTAATTTGGAATGTTTTCCCAAGTACTGTATTTTATGTTTAGGCACAGTTTCTTAACCGATGTTTTATTTTGTGCCAGTTACGTTTTGTTGTTTATTTTGTACCCTGACGGGAACAGTTGCCAATTTCTACGCCAAGGCGGATATTTAGTTTTGTTTGGCATATCATTCGCCGTTTCATATACAAAAAGTGCCACGTTTGTTGACAGTACAAAATATGTTGTAGTATATATTCCTATGATCAAAAGTTCCATGAAGCCTTTCTGTACTATTTTCCAATAGAGGTCCCCAAATCCCTCAAACCAAGATATGTTGTTACACCATGTAACCTTTCAAAGTCGTTGTATAGGTAGACAAAGTAAGATTCATATGGGGTTATTTTGTCCCTCCGGCCTTCAGAGGAGGCTAATTTTGCTGTTTTGTTCAGCACAGTAAGTTAAGGAATTCACTCTGGTGGTCATTCGGATGAGTACCACGACTGCATGCATTAAATTCAACACTCTACAAATCCAGTCATCTTCTGACGCTCCTTATGTATTTCTTTAAAATTCGATCTTAACACCAAGAACCATGGACACAAACGACGCCCAGCATCGACACCGTAAACGGAAAGAACCTGGCAAAACGATTGTTTGCGACAACCTACTTTTGTGCCGGCTATTTTGGGGGCCCACTTCCTTTTCGAGACGCGTAGCCTCATCTGGGGTCGGCTGATATCTCGCGGTGCAGGCTTGCCTGAAGTTACGGTGGGAGGCTCATCATGACGCGTTGTAACTTCCACAGTGTTCTGTCGGATGAATTACGAGTTGCTAAGTTTAGAGCACACAATGATAGATACAAGCTCATCTGAGCGAGTATACTATCTCGTAAAATGAAAGCATGCCAGCAACACAGCTGCAAACCGGGACAACTTAAACCACACGCAAAAGTTCGGATTTTGAGCGCACAGATTTCCCCTAAATTGTCCCATTTTCTTTGTATTCGTACCGACTTTAAACTTTTTTGTACACTTAATTACTCTTGTCTTCAAACGTTGAGTGTATGTACACTGCAATACCTACCGTCATGATATTTTTAAGCTCATATCTTTTTCAACTTACTGGAAGAGCTGTTTACCAAATCTTTTAGTACATGTATACCCGCTTAACTCTTTTTTTCTTTGGTTATTGCGGTGATGTGCCTGGTCCGACAGATTATAATCTATGAAATTGAGGAAGAATGGAACAATTTTATTCTTTTTGCCTTGCCCCCCTCAAAAAATACAGCACAACTTTTACCGGCAGAATTGATTATTGATTTTTATCGCTGGAAGTCGTGTTCATGTTTTCCTACTCGTTTACACGACGTGTGTTGCTCTCCGGGCCTCATAGGGCTCAGGCTGGCTCACTTTGAACTATGGGTCTATGGATATAGTGGAAACTCAAATTTGTGAAAAAGGATGCACAGTTGGCCCTATGGGAAAGCACAGTTCCAAACCACTTGCAAAGGGGTTTTTAAAACCAATAATGACGTATTTCAGTTCAGGAAGCCGTTGCGGTTTGATCGTTACCATATGTACGTGGGCAGCATGGATGCTGCCAATAAGAACCGAGGAAAGGTCGTGAGATTTGTTTCAGTTCATTTTAAAACGACACGGTAAATTCACCGAGTCACCGTACTGTTATCAGCGTTGACTTTGCGTGGTTGTTGTGTGGTAAGAGATCAGGCATTTCACAGAGATCTCCACGCAGTGGTAGAGCTTGTAAAATTACTTCTTGCTTTTCTTGGTTTTGTTTATTTAAAAATTGGAAAGACTTGAAGCTGGTGGTAAAGATGCCTATTGCATTGGACGCATCCCCTGAGTGGAGATAAACAACTTTAAAACAGCATCGTGGCTTGTAATGCTATTCGGGTCTCACAACCTAAACTGTAACTTGCATGTATGTAAATTTTTCGAGATAAGTGTATTCTGGAACCGGGCTGCAAATCATCATTAGTACGACGTGAAAGGGTTTTTAAATCTGTAGCAAGCATGAGATCAGTTGTGGATGAGGCGGGCACGGAAATGTTACACAGGCTGGTCGCCGCTTTTAAGTCATGCCTGCTCCATGCGTTCCGAATGTGCCTTTCACAGTTCAGCACTGATCTAACATGGCTTCCTCTGTCAGTATACATGTACCCCTCGCGTTTCCACGATTCCTCATGTGTTGAAACTCGACCGTAAGCACTGATTGCATGTGCCGTGATTGTATTCTCTTGGCAACGTTGACTCAGTGGTCGAAAGACAATAAGATCAGAAGATACCAAAAACAAGCCAGCTGGCGGACTGGCATCGACTGCCCGTCTGTGATTAAAAGCAACACTCGTCAAAACTGCAATCACCAGATTAAATAGTCACCGTTTCCTGTGTTTCAGTTTCGCTATCCCAGACCCATGGTACCGGGCAGCATATTGTTTTGCGCTCTGGCCGTGGGCGCGTGTTGGGATTGTTTCTGTTCGTGTAAGTTCACTGAGGAATGTGCGCTCCCTCTGAACATTAAAACAAGAACCGGCTCATATAACTCTTCATGACCTGTGCATACCCCAAGAAATGAAGATGTGCCAGATATACCATGACAGAGTTTGTGCGCTTGTCGGGTCACAAGAATATTGCATTGAGCTATTTTTAATACAGAGCTGAAATTTCGGCACGCTTTTTCAGCATGTTACCCCGGCATTTCCACGCTTTCAGTCTACTTAGACCCTTCATGTGAGCGAAATTGGATACGGAGGCAACGGGATTACTTCAACAAAAGCCCCTCCAATTATATCTGGAATTGCCCCATCCGCTGCATTATGACTGTTTCTTGGCGATCGATTCCTCAGTTAATCGCATAGGAACCGATTCATTTTTGTTGTGGTTTCCTATTAGAATCTGCAAGGAAGTTGTACAAGAAGCTTCTTTTTTTCTGCTCGGTCGTGTTTTGGTGTCAACTGAGATTTCCCCAAGGCTGGACTCTGAAACGAAGTCCACCTCTTGAAGCCACTGAAGTTGTTTGTTGACTGTGACAAAAGATAGCTTTGGCAGGCGTGCCTCGAAGGGCTTATCGATGCACAAAATGCGGCAGTGACGAAGAGGTAACAGATGGGGCGTGGCCGATTGCCACTCAGAGAGGCGCGGCAGATACCTTTTAGCCGAACTGAGTATTTCTTCTTGGATATTTCTACAGAATTTCCGTACAGTGAATAATTAGTATAATTTCTCTTTTTCACATGACCCCTAGAGAGCAGTCGCGTAGCTAGGATTTTACTAGGGGGGAGGGGGCAAAGAGGGGCACCAGCATCTCGGGGGGGGGCAACAGCTTTCAGTGGTGTGGTTTTTGGGGGCCAGTTTTTGGTAGCCTTCTTCAATATCCGTCCATTCTTTTTTCAGTGGGGGGGGGCATTATCATGGATATTAAGGCCCGTTTCAGAAGGCTTTATGTCTCGTTGTAAGGTGCGCAGTCAGTTTACTATAAACAATTGTAGGTTTTTTTGCTTTGTGATGAGGTCATGTTGCTGACACGTGACCGGCTTTTCGACACACTTTTTTTTTAAACAATGGCGGTGGCTCACTCGCCTACCGTGATTGCTGTACACATGTAATAGTGGACATGGTATGTAGATACTGTCTGGAGATAAAAAGAAAAAAAAATAAGCTTCAGCCAGGAAATTTAAATGGGGTTTGAAATTTGTGTGTCGCTAATCTCACCAGAGCATTCGTTAAATGGTGGATTTGTACCCTACTGCCTTAGAATAATCTGTAGCTTATTATATGCCCCATTAAGTTGCAAGTTCTAAGAAGATACCTCACGGTGACATGAAACCCTTCATAGTGTTTTTTTTTTTATTTTTTTTCTCCTTATTTTAGTAATTGTTACCGATTGTATGAGCCAACACACGTGTAGGATGGGCCTACCACACCCACATTGGCGGCATCGCCAATGATTCAATGTAGGATTCTGTTAAAACAGTGATAAAAACTACAGGTTAGTACAATTAGAACGGGGCGTGGTGGAGATGTCTAGAGATGATTATGACATCCATAGACGGCTTGTCTGTCATGACGCATTTCACAAGCAAAAATTAGGTAGAGGATTTTGAGATGAAGGAAAAGCGTTGAACTGACTCATTGTATGAGGCACGTATACCAGGCAAAATAGGACATAACTGCGTGTGGAACCAATGATATATGTCAATTTCAACTTAAAGACACGGCTACCAAAATAGGAGGCAAAAGACTAAAAGACGCATATTTTGGCATCCCTCCATCGAACTTTTCTGTTGGTTTGTTGCGGTACAGACTCGAACTTAGCGCGAGTAACACGTGGCCTTTCTTGTATTCAAATGAGAAACGAGTGTGGTCAAAAACCGCAGTTGCTCAGATCATCCGATAGTTTATGT
Source organism: Acanthaster planci (assembly GCF_001949145.1). The sequence goes on from NW_019091418.1 coordinate 139,994, forward strand.
CAGGGATCACCGGTTAGGGGTCACGTGAGAAGCTCAGTCTTTGTATTCAAAATGACAGTAATGAGTGTATTCAAGATGGCAATACGAAAGAGGAACGTCATCAGCCAAAAGGCTGGCTCGAAAATCTCGGTTATCGTAAAATCCTGGGTGCATTTCACCAAAGTTTTGAACACCGATTACAGATTAAAACTAACTTGAAGGCGTGTGTTAAACTTTGACGGGCTTTGTCAAAAAGCCAATTGAGTTTTAAAATCTTATTGGACTGTGTAATTGTGGTGTTTATCTTGATGGTGTCGTTCCGTGCAAAACCCAAGGTAACTTCCCCCAGTGATTTTAATTGTAAAAGCACTCTCGATCCCCTTTCTTTTTCCATTCACAGTGCATGAACTGAAAAGGGCATCTTTGGTTAATGGTTTGCTTTCTGTTCCCTTCCCACCCTTGTCCCTCACTTGTTTAGCATGCGATGGTTTGAGGTCGATTAAATTAGAGTTTGCAAACTTGGACGTGGCCTTTGCCTTCTTCTGTAAGATGCGGTTATAGCAAAACATGGCTTCTCGACGATTGGCCATTTTGGAGGCAATAGGATCTGAGATTGGAACCCTTCGGAATGGATAACTAGTTCTCAGTGGTCTGAAAATACTTGCATTCAGTTGGTGACAGTTCTTGAAAAAACACTGCAACTGTGATGCGCAGTTGTCCCCAACACGGGAACCAGGCGAATCTCTTAAATAATGTTGGACAACATATTACCCAGCCTTGATAGTTTCTCGCCTAAAATTTATGCGAACGTGAGTCATTACCAAATAGTTGTTAAAAATAATGCTAAGCGCCCGTCTGCGTTTTACCCAGAATTGCGACCTGTTTCTCAGCCATTATGCGATTCACCTGGTACCCGACGGGAAATTTTTTTTTGTACAAATTTAAGTGCACGCTTTTGTGACCACTGCACCTATTCATTTGGAAGTTGCACAAGGGAACTGATGTCCCTTACCATATGTATCCACTTTATTCAGAAAATTCTAATTCGAAATTTGGGGAATACGGGTGTTTTTATGCTTCATACCTGCTGCGATAAGGACTCGAAACAAGGCTTCGTAAAATATAGGAAATGAATGCCCTCCGTGTGGCTCCATCACCCCACCGGATTGTGAAATTCTCTCTGGGTACAAAAAGCGAAATTGTCTGTATTGTTGCATTGAAGAGATCTGTAATATCATTTTCTATCCCTGGTTTGTAGGAGAGAAAAAAATAGCGTTAAATTTAGCACCCTCAATGGGAGTTACTTTTGAGGGTAGAGTTTGTTGTCTTCATCATGTAAAGAAAACAACGTTGAAGGGAAAACTTGGTATTGCAGACAACGAATGCAACACGATGGACCACTTTGCGTGTAACGTTAGAATAAAAACTTTTCAACTGACACAAAAGGTAACAAAACTTCAGCCATGAATCAATACTTAGAAAAGGCATGATCTTGGTGATCTCCCTGCTTAAAATTAAATGGTCAAAAAGCAGGTCTAACCGGTCGATCCGAAAGCTTGACCTTATACACTGTAATCAGCATTTTAGGTCTGCTAATCAATCCTTGTCTTGAGAATTCTGTGGGATCACTTCCCGACTGCGCCAGGACTGATTAAAGCAGCTGTCCCGTTAGCAGATGGGCTAGCAATGGAGCAGCAACTCATTCGGGCATCTGGTTGCGGGCAACTTGCCGCGTGCCTGTCCGCGCAGGCGGCCACGGCAGCCGCGCGAACGAACCCTTATTTGTAGGCAGCGGTTGCCAGTTGTGCACATCAGGAAATTGAGATAGATTGAGTTGTCGATCGTATGTTTGAAATAGGCACAATCTGATTGAACACTTGTTGCCTATCAGTCATTAGGTATTCAATTGAATTGTGAAAAGGCAAATGCGTGTGTAGTTGGTCGAAATTGGATCGCTGCCCGAGAACAGGAAAATCGGCAGTTCCTCAGCGTATGTGGTTGGCCTTGCGCCTCCTTGAAACGCAGCTCTTAGCTGAGAGAGTAATATTTGCGAATGCCAAAATACTGGTTTAATACCAGAGGTGAAGAAAATAATTTGACTGTCAACTGTTGATGTGATTGCCTAAACCTAATGGTAACTGTCTGAATATCCTTGGTTCGTTCTAGTTGGGCACGAAGTTGTGTCCCGCAGCAAGAACGTTTGTCAGTTGTTTTTCTACCCAGAATTCACACTTAGGAAATGGCAAGAATAGGCATCTTGCGTGTTGGACAACTTCGAGTTGAGATATATTTTTGGAGCAATTTCAGTTCAATGGGAAAATGTCGACACATGCGGACACACCAGTGTTAAGTTTGCTTGTTCTTTTTTTACTGTGAAGGCATGTTGGCTCTCTAGGCGACTGAAAGCCACGTTATTAGCGAAACCTCCATGCAGCCCTGTGATGGTTGGACATACTGTTATTTTGACAACTGCTAAATGCATGTTAAATGTCATGAGCACAATCAGAGTAGGTGATTTCCATACAGCCGAGAATCATTTTTCATTATTAATTAAGGTTACCCTGGATGGCATCAAGGAAAATTGGAATCACTGTCGTCCTTCTGATTGCTTACCGGGAGCACTCAGTCTTAATTTGGGTGTCTCATTATTTTGACCCAGAGGCCGATGCTCAAAGCTCAAAGACCACCAGATGGATAGAGTTTGGCGTGTTGGTACACGTGGGTTGAGTTTCCAGTGCAAACAGGTGGACTAGGTTTGCGCGTTGGACAGGTGGCACTCGTTTTTCAGTCCCGTAATCTTTCTCCCTGGCCTTTTCCTCCCTCTTCTGCTCAAATTAAAGTCAGGCAACTGAGAAGGGATACATAGTTTTTATCACATAACGAATAATTAACAAACACTGTGTTTTGAACGAAACAGAAATCACAGGATGATTGGATTCAATGATTCCGCTGAAACTATAGGTAGCCAGACGATCAACTTGACAATAAGTGCTGTCGATATTCATCACCTCATTACTGTCCGTGGTCATCGTAAACACAAATCACTGAAGTATGCCGTACATTCAACTTTTGTTGTTGTTGTTTTTTTTTGTTTTTGGTTTGTTTTTGTTTGTACGTAAACCACCCTGTTCCTGTGAACTCGAATTGGAAATTTGTTAATCAGATTGATGTTGGCGAAACTTAACCTTCGAAGTGGCAACGGACCATCAGAATCGTGAACCCCTATCCTCAAGCAATCGGCATATACTGAAAACATTTTTGTTAGTTGTGTGTGGACTATTAATAGGAAAACTAACAACACAATCCCTACGTTAATTGTGTTGGCCGTCTAATCATAAGTTTGTAAACCCATATTGGTTGTATGTTGAAAGCCATAGCCAAATTAATTATCATTTTGTGTTTTTTTAAACAATGACTTTTCTCTTTTTGTTGTTTCGTCATAGACTCTTGACCTCTGCCTGGTGTATGATAACCTTTAACGAGCGGAAATCCTGTTTCATTTCCATGTAAGCAGCCGTTCGATTTTGCTTTTAATATTTCCTGGTTCTCCGGCCCACTACATGACTCGAAGCTAATGTGTAGCAGATGCTAGATCCCAACAAGTCCCTTACAAAATTCAGGATTGTTACGGTATGCATTCGAGGTTTGCATTCGAGAGACGGGTGGGACATCAGCCTATTACGACAATTATGACGGGGACAACTGCCCTCAGTACTCCAGACCTGTGACAAAGCGGTCTGTCTGAGTTGCATTGCCGATATCGTTGGGGAATAAAAATTACATGAACCACAAACATGTCTTTATACCGACTGTGTGGACAGAAAAACACCCAGGCTCTCTATAACTATGGCCTCTTCCCTTCGAATGGGTGAAGCCTTTCAAAGTCTGTTCAGAAGAGTCGTCTCCGTTATACCATGCCCCCCTGCTGGGCTACAGGATCATGTTACCTGCACAATATGACTCGACATCATTGGTCCGATAAAAATGAATGTCATGCTTTTCAAATCAGGACAAGTCACTACAGATTGGGACATTATGGCAAGGCTCTCTTTTTAAAGCACAATGCTACTGTCAAGTTCGGAGGAACACTACAACAGACATTGTGCAGGGAGTGCGTTATAGCACAAAGTTTGGGTACGTGCGAATCTAACTCAGGCTCTTGCCTCCCCTGTGTTGACAGAAACTAGCGAAGGCCGGTATTCTCCCCATGCAAGACGTAGTGCAGTCCGTAGACCAAGGTGTCTCGTTCGGACGAAGAATATGTAGGCCATGGCACACAAGTATCCCCACAGCCTGACCCAAAACTGTCGGTGTCAACGGCCAAAGCCAGGCTAACCCTACCGAAAATTGAAATTAAAACCCCCGGATTTTTCCACCTCTGGCCCGTGATTGGAACATCCTTGCCTGCCCAGCGCTGACCTAAATATAACCCCCCTCCCCAAGGCCAAGAACCTCTCACAAGCTCACACCGGCGATGGCTCCGAATTATCCCCCGATTTCCGAGCTCCCGTGCCAGCTATGCGTAGCAATGAAGCAGCACTTTTCCTCTGCTTCGTCTCGTCTGCCCCCCCCCCGCGCCAAACTTTCATTAATCCCACCTCAGTCTCTTAAGGCCGATTTTGACGGCATTTAACCGTGGAAGGCAAATTGGCTACGAAGGGGCACCACGTTGTATTTTTTTTTCGGGGTGCTGAAAGCGCACCCTGTTCAGACGATCAGTTCATTGATCAGACATGACAGAGCTCTTTGACTTTAGAAACTTACACTGGGAAGTGTTTTCGATTCTGGAAACTATTCAAATTTTCAATGGAACAATCGCTTCAATCGGTGACATTTATGAACGATGATCAGCCGAACGTCAACAAAACAGTGAAATTAAAAACGTCGGCAGCTTTGATGGGATATATGCATTGACCATTAAGCGTGGTAATCACAGTGGTTCATCCGGAGTACATTAACATGTAACAGTCGTCTGAATTTAAACGCCTGAAAGACCTACCGGACTTTTTTTCTTTTCCTCTTTGACATATTGTCAAAGGAAGCCCCCATTTTGAATGCTTCTGTCTTTCGTCGGTAAGATTATCGAGGGGACAATTAGGGTGGCATTTTCATAATCACTAACGTAGCCGCTAAAATTTGGAGCTTTCGTAGTGCTTCACCGCGCTTTCTGGGAACCTTTGAAAGAATGACAATTACACTTTTCCTGGTGGGTTTGTACCCAAACCTACGCCTACATGAAAGGCCAGTACTTGAAAAGTAGCATAAAAGCACCTGAAAACATGTCGTTTCTTGCATTTGGGAAGTTGTATCGTGCTCTAAAAGAGATGTCAATTGAACTGAACAGAAAACTCATACATCTATGAAATTCGAGAACCTTGCCTTGTGGTCCAGGGATGTACAATGCATTGACTGTTAGACTGGACACCTCATGCACTAAGTTAAACTTGGCACTGTTTCTCCAGTAATTAAGAGAAGCAAATGCAGCTGAGAGCAAAATGGGCAAGAACTATTTTGCTGATGCTGTTTGCTTAAAAAAGTGTAACTGGGTGTCTGTTAACTCTGGAAATGGCACTGTGGTACGTTGCAAAGTTTCATTACCTTATGTGACGCTGATGTTAGCCTGCTTTATCACTCAGCGCATTGATATCTGATATCAGACATCCGTATCTATCTTACCTGGGGTCATGGATACACGACAAAATGCTTTGAAATTCTTAGAATCTCGTCAGAGAGACATCCGGATGATTTCCCATCAATCAAAAACATGTGGCTGGTATACTTTTTATGGCGAGGTGGATCATGCCGACGTTCTTGTGGATTTCAGTGGGTCGTGAAATGAATCTGAAAGAAGGTACTAAATTGCGTGTAAGACCAGAGAGAGTTTTTTAAAACGTGAACGGTGATTATGCTGGTGTACTGAGTAGTACCTTATTAATAATAGCCAAGCTATTGCAATTCTGTGCATTATAACCGCTACCGAGCAGCAAGTGGCGCTTCTTTGATTTGCTCCTCATGGGCATGCGCAGTATAGGGACCAGCTGGTGCACTAAATATGTCCACCGGAATCAACCCCAGTCATCTAGTAGGCCCTTGTACTGATGATGTCATATCAGTATGTTTACTTGTACACTTTCCTATGGAGCCATTACTGCCCACGATCCATGAGCACCACGGGCAAAGCACACTCGTAAACAGAGTGTGGCGTCATCAGTATACGGAGGTCTATTCGGGTGACTTACAATTTGGAGCAGTCGGCGCGCAGCACCCGTAAAAGCTGCTCCTTTCATACGTATGCACGGCTGCCTGAATCATGCATATGTAATGAGCTATGTAGTAGACTTTTTCAAAATTGCATATAATGGAATATCTTTACATAAATGAACAGTTGAGATATCAGTCTCATGTCCTTTGTAACAAATATGAATATTCGCGGTCTCTTTTGAAGGATATTAGCCGTAAAACGTAGGCTTTCGTGTGTAAAAATGAGGGTACAAAAACTGGTTTCAAATCCGGGCCAGAATCTTCTTGACTGGAGAAAGATAGATATGTCCTATATCCAGCCAAGCAATAAGTTTTTACTTTTCAAGTCGTTGCAAAACAGTCAAGTGCACCCAAATATTTCGTTATAGCAGATTTAGACTTCGTTAGCTTAACCGAGAAAACTGCCGTATGTGTTTCGTGAGAGACTATCTGTGATTGGTTGATTGACATGTTCTCTCTAATAGTGGCCAATCGAATGACTTCAGAGATACGCGTAAATGTGTGTGACCAAAATTGGGAACCCAGACTTTGCATTGAAGGAAACCTAGTAAATGTTGGTCGTTTAATTGGGAACCAGACTTACCATTCGTCTCGCAAAAATGTGAACACTGCAGGGATCGCTGAGCGAGTATTGCATAAAACTTTAAAATTTTGATTGGCCCGGCAGCGAAAATGTTTGTATTAAAGGGTTGTTCAATCATGTTCCTGAAAAATTGTAAATCTCAATTTTATCCAGTTATTACGAAACAGTCAGGTGCACTTAATAAAGAGGAGAGCAAGTTTGCGTCCAAATAAATTGTTGGGAAATTGTCGATCATCGCCGAAACATAACTTTACTGATTGTGAAAAGCTTCAACTATCTGCCCACCAAGCCATTTCGACCCACGAATGAAGCAACAGGTATCCCGGCGGGTTGAAGGGACGTTTTTTCGTTTTTTTTTTCTCGCGAACATCCATGTACTCGCGAGATCACTTTCGCGTGCAAATGGAATTGCCAAAATTGCTCATTAACAGAGGGGCTGCGCGCTGACGGGAAGAGCCTCCCACACGTACAGTGTGACGGCAAATGTTGTTGGTGCCAGTCTCAGGAAATCATTTTAGACATTGGGGGACTGTGCGGTTAAGACTAATGGTCTTGTCAACTTCGTTTCAGAACTGTCACCAGGGTTTCACATTAGACCCGCGCTGTCAATGTTGAATTAGAGGAAAGAGACTCAAGCATATATTATTGAAATTTTTCAACTTGTACCGTCGATTTTTCCCATTGATGTGCCCCGCCTCGTTCATCATAACGTTGGTTGGATGTCTCAACTGCAGACACAGTTTCCGTTTCCTGACGAGCAGTCACTCCTTTGCCTTCCCCTCTGTCATGCGGACCGACCCCTCTGTAGTTCGTGGGGACCGGGAAAAAGGCAAGGATCGATTTGTTTCGCAGGTGCAGGGTGTCAACAAAGGTGAAGTTGTGTGCCGTTCACCAAATCAGGAAGTCAAGTACTCTGGATTCATTTCAAGTGAACACTGATTCTGTCGACCTAAATTGTCCTGTTGATGATCTCCTCTCAGAAACATTAAGAGAGAGAGAGAGAGAGAGAGAGAGAGAGAGAGAGAGAGAGAGAGAGAGAGAGAGAGAGCTCAGCAGCAATTGGAAAGAGCTGCCCCTTTGCTAGCATATTGCTCATGAAATTAATGATACATGAAGATCCTCGAATGCACATGATTGGTTTACAATTCTGATCTCAACAGTTTTGTTTTCTTTTTGTAATCAAACTGGGATCTCCTCTAGTGGTAACGATTTCTTCCTTATGTTTTCTTTCATCCTCTGGTAGTCAGAACAATTGCCATTTTGTTTCACTTTTGAAACGAATCCACATCGATAGTTGCCCCAAATCCAAAGCCGTGCTTTTAGATGTTGCTACATCGGAATCCCGTCAGATTTGGCCCTTCGGAGGTTCTTCGGGGCACACCTCGCAGTAGATCTGTCCTGTGGAGCGTGGCAGAGCGCAAGAAGTTTGTTTGCCTCGCCGGTATCTTCGAACTACGTCCAGGTGTGTTGACACGTGTGGCTGGTTAAGCAGCAGTGCTCACGGCTGGCTGGTGACTGGGGGCGAGTTGCTATGGATGCCGTTTGATCTTTCCCGCTCTCTGCACATTGGTCTGTCGCAATGCTTTGGTGTGGTAAAGCCGTCGATGGACTCATTCTTGACCAGGGCTTGTGACGGTTGATATTGTTTAAATGTGGCAGTTGCTAATTGGTACACGTCTCAAGATTGGCTCTTGTGCTACTTCTAGGCATAACATATGATTTTGAGCCTGATATCAACTGATAGTAAAATGGTTTTTTTTGTTTTCGAAAACACAATTTCCCCCTATAGAGAAGACAGGAACCGTATATAACCTACTGGTTTGCAGTTGGGAAATTTTTGTGCTATTGTAAACAACATAGTTATTAGTTGTTTAAGTTGTTTACATGACTGTCTCGTGACATCAAACTATTTCTACCCTTGTTATGACAAAATGGATCGCTGAGACTTTTTGAAAGCACGGTAGCGGAAGGCATGCTGTGCGTTTCTATCGTGCATACGTTGAGCTGCCTGAATTAAGAGGGGTTTGAACTGCCTACCGTTCATCGCACGAATGTAATATTTGATCACGTGTATTATTTCCTCAATGTCTGATTGCACAAACGTTCCTGTGAAACTGACCTGGGTAAAAGTAGACCAAAACCTCGTGTAGTCATTAGAAGAAACCAAAAAAAAAAAACGTTTTTAATTTTTGATTTTCGTACAGAGTTGCCTGCTTGGAGCCCGAAACATAGCCGCGCTTGTAACTTCAGATACATAAGTTGAGTGTCTGACTTCACCCCCCTTCCCTGCACAGTAACCGCAGGTCCCAGAATACAATGGAACGATTCAAATCGACAAATTCATGGGAAACGCCTATGCGCCGAAGGTGTACATTTTTGTGTGGTTAGTCATCAGCTTGGCATTTTTTACCACTCTTGAAGCTGCAAAAATAAATACACATTGGACACTGCAGACATTAATCTACGCAGTGAGTTGGATTTTCGTCCACATATTTTGGTAATGCCGAAGTTAGTCTTTACCACCCAAACAGTCGTGCAATAAATCTAGACAAGGATTTCGATTTATGCTCCGAAGGGACCGGATTGGAGCGACGACTATTAGGTAATTACTGTGCAACTGGTAGAGGCCTCTTTAGGCATGCTGTAAGGAAGACAATTTCGGGACTAGCCATCTGTCCCTCTGAAGTCACTGTGAACCCCCCTTTACTAAAAGTTCACAACCGTCTGAGGTACTGGCTACGTGTAGGTTACACGGAACCTTAACTCGAACCAACGACTGGAAAATGGGAAATAAGTGGTTTTTCCAAACCGATTAGTCGCGAAGTGTCACGGGAACATGAACGGTAATGGTCGGGGAAGCGGGGCGACATCTCTGGTGGCATGAGTCACGGCGCATTCCTTAATCTATTCCTGTGTCGGGGGTTGGCGCGTCATTTTGTGGCCCAGTCTGCAATGTACAGTTTGGGGTGAGGCCGATGCCGCAGATTCCAACCGAGCTTAGTAAGGCACTGCGCCCATCTACACTATGGCCAGGGCCGAACTTTGTTGAGAAGTGGTCGAGGACCAGTCTAGAGCTGTGCAGACTACGCACTTTATAGACAAATCAGATCAGTCGCCATTACTGCGGTGGTATCGCACTCACACGCATATTCTTCAGCTTTACGCGCGCGGGCATTTGGCAAATCACGACACCCTATTGGGCGAAGACACATGTAACGCGCGCGTACCACCTGTCGACGAGCACTGTGCCAGTGGCTTCTTATTCTGTTTGTTGACTTACACTAAAGCTGTCTGCTCTCGCTAAACGTAATAATATTTTCTGTAATTGGCAAATTTCTTTTCTCAGCTCCACGTGCTCGGGTGACAATAACAGGATGAAGCTCCTTTTTTGTTGATCAACCAATAATCTCCCAACTTATACCCACGAATAATTGTAAGAAATAATATGAAATAATGACACAGTCGAAATGGATTTCACGGCTTTGTCAGACGAAGGCTCTTCGTTTTTCCTCCCAGCACTATCTATAGGCCTACCATTAGCGTTAGCCATATCATAACTGTTCAAATTAAGATGTGCCACTGGTATCGAGTACCGGTATCGCACGGCGTTGCTTTTTTATGAGCCATTACTCTTGATGTTTATCGAATAATCACAACTTGATGATACATAACAGAAAGGCGTGTGCTGGATACGTTTACTCAAAAGAGTCCCAATTTTGACTCTGCACAAGACACGCTAAACGGATATGATGCAACTTGGCCCCAGCATGGAAATGTCTTCAATCTGTGGTTTTGGGGCTGGTTTTCGAAACATGACTTCTTGTTCCCCATGGATTCCCACGATCCGTGCACCAGTGTATGTCAGTGAATTGCCCGACATAATGCTTCTTGCCAATTCCCAATGGACACTTTTGGGCAGCTTGTGGGAAGAATTCACCCCGTAGATGTAGGTCATTTTCATTGTCACCGTTCCTAACCCTTCATGTGCACATTTCCTGTTATTTGGCTCCTGTCTGTGCTGGTGGAAATGCAATACTCAACAGAAGTGAGCGACAATATCTTAAATGCCAGTAGTTACTTTTCCACTCGAAGAAAAAACATGTTGCTTGCTCAAGACGGTTTCTGGTGATTGAACGCGACAACGTATCCGTTGTGATGTTGTTTTCGCGCCGGCCAGGTACCTCAAGAAACGAGGCACAGTGGGTTTCTTTATTGGAGTCCATCACCGTCAGCTGCCCTATTTCGGCGTGGAGCACCGCCAGCCTTATCAATCACAGGGAGAGTCTTTCAGCAGGCCCCCGTTTCATTGGCCGGGAAACGACCCGCTGCACCGGCGCACGATATGCGGTCTAAATCGACGCGCCGGGCCGAGACGAGGCCAGGTGGCTTGGCCTGGCCCGCCCCTCTTCACGATATCACCATCAGACAGTCAACGAGCAGCCACGTCCCCTCCAGCAAAAATCCCTGCTTATTTCTTTCCTCCATTTCTGTCCTTGTATATTTGTTTTCGTCTTCTCGCCGTTGATTCCACCGTTTTACTCTGCCAACTGGATGGAAGGTGACGATGGATGATTTATTAATGATTGTGACAACCGAATGGATTGCTGAAAGGTCCTGTATGGCGGCGATGACAGAAACCTTTTGGGGTGTATTCTATCACTGTGCAATGCAGTATACTTAAATTGGTCAACTATGGTAGGCGATTTTCTTTTGATGCTCCGAATATGTGTGATATCACTTCTTGAAGGGTAGTACGCAACACTTCGCAGATATGTGAGAATTTCACCCTGCAAGAGATGGCGTTGATATTTTGATCATCGTTATGCAGGGTGTCGATTAACTAACCGCTTCTCTTTGAGAGTGAAGTCAGCCGTCTCTGTAACCCCTGGGTCATGTACCAAGGGTTTTGTTTTGTTTTAACCTCCCGCACACAGCGGGCACACCAAGATGAGTTTTGTGAACATTTTAGTTCTTGTAGAGATGCAAATTTCTACAGATGTCCAGTAGATTAGTGGGAGAAGGTGAAATGGCAGAGCACCACCCCGTGGTGAACGGGGTCGACACCGCACAAGATTTAATGGTCGGTTTCAACTTCTAATGGTCGGTAAAAAAATAAATTATAAAGGAAACACGCTTAAGCTTTGTTGTGGTTTGAGGCTGGAACGAAAACTGCGCAAAGCTTGTCATGTCAAAATCTTTCTTATTTCCCTTTAACCTTGCGGAATACACGTTTGTTTGTTTGTTTTTTCTTGTAGTACCAATGTGACATCAAACTGGGCGACGCAGGCTATGAATGATTTGACTCGATAACAACCCCGAATGATTGACATACAATGTAATTTCAAGCGCGCGTCAAAATAGCGCCCTCATCGGATGTCGATGAGCATTCACAGAAGCCGCACTCATGAAATTCTCTAGTTTGCAAGGGGAACTTATTCTGCGTGTCTGTTCTGTTAAAAACAAAACGATAACTCATTCTCTCAAAGGTCAGGAAGTTCTAAACAACGGCACAAACCATCATTTCACAAAGGCTATGCACTCTATGTAAGGCCTGTCTTTTGAGTAAAAAATAAATCTGGACAGTTAGATCAAAACACTATCATGATCAAGCGCAATTGATTATCTAATTTCATTTGATTGCTACCTGTGCTGGGATGCTAAAGAGTTCGGGGAGGGGGAGCCTAATGTGTGGGTGCTCAGTTTGCCACATTAGCCAATCTGTCACGCCTCTGACATGGCGGAATTCGGTTGTGCACAGGATATCACAGGATCGCTCCCGGGTGAAAGCTTGGTTTCGGTTGGTTAACAACATCCCTCCCAATAATTCGATTTTCCCCGTTCCCAAAATGCTGCATTTCTGTGTCTTGTTTATGAAGTATAAGCCCCGTTGGTCTCTGTAGTGTGTTGTTTACTATTGATTGTTTTGTTTTTTACTGTAAACCTCTCTCTGCAGGGGCTAATTTCATAGAGCACAAAATTTGTTTAAGCACAAGAAAACCTTGCTTGATAAATCAAGTAACCCGCCAAAACTCCATGTGATGTATATTGTTTGGGGGATCGTATTTAGCTGTTTTTGGTTAGCATGACAATCAGATAGAGTTTTAGCTGGTAACCTTTGTTTACTAAGCAATGTTTTTTCCCGCTTAAGCAAATTTTGTGCTTAAGCAGCTCTAAGCTCTATGAAATTGGCCCCAGAAGACATTACATGCTAACTTGATGCCGTCGGGACTTGAGACACCTTCATGTTTGAAGGTGAGGAATTGTAAAATGAGCATTGTTTCTGCCTCCTGGTCCCTCGTTATGTGTCTTGAGTGGGAAACGACATAACAGTTTAACAGATATAAGTTTTGCTATAGGTATGCTTCCTTTGATCACACTCCAGAAGCAAGCCATTAGAATTTGCACACTTTCACACCCTCGGTACCATACTGCACCTCTCTTTTCTAGACCCCACACATTAACTCTAACTGACATTGACATATTTCACATCGGCATTTTCATGTATAAGTTCATTAACAAACTTCTTCCTTCTATCTTTTCATCTTACTTGTCTGCAGTTCACGATACTCATGGGCACAGCGCTCGGTCTCTTAACAATCTTTACGTTCCTTTCACCCGCACAGCATACACTCTTAGAACACTTAGATCTCAGCGGCCACGCTTATGGAGCGGTGTTTAGAAGGCTTTGAAAACACAGTTGTCTTTTGGTCGATTCAAGGCCTCTTTCAAATTGTTTTTAGTTTCCCAATACACAGCTTAGTTTCCTTCTTTCCTAATGTATTTTACCTTTTTATCACACTCTTGTGGGTTTTATCTCTCTTTTTTGTAATTTTCATGTATTTCCGCATAATTCCTTAATGTCATATAAGTACCAAATTTATTATCGTCATTTTCCATTATTTTTATTTCCGTCATAAGGTATTCCCCCTAAGTTAGTTTTTGGTGTTATTGTTGTTTTTTTTTTTGTCTTACATTTTGTTTTTTCTCTCTGTAAAGTTTGTTTTGTCTAGGGCTTTTCAGTACAAGCCTCCCGGCTTCTGAAAAAGCCCCCATATTGGTTTTCCCTTACTTATGTATTTCTTGTTTTGTTACTCTCTGATAATTTCTTGATTTATATATTTGTACTGTTATTGTTTACTTTAATTTCCTGATCTTCACCGATATGGAAATAAATGCCATATTGCTTGCTTGCTTGCTTGAACTGGGTTCTATATGTTGATGGTCTTAATCGATACAGCTGGACTGCTCAGTGTATGTTAATCTGAAAGTGCACCGTGTTAATGGATAACATTTCGTGACACATCTTCAGTTTGATTTCTTAGCTGCACTCCACGCATGAGGGCTCGGTTAATAACGGATTTCAACTTTGAAACTACTCGAACGGTAGTCGTCTGCACATTACACATCACTGTTTCACGTGGTTTATACCGCTTGATCGGTAATGTACCCACAACGTCGCACAATGCGGAATGCACATGCAGTAAAAATGCATTTCGCCAACTGATGGCGAAATTGGGTTGCCCTATGGGTGAGCACACTACCCACAATTCGATTGCCTCGGAGGTAGGTGAAGTGAGGGGACGCTCATGACCCACACAGGAAAGATCAAACCCCCTGTTCTGCATTACGAATTGATGTCAGGCCCGCGCGATCAGCGTTCGACTGGGCACCTGCGAGCGCTCCCTCACCTTCACCGACCGCTTGCGCTTAAATTGGATCCATTCGGACCCGAGCCCCGAAGGGGAAATTTTTCATCATTGCTTGCAGCGGACCCAGGCCCTTATCGCGCTCCAGGTAAAGGCTCCAGGAAATGTTTCATTTGGGCTTCGCTAATACACCATTGAAATGGCCTTCCTCCTAGTGGGCACGGGGGTCGGAAACCAGCGTTTCCCGTTTTTATGTCGAGTTAAATACCCTGCAATGTGCCGTTAATGGATATAATTTTTGCAGTGGGTTCAGGGCACCAGCTTTGTGTCAGAGGTCATCAGATGTGTGAATTTTCCCAGATGGACGCGTGATGTCTCCTTTCAGTTCCTGCTTATTGTCTTAGATTTTGTGGGATACCAACCAATTTAAAGGCAAAGGTCACATATGTAACGCGGTTAGCTTGCACGGTAAATATCCTCGAAGAACAACATCAATAATTGTGGCAACTCTGCAGTTGTGTGCAATTATACAGAAGTCGTTAAATGACCACAGTTTTCTGTGTTGAAAGAGACAATCCAATTGGCTATACAAAGTCACACATTTTCCTTCCGCGTTGTAATCAAATTAAACATTATCCCAAGATGTCCCCAAAAGGGACGAGAAGTTACCAAAAAGACAGGAAACCTAGTTTTAACGAGATGATTATTTTTTACAAGCTTTTTTTTTCCAACGAGCTGTTAGAGTTTGCAGTACATTTTGGAACTGCCACAGTGAAGGACAAACCAGGATTTTAAAACGAGATCGATGAAACAGGGAACTCATTCCTTCTTTTGATGGAGCCGTTAACAAGATGCAGTAGTGTCAGGTTATTGAATAAATAATGCGAAGAAGAGTCCGCGGTGTCCTTCCGTTTGAAGCGGCACCTGCCGGAGGGCTGCGGCGGGCAATATTGCAACCAAGTGCCCATCACGCAAGTCGCCTGTCACCGCCTCACCTGTCCGTCCTCAGAATGACGGCAATAGGAGTCGACTGGGGGAAAATTCGTTCATGGGGAAACTGGGAATGTCGGAGGAGCGTTTAAGGATAATAACGTGCGAGGACATCATGCAGCTATGTATAATGCACTGCACTGGTTATACACAGAGCGTAAAAGGCCTGAACACTCATCACGAGAAGAAACAGAAGACAGAAGGGGAACTAAGCGGTTTACGAACAAGCAGACGCGAAGGGAGAACCATCCGATTGAGCAATCAACCATCCATCTGATCAGCCAAACAACTCAAAAGTGCCATTTTAACTTTGCATTCTTAATCATTCCAATTGACATGTAAGAAGGATTTCCAGCTTTAGAGGGAGCTGTCAACAGTGCCATGAATTCACAAGTACATTTTTTTCCGTTTATTCTTCAAGAAAACTATTCTAGCGAAGCAAAAAGTTCCTCGATTTCCCGTACAGCTGCGCTTCAAACGCGGGATCCTGCCGTACCTGCTTCAGCCAGATACATGCAATAAAATATTTATCGTCGTGTGCATTGTGTTTAAGTTGAAGAATTCCGGAAAACATCAGATTAGCACCGTTGATTAAAGCGGCATTCAGAGCTGATGGGATATCAAGGCGCGATGCCTACGGGGAGTTCGGCATCGAACACCTGTCTTGATAGCTACCGTCGGCCAAACGGTTAGGAGCGCATTGTCCAGGCACCATCGCGAACGACAACTCTACAAACAATCGCAATGTTACTCCACCTCAAAGAATGCAGTTCTGCCTGGAAACAAAATGGTTCTCTCGAGCAGTCAGTATCCGCCATATTGGCAACCGTGGATTCTCCTAAAGGGCAACGGGTCTTTCTCGTTCCTATCACCTCCGTTTTCTTGAAGGAACGAAATTGGTCTAAGATTAATCGTCTTCTTCAAATTGCTATTTTGAAACGAATTAAATTACATTTTCTTATAGTGAAAAATGGTGAAGTGCTGTTGACGAAATGTATTGATATCTGCGATGCTTGCTAAGTTTGGATTTCTCTTTCCGGCATCGAGCTTGTATAGATAAATTTCACCAAAGAAAATTCAGAATCTGTGTTATTTTGCATGCAGTGTTATTTGGCTGAATAGTTTTAAAAACAAATAAATATTGACATTTATATTCACCAAACAGCGGGGAAATTCTGGGCGACAGCCATGTTGGATACAGTAAAAGACCAACTGTGCAGGAAGGTCGCCACCACTGTTGGCATCATGTTTGGTCTATCCATTCAGCAGGAACAAAGGAGGGCGTGTTTTGAAATGAAATTGATTGTATTTTAGTACTCATGCACCGCATAGGTGCGCAAGTGACTTTGTGCGCGTATGACGCGGAACACGCTGAGTATGCGCAACGATTTTAGTCTAGATTATGTGGTCTTCGCGTGCACGCCGAACACGTGCTAGAAAACGGTTAAAACTTAGTACCATCTGTCTTTCTTTCGCCGGTGAGGGTGCACTTCTGCTCAGGGCGGATAATGCTATGCAACATTTTTGCAGAGTCGATGTACGCGAACAAATGAGGCTTATGATTTGGCAGCCGTCAAAGATGTTTTGATATTGAATACAGGCAAGCGATTCCAATGCATTCCGATTACAGCCTTTATAAGTTTTGTTTCGACCCCGACCTTTAGTGGTCGACTGAGGGGATTTCCCTAGTTAGTGCACAGTACCAGGATAATCAGGATGACTTATTGACATAGCTTTGTTTTAATATAACGACAAAAACAGCGTTGGTCGGGAAATCTGCCACTTTTGTCAAGTCATATGACATCCCGATTTTGTGCTGCCTTCAAACAATAAACACCGGCAGTGGTAATCTAAAGTGTTGTTTTTCTCTGTCTAGAACAACTCAATGTCCTTGCCAAGCTGATTCAAGGACAATGCTAATCTAGTGACTCTGATTGCAGCCTGTATTTTTTCCCAGCTGCATTCGGAAGTTTTCCTGCAAGCCAGAGACGAAAATATCACACGGGCGGTCGGGTCGTAATCGAGACTTAATTGTCCCGTAATTTGGCCCAATTTTCTCTGAACTGTTTTTGTCTATCTCCTTAACTGCGGCCGCGGCTAATTATAGAAACGAGGGATGTTCGTTAACAAGAGCAGGGAAACGGCCCTCGACCGGTGCTAATTCGGCTAGTTGCATAACGACTCCACCACTGAAATTTTTGCGTGCTTTGGAGGGAGAGGCCGACAGGCGAATTGTCTTAAGTGGAAGTCTTCTGTCATTCGTCAGACTAATTGGAAACTGTTTGTGACGGGAGGGAACACGGTTGTTGTTTATTTGGGGAGTTTTGACATATCCAAGGAGTTGACCTGGGACTGATGCATCTTATTGCTCAAAGTGATTGCTTTGAATGATTGGACTACTGAATACTAGACTTCCTGTACTATCGTCGAACGGCAGGTGTATTGCGGTATGGCTTCATTGTGATTAACATTCGTGCACTTGTTAAGATTAACTAAAAATACGTAATGTCCTTGTAAACGAGAACCTGTTGGTATTCCTATCTGCTTTTAAACTGCCACGTTGATACAGAATGGTGCTTACAGTTTTGGCCTCGTCTAAAGCCAAAGTTTAAATGTACTAAGTTTATATTTCATTAGTGCTGATAAGTTCTTTGAAAGTGGCGTGTGCGTCATCGTGGACTTGGTTTCTGCGAAGAACTGAGCTTAATATTATAAGGTATAAGGTATTATAAGGTATTATAAGGTAACGTATCTCTGATGGCATGCCTTTCCTTCAACATGGAAAGCGTCTAATGCTACAAAGTAATTCACCATTTTCATTAGTATTTTCCGAAATAAAACATTTATGTTTTGGTTTCAAAACATTACTTTGACCATACATAACCGGCTGGGGTCGTTAGGGGGAAACAAGCCCGAAAGTGTGGCCGTGTACCTGGAGTTCTGTAGCGGGCACTGCAGCACTAAGTTCGCGCCTCGTTAAGATGCTAATAACACTGGCATCCTGTTATTGCCATAACCGTTGGCCGCTCAATCATTAAGCCCCTAGTTTTTACTCCGAGTGAAGTGACCGCGACTCGATTTTTGTCGGGGGTGATTTACGGCATGGGTATTATTTTTGCTCCCCTTTTTTTTGGGGGGGGGCAAGGTAGTAGCGATGTTCTTGTTAGCAGCTCCTCCAAAATTGAACCAAAATGTGCGGTGGATATTGAGGTGTTTTTCCCCCCGAGTGTTATGCTTCGCTTTGTGGCCACCCGGGCTTGCAAACAAGCCCGGCCAGACCCTAGAGGTGATGTGTGCAATCTCCCTAATTCCTGCCGTCCCAGTATTCAGCAAAATGATGGCAGGGGATACAAAAAAACATTTCCGAGTCTCAGTTCTCTTCGTTGCCCTGGTGTTGAGGAGGAAAGTCGTTTAGGTCCAGGGCAGGTTGTGAGCTGGAAGAGAAATCGTTAGACTGTATGCATGCAAGGGCGGATCCAGGATTTTTTCCAGGGGGGGTTAGGCATTTTTTTGTGTTCGTACGTGGGGGGTGTTTAACATATGTAGTTATCGCTGTTGGCGAAGCCGTTTAAATTTTGTCTTTTGTCCTTACACGCAAAATAAAAACCGTGGTTTATGTTTTTAGGGGTCTTCTAACCTTTACGGCTTGGGGGTGTTCTTCATTGCAACCTTATGCTTCATGTTTCTTATGCTTGTGATTTCTGAATTCTCTCTGGAAGTTGCATTAAAATGCCATGTCCATGTATCAGTATAGGGCTAACTGTCACAGTCGCTTTCCTGACAAATTTGAAAGTCAACCCGGATGATTATATTTTCTCAACGAAGCTCTCGCGTAGAGCAGATTTTCGTACGTCAGTTGATACAATCACTGTTGGCACGCTTCAGTCCTAATGAAGGAACGGTAAGCATTAGCACTGATAACACAAGTTCGGAAACCCACTGATCACAAGACCATGATGTGTAGAGTCGTGTCTGCGGTCGCATTGCTACCAAGAGTTTATCGATCCACTTTGAATACAAATCCACGCATTTTAGTGACAGCGCCACCACTGCTGCGACCAGAGACGAATCCAGCGACGTTGCAGTGGATGGTCCTCAATGAGTGAATGGGCCCCTTGTAATGGTGGAAACAAATGTGTCCTGTTTTGTAAGGAGTGACTGTCACGTAACAGTGGCTCCGTGGACAGCTGTCACAACGCTTACCACCATTAGTAATGGAAAGTGCAAAGGACTTGTGATGGCGTTACCATGGTTACCAAATTTGTAAACTCTATGCACACAGTTTCTCTACGATGTTTGTTACGAGATGCGATCCATCATTGTCTTTGGTTTTGCCTCATCAGTCCGTCAAACCCCAGCAGATAACGCAAAGGATCCAGGGTCGTTTTTACTTCCAGTGTCCCTTCTTCCATATTTCTCTGTAGACTATTAACATGAACTCTTTTTTTTTTTTTTTTTTTTTTTGCTTACATTGTCCGGCTTTCCAGTCCGTTCATTCGACACATTAAACGTCCATACTATCTCAGTGGCATTTTACCCTTTGAAGGAACCCACGGCCCCTTGGACATGGGGTTGGAAACATCACTGTGGTGGTTTACATGTATTTATCAACATAGTAGTCGGGTTCCCTTTCACATGTAGTCGCAAGTTACAGGATGAACACTGGTCGAAGACTGCTACGTCTCAGCTCATTTGAATACCTTCAAATCTGAGACAAACACGTGACCGTCGCGTTTAAGAGATTTAAACGCCATGAGGCAGCAGACACAACGGTCGCGTTCCAAGTGTTCTCTCGGTTGTGGAACTCACGTGTTCTTTAAACTGCGAGGATCGATTCGCTTTCAGTGACCAAACTTTCTCACGCCAGAGGAAACTGTTCAGTATCTCCAACATCCCACGAACAATTTTACCGTTTTATTGCCTTTGGCGCCATATTGTTTCTCTTTTCCAGTATGGCGTTTTATTCGCCCTTAAAAAGGCTACAACTCAACGTTGGGCCTACGTTATCTGACATGCCTTCAACAATCGGACTCGGGCGTCGATCGATGAGCAGCACCCAGCGTCGTGGTTCGCGCCCGTAACCCAAGCTCTAAGCTTGCATCGTTTGCACCTGGTTCACCGTAAGCAAATGCCGTTGGAATTGTCATGCTGATGACAATGTGTTAGGCTGCTATTTCGCACACGCTGCTGGACTTGCGCTCAATTGGCAAGCACTTTCAAGGGAGGAACTGACTCTCATATTTCAGAATTCCACAGAAATAGAGTAAAAGAATTCTTGACATGATAGAAGACAATTTTTAGGTACAACTCGTAATGTATGTCATTTTGTTGCCTCTGGAAAGAGTCGGCAGCGGGAAGCGTTGTCTATGTTTCAAACACTTGCTACACACAAACTATTGTGAAAGAATCCTTGTGAGATGTTGGAAACCAATCCGTTGGTGATGCTGAATTTGGAAATTTTGCTGCGTGATGAAACTTATCAAAGATTCTTGAATTGTATTATAGCTGTTAATGGTCAAGTTAAAAAAAGTAAGAACAAACACCAAGGTTTGTTAAGAGCTAATCACATGAATGAAGAAAACTCCGTGTAGGCCTACCTGTCAACACTCCCCTGTAATGACGGCTGATATAAATACGTCTGCTTTTCAAACCATTTCCCTTCGAAATGGAAACCAAGAAAGAAAAACACCCTCAAACATCTTTACCATTTCTAAATCCAAAATGACATCATAGTTTCGTGGCTTCGGATGAAATAAAGTTAATGTCACCCGACGTGAACTGATTATCAAGCTCTGCAATTTGCTAACTCATGTAACTGACAGAAGGAATCAAGTGCTTTCTGACAGCGTCTTTTAATCGTCATGTGGATCAGGTTGACGTTAATGAAACAAGTTTTTGTTGTTGTTTTTTAGGCACACGATAATCTTCGTTGGTAGGAGTGACTTATCCTGGTCTTGGGTTGTGGGACAGGGATTTTTATTTATTTGCTTGTTTGATTGAAATTCCTTTTCTCATTCGTAAAAAGAAGTTTCAGTTCCTTCAAAGTCCTAAAAAGTAACATGTCTGCCGAGGGGCGCAGAAGCTCGCCCCAGGGAACGCTAACGATCAATGTCCCTCTTAACCACCATCTGCAAAGGGTCTTGGAGCTTGCCGCATCTTGGGTATAGGTCCTTTACAATGAAGCCATTATCGTTCCCAATTCTCAACGATTCAAGTTCTATAATTTGTTAGGCGATACCGATGCAGAGATAGATACGATGTCAGATAGGAACTCGAAGGCCTTTCATGTTTCTTGCTGACACGAAATCTTGTTGTGTATCACCACAGAGCTGTGTTTTTATAGCTCCATAGTATCACAGAAGTCGGGATGATACTCAAAACAGAGTTTCAGTAACGCCAAGAAAAAGTTCCCGTAGTTCGTGCGGCATTATGAGACCTCAAAGATGGCAGATTGAAGGGATTGTAAAAGGTCGACGTCAAGGGTAAAAGACCTATATAATCATCCTATAGGACCATCAGATGCACTGGTCGCTAGCGTTGGTCTATGAGAAGAGGCTCATGGGCTATGGGTTGACTGCTGCCACTACTTGGTTTGATCTCAATACCTGCAGATAAAAAAGTTATAGAGTGCCCTGGAGAATAAAATTTGATTATCCCAGCAAGGCCAACAAAATTCAATAAGTAAAACGGGAAAACTGTTTGACATTTACAAGTGACACAACGCGGTCTCGCACAGCCTGCAAATCTGTTGTGAGACTTCACCCAGGACTTGTAGGAAGTTGCTAATGAAAGGTTTCGACCGCCATCTTGGACGGGCCCCAACAGGCGCCGCCGATGTTTTCAACGAAAGACGGGGCCATAGGCTGAACAACTTCCGTAACTGGGTTGTTGGTGCAAATTGGCTTATACACGCTGGCGTACGTGTGGGCTTTACCAACACAACCTTCGCGTTCGAAATCGCAACAACATAATTTGACGTTTGCATTGGAGGTACTGAAAGACTAAAACTAGACTGAATGAAATCAAATCAGTTGTAATAAGGAGGCGTTCTTGGAATTGCAGCTTTTTCTGAAGTTTGCTGACGAATTCACGGTATTTCTTCCTTGTGATAGTTTCACATAAGATTCAGGCCTTGGAAATCGAAAGCAGCTATGGGACTCTGTCTCTGAAGAATTTTGATTTATCAGGTGTTTGTTTCTTTCAACACCAGGCGTAATTTACTTCTGAAACATTCTCTTGCATCACTAGCGGACCACTTTTCAGTTTCAAAATTGTATTCTGTGATGATCATCCAATTTCCCGGTCTTGGTTTAAAACTAATCGTTCGCAAGTGTGCTGAAGCTTCTATTTGCAATAGTGCTTTGTGAGGTAATTGAATGATGTGATGCCTCGAGGTTCGCTCACTTGGGACAGGTTATAATTACTTTTCAATTAGAACACATCGTGATGTTTGATGACCAGGCTTGAATCAAGTCTACGGGCGTCATGGTTATCGTCATCGTTCACCTCTGTGTCTCTGAACCGGAAAGGAGCGCACTCCGACTCCCTTATGGTGGGCATCGAAGTCAAAATAACTTGTTGATATTTGAACGGGGGCATCAATCCGGGGCATAATCCGTTGCATTTGGCTCACTTCCTTCCCCCTGCCAACTTGTTTGTTCTTGTTATGAAGACTCAGGTTTCAGGCCGACGAAAGACACGCTGCCCGTGGCTTGTGTCTGTCGGGCGCGTGGTCACTCGCCCGGGCATGTACTTGTACACGGGGAGGGTTTTTGGGCGTGCGCCCTCTTCATTCGCGATGCCCTTATTGCCCTCCCTAATGAAGAAAACCTCCTCGACTGACCACCCCCCCTGAGATGTTAATGCCCCTCTGTACCCCACATTGAAAGAAGAAGACACAACAAAGAGCGTGAGAGACAGAAAATCACATCACTTCGTGATTTTTTTTTTTTCAGTTTATTCACCGAGTCTATGATAAGTCAAACTTGTACATGTTTGACAGCATAGAGGGATTGCATAGCTGCCATCTTGCAGGCCAGTGCTTTTTTTCCACTGGGTATGTACAAGGAGGTCTTCCTTTGGGAAAAAAAAGACTGCACGCAATATGACTACCGCGCAAAACCTTCATACACATAAATCCACACATGTAAATGTCTCCCCACTATAACAGCACATGAGTTAAGAGCAGGTTTGTGTTGTCACAATTTTGGTCGGTCTATTTGCGAAAAGCAGTGACAGTACAGTGTGTGCCCGCTTGATCGTTTCCTCAAAGGTGTTGGGTTACAGTGCAGCAGCTTTGACATGCAAGCTTTCTCTTTCAAATACGAGTTGAAAACAAAGAAACTTAGAAGTTGCCGTGGGTTTCAAAATTAACCAGAAATAGTACTCTGCTTTTGACCTGTACGTGCATGTAATTCCAAACAGTCTCATGTCCTCCGCACACCAAAATATTGAGAAATAATCTTATTATTTACATGACGAGCGTGAATTGTTTCTAAAAAGACTATTCCATATATCGCTATAGTGGGTACAGTAAATTGTACCTACTCAAAATGCTAATAAATCTTCCTTTCTATCAAAAGCCTCCAACCTGTCATGTTACCTAATCAGTCTCGGCTGCGGAGGCAGAAGTAGTCCATCAAACGCTTGTCTATCAACTGTCAGAGGCGCGCTACAAACATAATATGATCAAAGCATAGAGCAAAGATTAAGTAGGCATGCATCTAGCCACGTCCGATTTAGCCCAAATACGTTAATGCTTGTTTATTGTATACGTAGTACTGTTTAGGTCAGTTTCTGTTTTGTTCTCTACGTGTAAAGTTTGGGAAGATTATGTGCATGAAATTGATTGCGAAAATATACCCCCCCCCCATATCACTCTTTAAAACGACCGCATGGCCGGGCTAGCACCCCAAGCTACGGATGCCTGGGCGAACCCCAAGACGGAGGGGGCAGGAAACTCGCTTTGACAAGCGCGACTCCCCCAATGCTGGGGCTGTGCATCTAATCCTCCTTGAGCCCACTCTAGTGGATTCCCATCAGGAGGGTGTGGGGACAACCACATGCCTATGTTGTCAGCTGGTGTCATGTCAGATAGATGGGCACGCCAACACACTGATGCGAGGCACGTCTGCTCCGTTACAACGACAAACTAATGGCGCCGAGATTTGTCCATTTGCCTTTCACTTGGCATTCATGTTTTTCAGTTTCTCATTTTTGTTTAAGGAACCAGATGAGTTGAAATTTGTGTGATACGCTTTCTGCAACTTCCATATTAATTAAGCATTGGCGAGGGTTAAAGAAAGTATGGGGTCTCCTACAATAGTTGTCTGTCAATAGTTTGATGCGACCTGAGCGATCCAACATCAGTAAAGACTATCCAGTAGTAACAAATCTGGTTCATATTATACGAGTTATTTTCGTGGAGTATTTTTTTTCTGGCACAAATTTTATCCCCACCTAAACACTTTAGTTCTGAAGCTCTTACATCAGGTCATCGATCATCACTCCTTCGTCACTGTATTTCATACTCGGTGGGGCAACTCTAAATGATGGAAGCAGTTGTATTTTTTTCGCAATCATTCAAATCTGTGAGATTTGTGAGAAGGAATAGAACACTGACTGCAACTCCTGCATAGTGTTTCCCATTGTAAAGGTGCAGTGATGTCATTTTTGTGCCCACAGCGAAACCCGTGAAGTTATTAATGTGTACAGTATGATAAGAAACACAAGCAGTGTGATAAATATCCCGTATTGCAGTGGAACGTCCCACAAGACGATTATCGTAGACAGTCGCGTCGCAATAAACCGAAATCGCCGCAGGACTGGCGCGCAGTCGTAGCATCAGTCCTCGCGCGATATCGCCTTGCTACGTCCATTCCCTGATCAACGTAGGCCCTACCTCTTGTGCTGAACTGGAGACAGGAAACGGTGACGGACCCTCTTTACGTCGGACGCGGAGTGGACGGTTAGCCGCCCACAGCAAGAGCCGGCTGGAAACGTCGTGGGGGAAAAGCACCGACTAGACAGTCGAGGGAGGGGCGGTCAGCCCCGGTCGGGCGGGCAGGGGGAAACACGGAGAATTATGCCGCCGTGCTACGGGCAACCATGTACCAAGTCTACCCCTCCCCCGTCCGGCGGTTCTCGTGTGTCTACCATCCGGGTGTGGCTGGGCGTCTACCGCCGCTTCCTTACCGATGCCTAAATGCGTGTCTGTACACGGAGGTTAGTGCCACATCTATGGGGATTTCGTAATTTCACCTGCAGCGGTCTTCAACCAAAGATGGTCAGACCAAGCAGACAGCAAACGCCCTTTCAGTTCTGTGATTTCGTCATGTATTTTATTAGCCTCCACATTTGAGTGTCCTACCTACATGCTGCTATGTACTAGTAATCAATAAACATATCAGATAATGTAGGCATTTCTTGTCCTAGTTTTATCGTAATCGTAGTGCAGTGGCGTAGCTAGGGGAGGGGGTCCTGGGCCCCCACAAATTCGCGCCCCCCCCTGAAAAAACGGAGCAATGGATATTGAACAAGGCCTAACAAAAACTTGCCTCCCACCACTCAGGGGAAGTCGGTGCCCCCCATAAAATGCTGCTGTCCCTTTATACCCCACTAGTAAAATCCTAGCTACGCCATTGCCGTAGTACCTAATACTAAACTAACCAGACCCTTTGCGGACAAGCTATTTCTTGGGCTAATGTGCTCAATCACACCACATTAATGTCGACGCAAGTGGTAGCAGGACACTACAATAGTTCGATCGCAGAATGTCACGCGTTTTGCGAAGGAGAATAAGAGGGAGAGAGTAAATGAAGCGTATTCTGGGGAGGGCTTGCCGACTTCCTTTGTTGTAACAACAATCCATTGGGTTGGGAATCTGTAAGGTCAAATTGGCTGGCTTCTTGCGTGCAGTTTCCGATGCACTCGGGCAGCTCAATTCTACACAGGATGTGCATATTTCCTGCGTAGCGTGCATTATATATCCACCCAAGATATACCCAGGCGTTGAAATCGGACTGGTTATGCTGTGCATTACATTACAGATGTTGAACAACACTTTCTATTCTTGTAGTTGACATCAGCTATCGATTCAAAGAGGACCATTTCCTAACTGTTTTTCACCATTTCTCCCAAACAATTCTAACGGAGCTTCTCAAATGACTTGAGAAAGCTCCGGTCTCAATCTGAAAGAGTACCCGATAGACGTCTATGCAAAACATATCAGTTCAGGGCCTTCAGTCGGATTTTTTTGGGCATACATGTCTGCCGAGTCTACCCCATATCTTTAGATTGTCACATTCAAGCTTCAAACATATAGATTCGCCGACAGATTTGAAGAATTTTTTTTCGAAAGCTCTAAGCTGTTTTCTAGGATTTTAACATACTGTGAAAAGTCTACCATTATGTCTCCTTCACTGACAGCCCCACCCCAAGAAACAAGGGCATAATCCTCTGTACTGGGATAGGTCTATAGTTTTGTCAAACAAGCTTTTGAAGCCTGCCCTACTTAACCAGAACCCTGGCTCGACAATGCAGCATTGGCAATGCCATGGAGGGGAGTTCGCGAGAAATTACCGGCTCAACACTGTGGACGCAATCTGGAGGAAACGATCGATAAGTAATCGACATCGCGATGATACTCAGGAGGGACACCCAGCCGTTTGTTATTATGCTTTTGACTCCGGTGATGGGAGCAGTGAGTATGGTCCCGTAATTTCTTCCTTCCAGTCTTGCTTCCCCCTTCGAGGTATTATTGGACACGGAAACGCACGGGTTGCTAAACATGAGTTCAGGGACCGCCTCAACTAAGTCTGCACTTGCGAGTGCCTACACCTGCCATCGAAATACGCCATTTTAAACAAGTCTCACACATTTGGGGCTCGAGTCGAGCGCACATTAATCCATAAAGTCATCAGTTGTTTGCGATTGTCAGTCCTTGTGTTACCCACCTGGGGCTGCTGCATGTGTGCTCACGCAGACACTTGGCCTTCACCATAAACCAAACCCGACAGAATTTGATAGCGTTGTTTGTCTATGATTTGGAACGGCCCCGTCTTATACTTCCCTGGAAGCCATTTGTTGGGCTCTTCCCGAAGAGCTGTGTCAGAAGGCAGGGCCTAACGAGCACGCGTAATTTGGTGGCATGACATCACTGTGACCAGATCTGGTGGCTCTTTTGACACCGATTCTCGCGGGATGTGAACCGTCGGAGAAGCTGGAACTCAACTCCCCCGACAGCCTGCGGCTGTCACATTGCAACACTGAATGGTGCAAGGGTTGAATCAACCTTGGCTGTTCGCCAGTCTGATTTTACTTCAGGCATTTGTGTGTCATGATAAGGCATTCAGCTGTAAGAAGGATCCGAGTTTTAAGAAGCAACAAAGCTGTGATAACATACCATAAAGGTTTTACAACAAGATTAAACTTACTTCGTCTTTCCCCTCCCAACACGATTACAATTTAAAAGAGAAATAAATGGTGATTTGAGTATCGAAAGCGACAGTACGTAGAGTCAATTATGTTAAGTCTGAGCGGCACAGAATGCTCCTCTCCCTTTAAAAAAAAAAGACGACAGTGCTGTGGTTCCATTCGAAGGATGAGGAATACGAGTGGGGTATGCGCATACTGGCTTCGTAACCTTCACGTCACTTTCACTTTGCTGTGTCCTTATCTGTGCCACAACAACATCGACAAAATGAAGATAGCCCGATCGCGACGGGTTGCACCCGGAACCATCGTTTTAGGGTGGATTATAACGTTCACCTTTCCTTCCAAAATGTTTAAGGGGGGATAGCCCCAAGCCCACCTCAACTCCCCGTCCCCCTAACTTCCCAGTCTAGATTTAGCTCATAGAAATGACCGGTCACGGCTTCTGCGCCGGTCCCCCAGGACCTGCCCCACCGCTTCCCTGATTGCTTCCTGTCCCAACTCCCCCCTGGCTCGCCGCGATAAGGGCCCGTCCATTTCCTTGCATTTGGGAAGCTGAGCCCCCGGCTGATGAAGCAAACCCCGACTGCTTACAGTAGAGGCTGACTTCAAGCAACTTTATACACCCTTGCCAAGGTTAGTCGCACACATTTGTCCTAAGTCACATGAGTTTTCAGCACATTCTGAAATGGTCTTCTGCTCGCACAGCCGACAGTAGAGACTGTCTGCGTTGCACCTTCTCTGCACAGAGTGAAAAGCAAGGCTTTTGAAAATCACTGAAGACGGCTTATCAATTAGAATTCTGGCCCAATCACCTCGACCCTCTCTGTCTCTCCTTCCAAAGGGGGTGCTGATACATATTCCTTTCAAGACTTGCATGATTGCTGAGCGGTTCAGCCGCACCGATCGTATCTTGACAGTCCCCTTGCTTGTACAAGGTCCGATTGCCGGTTCCTCTGAGACCTTTGCCGAGAAAGCGTCATCACCGACGTCACGTCTTCAGTAGTATTTTGCGACTCGCGAAACGTGAGTCACTGCCGACTTGAAAACCAACCCTTGGCCCTCGGGTTGACGGTGAGTAAAGGTGAACAGTTACCAGCGTAAATCGATTAAACGAAGGACCGTTTATCGATTATAGACGGCTGAACTGGGAATTACTTGTTGATCCAGTCCATCACGTACTGAACCCTTTTTGAAGGACTCTAAGGTATTTGGAGGGTAAGTCTGAAGTAGTAAATTTGTACACTAAAATGGATTACTTCTTCGTTCATGTGTGACATCTGACTAAACTGGGTAAGACAAAAGCAATAACTGGCCATTTTAGTGAGGACATATTCTGTAGTTTGAGACAACTGGTCTGTTTTGTTTTTTGGACACCGCACTTATTGTGATAGAGGAATTCGCAGACCCCGAAAAGTTTTGTTGAGATAGGCGTAAAGATTTAATCCTACTTGTACAAACACTATCACGATTCAGGGTAACGTCTTTCAGTCACTTCGTTTTCTCCAATATCATTGCTGTGATACATAGGCTGAACACTTTGAATGAGGTTGTTAACCGAGCATTAGATACATTAGAAGGGGAGTCTTAAGTTATCTCGATCGAAACAAAGTCTGCAAGAGATTGGTTTGTTTGGGTGTATTTGAGGTTTTCTCTGTTCTGTTTTATTTTTGTCTAACAAATATACCAGATAGTAGGATTTGACTCAAACGCAATGTTAAATCCTTCGTGTTAGGATAGGCCTAGAGCATGAGAAGTGTTAAACAATGGACGATTGCTGTACTCCGCGTAGGAATATTGTGCGTGCCCACACTGCCTCCTCTGTTTCAAATAGTAACGTTACTTGGCAAAAGACTGTTCCGATTCGACACCATAACTACGGCGACACTACACTCACGCGCACATTCTTCAGCTTGACGCGCGCGTGCATTTGGCAAATCACGACACCCTATTGGTCAAAAAGACATGTACCACCTGTCCACGAGTGTTATGCTTCCGCAGTAATGGCTTCGAAGGCCGTGTCCGAAACGGGCTTCCAGAGCTACGGCTACGTCTATTGTCTACGCGTCTCCACGCATTTCCATTGGAGCGAAGACCTAGACCTAGCTCTAGACAAGAGATTCGGATGCAGCCTAAGTCTGGTTGTCGAATTGCACTAGAGATAGATTGTTTTCTTCTTCTACGGCAATTATGGATCAGACGATTTTATAGAGAACAGCCTACTCTAGATTTGATCGAAGGGTCAAGTAAAATCAGATCGATCCTCCTGCTGGATTCAACAGTCTTCCCTCTATTTTATCTTGGATTGAGTTCCTATTGACAAGAGTGAACTTTGAATGTTTGCAAATAATTATCTGGAAGAGGTGGACAGACTGACTTCAGATGCGGTCTGAAGAAAAACTCAGTTGGAAAGGAGTACCACCGTGACAGAATATTGTGGAGACTTTCTGTTCCTAAATGATTTCCCACGATGTGTAGCCATCAAGAAGGCTGAGTGAACGTTGTGCGTCATATTTTATTCCTATAAATGGGATCGTGCAAAGAGGACATGGCTCGGATAAGCAAATGCAGCCGTTGCAAAGACTCATTTTTATCATGTGTAATTGAGGTACCACTGAGGAAATGTTGCCGGTCCCGCCCCCATCCTTTGAAGGGAAGGGTCACAAATGCACAGGACAGCTCAACTGAACATTCTCCAATGGTAATCAGAAGGCACCGCTTCGCCGTAACAGTTAAGAGGTATTTATGTCTTTCCGCTGACCATAGTTCTTCACAAAAATAATTTCGCTCAGTTGTTTCTGTCACAGCCAATGAAGCGGCCGATCCGTTCAAATTTGTTCCTTTCCGAGTACAAATAGACAAACAGGAACCGATCATAAGTGTCAAGCTGCCATTTTCCGCCCCTCCTCGCTGTTTCTTTCTCTCTCTCTTTCAAATGCCCAAAAATAGAGACAGGCTTCACAAGAAGCGTCTGGAAGTGCCACGTCCAATATTCGTCTAGACTTTGACGCTGAGAACGCCCACACAGCAGTCCGATTTCCGACAGGCCGAATGTGCCCAATTGGGGTCTGCAACACAACAACACGCAACGCTGGTTCTCACGTGGGAACATTCGTAATCTGGCGCTTCCGATAGCCCTTTCCTGGGGGACGTGGGATTGGGTACGCCGCGTGCTCTTTCTCTTGACGTTCAGCAGGATCTGAAGTTGAATGCGTATTGCACGAGAATTGAGTCTCTGACAAAGAGCGAATGCTCTGTAACAATTGAAAACCGTGTCGTTTGCCCTGTTGGACCCGCGTATCAAATTACAAGGCTCGTCAATAGGTTAGCATTTGGGGTTTGCTACAGCAGTATTCAAATGGGTGGGGGGAAGCAAAATCGAAACATTTTCTGCATTTTGTGGGAAATTCAAAACAAGACCAAAGCGATCCCAAAGGCTGGCTGATGCCCTGCAGGAAAGTGAACATAAACGCGGATGTCTGACGTCGGTTCAAAAATTAATGTTCGGACCGCGAAGTCGCGAAATTGGACACGCTTCAGTTCTTGCGAAATTCGCTGCAAATCTGTTGTGATGTCAAATTCACCTCGCTTTGACATTCGCCTGTACATGTAGTATGAACCAGCTGTAAGGTTGGTAGTATTTTATGTGAGAGTCCTCACTGCCTGATCGTCTTGTCATATTGATGAGAGTATGCCTCCTGAAATAGAACATAAGAATAACTTCAAAACAGCTCACAGCTGCCTGGGTGTCTTTCCATCATCCAAATGAAGTTAGGTGGAAAGACCAATGTTTGGATTTTTTTTCAAATGGCTTTACTTCGATAACCTTGTACAGGCACATTTCGTAAAATGTTCTGTTAAGGGGCCACTCAAAATTCTCAATGTTTTTTAAATGTCGACTTTTTCTCGAAATAGTGGGTGGGTGGGTCAAGGATATAAATTGAAAATCGAAATTCACTTTTTTTACATTAATCAACTGACTTGCCTGAAATACATCTAGCGTGCGCACAATGTCATCATTTTTCAAAAAAGCAATCTTTTCCACTTTCGTTTCCATATACAGACAGGTTGACCTTGCCTGTACATAATTATGTACGTGTAAAACATGGAAGGAGGTGGTTTTACTCTTAAACTTGGATAGGCGCTTGCAGTGGTGATCAATATAGGCCCCACAAATGTAGCAGGGTACCAGGCGTGTTTATAAACCTACCGGTGCACATTGAACACCAGTGAACATTGAACACCAGTGGCTAATAAAGGTGAAATGTTCATTGCCTGTAATCAAAGACTAACCAAACAGTAGCAAACTGCATCCAAATCTGTTGGCTAGAGCTAGGTCTACGTCTCCGTTCCGATAGATGTAGGCCAACATATGCATGTGCGTGAAGACGCGGTTGACTGTAGGCTTAGCCGTAGCTCGGGAGGTCCATTTCCAAACGGATTGGACACGGCATGCTGTTGTGTGCACGATCGATCGCGGTCGTAAAAACCAACATGGCTGCTACCATGGACAGACCATAAGAGATACCGGCAAATCTTCGGAATTTCTGGACAGAGTAAAAGTTAATAATTAAAAATGGAACACGTATCTTCCACCTGCACATTTGATTGCAATTCCAGCCATCATCTTGTCATACTGTGTTACGTATAGATTTTTACATGTATTTGAATTTATATCAAATGCATGTACAATGTACTGAATGAACAATGTTTTTAATCAAAATTGGGATTGGGTGGGTGGGTCAAATAAATTTTGGAAAAAAAAACCCAAATTTGAAAACAGTGAAAATTTTGAGTGGCCCCTAACGTTTGTTTGTAAAATTCAAGCAACTTAAAAAGTCGGTTTAAAAAAGGACAGTAACAAATTTGGTATTCTGATTAACTTTTACTAATCCCCTTTTGTTAGAAGCTGGCATTAAAACAAAAGAAAGTAAGACTAATTGACATCTTCACCCCCTCGGGAAAAACCACACCCGTGGCAGACACAACTGCCATTATTCCTGACAATGCTGCGACTCCATTCTGCCATGGGTAATTCAAGAGAAATCTGTGTTCCCGATTCAGTTGTGAGTTTTCCACTCTTCTGTTCCTTGTATCGTCAGAGATGGATGTGATAAGACCCCAAAGCTTTATGATCCAGACCAGTAAAGATCGTGAATCGTCTCCAGACAGGAAGGGGGCTATCAGTCCGTTTTTTATATCTGTGTTGTCGCCCGACGGAGAGAAAATTGGCATGGATCCATGTTCGTTCGTCAGTGCTCCATAATTGACTTAATCAGGGTGTTTTTCTGTGTCTTGCCGACAGTTTTAATCTGGAAATTTATTGACCCGAGTTTAATGGAAAAGTATTCTTCAGTTTGCACTAGGTGTACTTTTGACAGTGTTACAAGTGCTGACGTCCCCGACACAGGTCTCCACAAGAGGCTGTGATTGGATGATTCCTTTGGGATGAATGATGATGATGATATCCTTGAATGCTCTCCAGATGAAAATGTATCAGAGCGATAGCACCGGTGAACGTTTCTGCTTGTACCATGATTGTTACACTTGCGCACGTAAAGTATGTACTTTGGAGTGGCAAGTTATACCCAGAGGGCTATGTGGCACCTGCACCAGCTTCGTAAAGTTCTGCTCAGGCTCTTAAGAAGTATCCCTACAGTTTCTTTCGAAAAGAGGAGGCTGTGTGGGCCAAGTAATTGTGGAAATGTGTAAGTATGGCCCAGATCAACTCTCTAGATTCGAGGGCTCCCATCTGGGGGGAGCGCAGACAAAAATGTGATTGAAAAAAATCGTCAGAAGAGCCTGAGAAAAGCGAGGGGTGTCATTAAAAAATGCCTGCCGAGAAGACTTAGAAACGTTCACATGGGGAGTGAGTTTGTTTCTGGTGGATAATTAAAACTTGGGTTTGTTAATCTACTAAAATTTGAAAATCGAACAAAATCTGAAGGACCCAACACAAACAACACATTGTTTTTTTGTTTTAGAGGCCTTGGGGGCCTCGGTTGCCCACAATAGGGCTCCGAACTCTGTTGATTTTGCACTGTTTCAATGGAGCTTGAATTAGCGCAGTACACCCATAATGCCTCTGCCGGTCATTAGGTTCTATAGTTGGTCTCTATGTATGACAAAACACAGACAATGCCCAATCTTTGTACCCTTGGAAGTAAGTGTATCTTTCGTCCATATAGCATCCGCTATATCAAACATCAGTGTTTGTCAAATAGTTACTCCATCCATCACTTTCCGTTCGTTCGTTTGTTTGTTCGTGCCTGTTCATGCTGAAGCAGTTTGGACGAATGTCTCTGCTTTACTCTTGTGTTCTTTTACTGGATGTGATCACGTTGGTCATCGTTACATCCTATAACTCACTCCACGTTTAAAATATTCAATTTGTAAACCTTCAAGTAGAGGGTGACGTTGTGGACTTTGCGGAGAATACATTTTCAGCCCCGTATCGAATAGCATATTCGATAGTATGCTTTAGTATGGCATAGTATGCCTGTAAATGATTTGGGTTGGGTGTCCAAATGGTTGGCGCTACGTATCGATCGCCCGTGGCTATTATCACTTCTCTATGCTAACCATGCATTCATCTTAGAATAATCTAACACGTGCAAGGGCACGGAGGGACGATTGGACCGACGGAGACCGCGCGCAGCCAGCAGACGACAATCGGCTGCTCGCAATTCGATTCCCGCCAAAACAAACTGCGAGGAGAGAGAGAGAAAGAGCAGCCCGTCTCGAGGCTGTTTTTTTCACCTGCCGCTCGTCCAGTGCCTTTTGTGTACGTAACGCCTCTGACAGTGCAAGTACATGTACGCGCACGTCATCTAGCGGTGAGGAGGTTGCCTCTTCATTCCTTGATGTATTCATCAGGGCAAAATGTATATAATATTATGTCACTTTACTGATTAATTTAAGAAGCGGACCAGTGATTCATGAAAGTCAAAACGGTGATTTTTTTTTGAGGTTGTAAATGATAACACCCCTGATTATGCAAAATGGAGCACGCGTAACTTTGGATGATGTCATTTAATGCTCGCTACGATGGCACACATAGAACAATGACAAACATAGAACCATTAACATGTACAATTTCAATATTTTACATGAAGTGCTCAATTATTGAGAAGTCTTGGGGAAAGTCCGCCTCCAACATGCCAGTTCCATGATTTCCAATTAATGAATTCATCATATCTTCCAAATCAATGAAACACTCTGATTACAGCACATATGTTAGTCGGTAAGAACGGGTTCATTTTAAGTACCTTGGAAATTACAATTCCTGGTGAAAGGGAGAGGGGAAAAATAACCACAACAGTTACTGACTGATTCCAGCATACCTTGGAGTGTCACAAGGTCACCAAGTGCGCTCGTGACTTATCTCTTGCAATGGTTGACCTGTCAAACGGTGCCAGAAACAATGCATATGAGGACTGAGTTTATTTGAAGACTGGGGAAGATCTGGGGGTCTAGTCTCCACAACGCACTCTTTGGGATTCCTAGGGGGCAGAAAGGAGAAGAGGGGGTGGCAGTCGAAATGACAACGCCTTGTTGTGACTCATGCCTAGAATGTGTGGACTACGATAAGGATGAGTCGCGCAGTATTGTGCGCGGGATTTCGTATTTTGTTTTGCACACCACCGATCACGTTCAATATCCTATCGGTGCATCAGCACACGGTTTTACTTTCAATGTCTCATTGCGGTCCTAACGCGGAAACAAAAACTGAAAGGGCAACCATCTTTGCGGCTTCATGGATGGAAATGATGTCTAAACGCATGAAGCATTTGACCCGCATTTGACGAAACAATGCATTCACAGCGGAGAAAAAGATTGCCGGGGGCAGATCACGTGTAATCATTGGATTCTTCTCTTACCGTGCAAGACAGGCAAGTTATGCTCATTATAAATGTTGCTATTTTTTCCATGTTTATAGTAACTGCACGTGGATTTAAAAAAAGAAAGGTGAAAAACTTTCACTTGAAACCGCAGCTTGGCAAGGAGGAAAGAATTGCATGCGATACAGGATTGTGTAGTCAGTGTCAGAATACTGGCCGGTGGTACGTGTGAACGTGTGGAATAACAAAGCCGGTTTGTTACCGTGCAGTGACAGGTACCTGTTTGAACAGGTACATTACTGAGGTGAATGTTCATACTCCGTGACAGTTCACGCGGGATGATGACACACCGTAATTGATGCACGGTGATAAGTGGGGTTCCCGTTTTCGAGTTACAGTTCAGGTGGTTGGTTATGTTCAAGGACAGACTCATCCATGTACGAATTAGCGATACACTCGCGGTGCCCCCCCCCAGGTGGGGAACAACCAGCATTCGTTCTGTCAGTTGTTCCTTAACAGAAGTGGGCGACACAAATCTTCCACAAAACAGGGGTCCAATGTGTGCGTGCGTCAGCATCGTGCCTATCTGTTATAACGAAAGATTTGTTTATTGTTGTGAGGCCTTGCACGTGCCCAGTTCAAGCTACGTGTGCATTGCATGCATGTACTGGTTAGGAGAGTACTGGAGATTCTCGTATTTAGTATCTGTTCTGAGAGTGAATGTTGGTAAGAGGTTTTGCAACTGATTCTCTTAACTTTAAACCTAAAAATTGTCATCTAATTTATCAAATGTAAAATGATACATTATGTAATGTTGCTCAAGTCAATGGCCATGTACTCAGTACTTACGTAATGTGAATCACGTTTGCTTATTGTAAAGAATGACAGCATTGAAATAAATGATTCATTCATTAATTCATTTACATTTTACAGCGAGCACGAATCCCTTGCAGTGATACCGTGCACGATATGGGCCGATGGGTCCCTCCCCCGTGTCCAATCCCTCTGCTCACTCTAGACTATTGTTACCTGACACATCACACACTAGAAGTCTGTAAAGAATTCCTGAGATTCCGATC
The DNA here is from genome assembly GCF_001949145.1 of Acanthaster planci. Next base: position 176,805 of record NW_019091418.1, read on the forward strand.
AAACAATGACCAACCCAAAGGCAGGGGGGGTTCTCTCCGCCCCGTATCTTGCACATATGCAGCAAGGTATGAGACGGAGAGAACCNTGTTAAGTAACAACAGTCTGGAATGTGTGTAGGGATTGGACATGTTGGGGGGGTACCCCTCGGTCTTATTTCTTGCTGGGTATAATCTTGCATCATATTCTTAAGTGCATCCTGACTACCCATAACGAGGCCTACAATCAACGTGCGCTGTGATTATATCCAGCAAGAAGTGAGACCGAGGGGTACCCCCAACATGTCTAAACCAATCGCTATACACACTCTGCACTGTTGTCACCTAACACCCCCCCATGTCTGAAAAGAATTCCTCAGACTACAATGAGACAATGACCAACACAGGGGGGGTCTCTCCGTCTCATACCTTACTTCAAACTGTGATCGAGGTCCCCCATTCTGAAGTCGCTATTATGACATTAGCGCTTCGGACTCAAGTTTGCATTTTCCCCTGGACTTCGAGCTGGGTTTTGCAGTGACCCCTGAAGCCCCTCTCCCACGCGAACTCGAATCCAAAACTTTGAAACCTAGCCGGCATCCGTCCCCCAAGCCCAGTAGAGCTTACAACCAAGCACTCGCGTGCCAAGCCGCCAGCGCGTGCCGGCCATGCCCCCACCCCCCATGGGGATGCCGATCGTCTTGACCTTATCTACCCCGGACCGCAGGCCAAATAGCTCCCCTCAGATCCTTATCTGGGCCCAGCACGTGTCATCGTCACCTTGTACTTCCGAAATAAACTATATCCTCTCTGTAATCCGGGTAACGGAGTCGGGCCACGCGCTTACATGTCGCTACTTCCGATAACACAATTTGGGGGACCTTCCCAGCTAGAACTTGCATTGTATCGACGTTAGATCGTTTATTTCATATTCCATAAATATTTCCACTAAAGCATACGTGAAGTGCAATCGATGGCCCTTCGCAGTGGTGAGGTGAATAAACTGAACAAGCACTACTTTCTGAAATGGATGTTCGAGCATCTTTGGAGAGCTTGAATTTGCTTTTGGTGGATAAAGAAAAAGTGCAATAATAGCTGGCTTTATTGAGCTTCTGAATAAAGTGTAGAAATCGATGTGTCTGTGGTTACTTGGTATATTGTGGACTACCCTTCTGAAACCTGTTCATCCCCTTTCCAACATTAAATACGATGCCTTGCCTGCGAAAAAAGCACTTTGTGCAATTTCCAACAAGTGCTCTGATCTGCCGGTACTTAAGCCCAAAATCCAAACTTTAAACTCGACGTCTTGATTCCTGTTGTTTCGGAACCGTATTTTCTTTCCTAGAAAGGGGAACTGCATTAGTTTAGGGTGCTCTGTTGTTTTCCGATAGCATGCGCGTCCTCCTCGAAAACTTTTGGACTTTTGAATCTGAGGTTTCACTTTTGTTTGACTGAATCTTATCGTGCTAAACAGTCTGTTCATAGCCAGAGGCAATAAACACCAAACGACGTTTTCGCTGCAAACGAGGTTTTCGGACATACCAAAAGTATTGCGAACTACTTACCTTTAATACAAATGGAAAGTTAATAGGCTGACGGTTTCGATCCCAGCAGGATCTTTCTCAAAGTGGCTATTTTCCTTGTCTAATACCATACATGCAACCCCTATTGCTGTAGCCACTCAATATGGTGTACTTCCTCTTGTCGTTCCAGGAAGCGCTGTCCGTAGTCTCGGAAGACCAGTCCATGTTCGAAGGCACTTACCAGCACCACCACCAGGAGGTACCCAAGACATCGGCCGTCTCCTCCGCCGTTAGTCCCCATCACCACACCACGGCGCTCCAGAGCGCCGTCCCGAAACCCAAGTTATCCCCGCAGTCCTCGCCGGTGGTCGACCACAGCAATACCTTGCCCAGCCCCCAACAGCAGCAACAGCAGCAGCAGCCGCAGCCGCAGCCGCAACAGCAACAGTGGGTTCAGTGCAGGCAACAGGAGATCAGGATGAAGCAGGAGCCGGACCACGGAAGCCACGGCCACGAGGCCGGCAGCATCGGCGGCCGGGTGGTGGAAGCCGAGTCCCCGCTGGACTGCAGCGTGACCAAGAGGCAGCCCCACGGGACGATGACCGAGGCCACCCAGGCAGCACCGCCATACCCATGCCCGCCATACCCCGGATCGGAATCGGACCGTGCCCGGTCACCTCCGCCTAACGTCACAACCAACGAGAAGCGGGTTATCGTGCCTGCTGGTAAGTGCAGCTTTTCCTTGTTTTTTATTTATTTGTATCAAGGGCACGATGACGTGGACTCCCCAGTTGACCCACGTTGGCTCACACCACAGTGTAGTTAAGTTTAGAAAGGATACGAAAAAGGAACCAAAACACCCCCCCTCCCCCAGTAAAAGGGAAAACGAGACAAAAGACCCCCAAGAGAAACCTATACACAGGAACCTTTTGTGCTTGTGAGTATATTAATTTTTTTTCTTACTTGTGAGCATTTAATTTTTATTTGTATTTTAGTTTCAATGCGTATTTCTCTGAAAAAAAGTGATCCATTTTTTTAATAATTAGTTATGTACACGTTGCTTTAGAGGAATTTCGGTCAGTGATATTTGACAGTCAGCGTTCAATTTGTACATGGATGTGCGCGGAAACGCGCCCGCCTTGGAAATCTCTCAACATTCTTGCGTACGTGAAATCGCCATAGAAATACCCAGATTTGAAAATCACGCGCCTCCACGGACATGGTACCCTTCTTGAAATGCCTTTGCCCTTCATGTCCCGTCACGTGAAAAATCTACCCAGCCACCAATACGCTTGCATGCTTTATCACTCTCCAAGTGAAAGCCAGTCGATATTGCCCAAAGTCGATTGGGCTCTCCACATCCTTGGCAAAATCCTTGTCAAACGTTTGTGTCATTGCCAGCATGAACAAACCAGCACTTCATTCCGGGCCCGCTTGAAAGATTCCTCAAGACTTTTTCAGGAGTTTTTTTTTCACATTTTATAAAGCAATGACGCACCAGAGAATTTTTTACTCCAGTCCTTTGTCGATTTTTTTTCCTATTTTAATAATTTAATAATATTTTACGTCTCCCCAGTTAAAAAAGTGTTTAACCACTTTTTGTGTCCACCTTTTTACACGTTTAACCCACGAAAAGCTTATTGAAATGCGTTCAGGAATATGTTCAAATACTAAACGCTTTTTCATGGTACACGTTTAGCTCAGTGAAATACGCTTAGCACTTAAACACATCTCCTTAAGCATTTCAATGTAAATGTCTGAACACGTCGTGCGTGAAATGTTAAAATTTGTTCCTAAAAAGGGTTTGGAAAATAATGTGCTTAAACCCTAAGCGCCTTCTTTCTAGCGTAAAAAAATCAGGAAGGACAAAACCCCTTCCGTAAACACTTGCATTTTCATAAGACGTTTTGTTATATCGTATTTTCATTGCCAGTCAAGGGGTCACGTTTTGGTGCCATGTCATGTGCTATTGGATGTCCTGGCATAATGCCTACTACTCTTGCAACAAGTTGAGGGATAAGGACATCACACACGACAAATGACCGCGTTTGCACCCTTGGGCAAATTCCTTGCGAATTGAGAAGTAATGTTAGTCATGGTTTGGATGCGTCGTAAAGTTTTAGCCCTGCGAGAATACAGACCCCGGTGTACAGGCTCAATCCATGCACATTTCTCGACCAGCGTGCTCACTGTTCCTACCAGATAAATTTAGGAATACAGGGCCATCAAGTCTTCGCGGTCCATCTGTGCATTACAAACATTTTTTTTACCCACGAAGGATGCAGAGTACTTAACATTAAGCTAAGAAAAAAATGGGCTCGACAAATATGGTGTACGATTTAGAAGTCTAACAGAGAAACAAGTTAACACGAGTAACTGGGGAAAACGCACAGAAAAACGATGAACCAAAAAAAACAAAACAAAACAAAACAAAACAAAAACAAGAAAGCAAAAAGCATCATAATGTAAAGTGGTGAAGGGAACTGCTGGCGTTACTAAGCAGTGCGTAACTGAAGCATCGTCATTTTACGACAAGTGTACCCAAAGGTGAATGTGGGCACTGTAACCTTTGACTCCGTGTGTCGCCTCTTTTGAATTTCAGTCCATTTCCAGGTCAGTTTACTCAATAATGCAGCATAAACGTGTATGATACATTTTGAAGGTTAAAAAGATGCCAAAAAAACAGCTTTCTAAAAAGCTGTACACGGCCCGTTCAGTGCAAAAAATCCCCGTGTCCACCTTATCCGTATTGCTTGAGGTTTGCAAGCTTTCCATGAGACGCTTTCGCCTTTCCACAACTCGCGAAATTTTCATCTCATATCGGACATCATGGAAAACACACCGCCAAGAATCTCATTATGGGCACAGGCGCACGGCCGCAGAAGACGCTTTGTATAACACGCCGTCCATCACCTGTCCTCCGCGCCGCACGGGCAGGAAAAAAATGCCCGGGTAGCCAGCGCACCGTCGCCAGTCCTGGCCACCGATCAATGAAGCCCTCGTCCCGGTACCGAAGTTAATCACTGGGACCACCTGCCCTTCGCACTTCGGCATCGCGCCGAGGGTCGTGTTTGCCTCTCTCTCTCTCTCTCGTCGATGGATTCGGCAGTTCATAACTCTGTGGATTTTTCCCAGCGCTCGCTAAATATACATTGCGATAGAATCGTGGTGTGGGGGGGGCGGGAAGAGAAAAACAAACTAACATTTAAAAGGATTGCTTATGGTTCAGTCAAGCCAAAACAGTGATTAGCCCTTGAAATGCAATATCATCCCTCAAACCAGCGACGCGGCTAGTCACTGCCATCTTACGATATATATATATTTTTTTATAGAAATCACATCCGTACGTTTTAACCTTGAATGACACCTGTGAATCTAATTAGACACAGCGCATCTAAGTTTTTGTTGTATTTATTCTTAATGGTCATCCTTACAAGCTTCATGGTCTATCTGCCATCTTCATTTTCAGATGATGGCGTTGCTCCTTGCTTTTACCTCATATCCCGTCGGCCTCAAAACAGTCGTACATGTACACAACTAATTTCCTGTTACTTTAAAACCTTCAAAGCATTACTCCCATCTATCCTGCAACGTTTTGTGTTTGTGTTATCTGTAAGCCTGTCGACATTCCGAATTATTCAATTTGAGACGAAACATTACAGGCTTGAAACAATAAGACAAAAGCCAAAAGGTGGTATTTTCAATGAAACAAACTTTGGGTTTTAATCAATTTGAAAAACCGCCCAAGTCATTCTATTCATTGCGTTATTACATGCAAGGAAATTGAATTCATTTGTCTCCAAACAAAATGAACCTACAGAAGTGAAAATAAACATGTATCCAGGCGAGTTCCAAGCGACTAAAAATATTTGTTTAAATATGCAGTAATTACTACCTTTATTTTTGTTTACAGTTGAATTTGTTTACCTGTCAGGACTCAATTAAACATTAAATTTCTACCGAAAAGGAAGCTATAGTCCTTGTGATTTTCAACTTTGTTCTGCGTTTGCAATGCTGAAAAATGACTGAGTCTCTGATTTGGGCTCATTAATGTTTTCACGGTGACACTCAGATAGCATGAGCCATGATCCTGAAACTTACTAATAATAGTCTGAGAAAATTCGCCACTCATTACTTTTAGAAATGTTGCAAATGATTTGTATGTAAAATATCAAAACCGATTATCACCCCTTCCTTCTAAATCTACTTCCAACACTTGTCTGCTGTTGCTGGATTTTTTGTTATTTTGTCTTTTTCTAGAGAAGAAAACTTTTAAGGAGACATGAAGACACGCCAGGTTCACTTGTGAACCGGACATACACGTAATCTGCATTCAAAATATAAATATATATTGACTGATGTATAAACTAATAAGGCGTCTACTGAAATAACTATTAATTGAATTGATAAAGTTTAAGTTGACCCCATTTTTTTTCCAATAGCAAAACACCCCCCCCAAAAAATATCAGCGTAGAATATGAGACAATGGAGATGTGAACGTGTTTCTGTTCGTATGCCTTTAAAATCGCTTTTCGTTTTTATAATCAAATTTCCACCATTTTATTTGAGCCCCTTTACAAAAACAGAATGCCAGATCAATTTATGAATACTTTCCCGTGGTGTTTGCGCAGCCTTCCATGCTATTTCCTGTGTTTCTGTGGAAAAAGTCATTTTGTCATGAAACGATTTTGTTTTTCTACTTCTAGTGAACTTCTTGGTAATTATTATGCTGCATGTCGCACAGGCCCCGATCCTCTACTCAATCTTAGCAATAGCCTGGGCCAAGTCATCTCCATGCGTCAGCTTTTACTACCAAATCCCCGAGAAAATCCATCCGAAAAATCCCCCTCCCCCGCTAAAAAAAAGCTAACGTTCAGCAGAACACGAGGCCCCATGCATCCCGATGGTGCGTTGTTGGCAAACAGCGTCCATCGAGCTTCGGCCAAGCAAGCAAGCGTCAGAAGACAGCCGGAAACGCCGGGCGAATGCGATAGGCATCGTGGGGAAGGCTAACCCCTGTCCGGAACGGAAAGCTGTTGATTCGATTGAAGAAATATCGGACTTCCTCCCCCATAATGGAGCGAGGGGGGGGGGGAACTAGGCTACTGTTAAGCGCTTCATCCTCGGGCGCTCACGACCCAGCTGCACACACGTAGGCCTATACTCTTTGCCAAAACTGGTCTTCAGACCCGTGACATTGCTAGTTCCCTCACCTACGGGGAAGTTGTACATTTCGACCATCTTTTCTTTTGTTGGGAAAAGTGGTGACTTGCAATTTCTTTAACTGACCAATTTAACCGCGGTTTGGTCAATAAACACGTGAACAAAGTACCTTCTAAGCTTTAATTCCACTTTCTAAACCGTAGTTTCGTACAACCAATGGTAACGCCCTATTTTGTGTTATAGCAGGATGCAAGTACCACCTTCCAATACAAACTGAAGACATGCAATTACGCACGTAATGGTTTTGGGGCATGCACAGGGCTGGAATCAGCGCGTCGTGGTCCCTTGACACCATTGCTCCGTAATACAAACACCCGTTTCTAGCGCTAGAGCATGGCATATCGTGTTGAGGTTCATCTGGAAAAAGTTATAGACTATCAGTAAAAAAATGGGGTTTTTTTTAGCGTTCCAACATCGACATTTTAGATACAGAGACACTTAGTCGCGTATGTGCGTAAATGTTCGTGCGTTTTACACCTACGGTTATTTCTTAGGTCCCACATGTTTCGTTTAGGCCCCCTAAATGATTCACCTAGGCACCAGCACAAAGGGCTAACTTGTTGGATTATCTGGCCATGGGTTTGGCCACAGAAATTGAATGCATTTCACTACTCTACGTTTGTCGATATTTGATAGCTCTTTCCAAAATTAAAATAAATTGATAAATAAGAAGCCGCGCCTTCCATCTTTTATCACAGGTCCAGTAGCCTTACTGTTAAAAGCGAATGACAAAAGGAAGTTAATGTATGTTGACTATCAATTTATCTCATTTTCTGTCTTTATATTCACGAGGGCCGAAACTGGAACATCGCCAGAATGGAGTGTAATATTTTCAGTTTTCGTCTACCTCGTAAAACAAACTGAGCTTGACAGCATGTAGACCAAGATATGAAGCAATCAAAACCGCGCGAGGGAAAATTTTTAAACGAAGAACATACCGACTGTTGAGCATGTTCCTGGAAGAAAAAAAAATGTAATTAAAAAAAAAATCTCGCATGAGCGGAAAACTCTCTCCTGACTTTCGTTCAAACACCCACTTTCGATTACCCTGCCTGATCTTTACATGTCTAGCAACCCGCCAGGAAACGAACAATCAAAGTCCCAAATACCACGATTTATAGCCCCGGATTTTTTAACCCCTGCCGATTAGGGGATCAAAAAACAAGGTAGTAATCTGGAGGTTTAACGAGAGAGATTAACCCGGTAGAGTGGGTCGGGCCAAGTTACGTTGCAGAATTTTCTCCTGCGCATCCATCAGTCACCGGGCCGGCAGCTGTGTACACCCATTTAGATAAGAGCTTAGCGGCTGACATTCCCAATACACCAAGCGACTGTGGTGAAGTCTTTGGCTGACTGTCGGTGGGCGGGGTGGGTCCCACAGTGAACAGACAGTTGCAAGAAGGGGAAAACACCATCGCCAAGGCCTATCATACGGAATGAACATGTAAGCAGTATACCAAGCGAACTTGGAAAGCAAAAGGAAATCTAGTTACTGCTCTGACAGTTATTATTTCGAGGAGAAACTTTGGGGCAAGCTTGAGGGATGCCATTTTGTCAGTCACTGTAGAGGATTTTGCCTGGCACTCGGGTTAGATTGTTTGTACTGGTTACCTGGGAAATCAGACCAGTGGTTGGAAAATGTAGACCTCTTGAACTTGCCCACCGTGTCTCCGAAAGGTTGAGGAGAGAGTCCATTTCAATCAGGGTTTCACGTCATGAGACCTTATTAATTTCTACCTTGTATTGTTGCTTTTAGTTAACCAGGTTGAATCAAGGTAGGGAAAAAATACTCAAATGAGCACATCGTCGAAATATAGCTCAACACCTTTATCATCCGTAACAATCAGTTTCCTAATCTTCAGCTGTTAAAATTCACCACATCATATGTTTCTTTTTAGCTCTGTTGTTTTGATAGTGTTAAAATTGCAATTGGTTAGGAAACCCTTCATTTTACTTCATTGCCCAAAATAACTGCAAAATTCAGCACGTCATGTAATTCACGTCTTACAATCGTCGTAGCACGAAATCTTCAACTATCGCAGACTCGATATAAGCTTTAATTTAAATCGTGGACCTCTTCCTTGCAAATGGGGATAGGCGAGCATGCAGCCCCTCCCTGTTCGCGTTTTAAAGTAATTGTAACGTTGCATGAAAAACAAACGCATGTTGCTTGTGATATCTGTATGCGACTTTTGACTTAAATCTCAAAAGTAACAGCTTATCATTATCCCATTGAAGTCATACCAGGGGATATCAGATAATATGCATACTGGCGTGGCGGTCTCAGCTGTCTCCCGGTCTCAGTGGCCCCCCCTGAATAGCCGGACTTTAAACGGACGACTTTTCCCCCTGTTGTGCACAGAGATGGTATGACGTATTGTACCTTTTTTTGTAAGGGCATGTATGGACAAAAATCTCTTCATGTCGTCCTTGTTTGTGTGACTTCTGACATTTTGCCATGCAGGTTCCTTCTCTTTATAAAAACTGGCAATTGGATTTTGGGCCAACTTAAATTTCAAAGGTCCAATGTTGTGCCCAGCCCGGGCATGATTTTTGTCCAAGTATTTGCCGCGGGGGGGGGGTGGGGTGAGACAATAGCTGCCATTTGCAAAACAACTGCACTTCCAAACATTCTTCCCGAACACCACCTCAAAGTAGCGATTAACAACACAAAGATTTGTCATGCTTTGTTGTACTTCAGTTGCTGCCTTGATTGCTTCCCGTTCTTCCGCTATATTTGTGACATGTAGGAGGCTTGCAGGAACTAAATGTACACGTAGAAAACACTAACTTTTCCAGCCTCAGCCCTGTACGTCCCGCAGGGGTCATGACCTCAGTGACATCACAGACAGATGGCCTTCACATCAGCTACGGTCCGGGTGCCTGGTTGTACTTTGTTTTCCTTCCCTAAACAGGAAGGATGGGCATCCGTGATCTGATCCCAACACAAAGGGAAAAAGAGAAGGGTTTTTTTTTTATTGTTATCTCGCGTAAAAACACAGACTTTCTATATCGCGGGCAAACACACAAAATGTTAAAAGAGGTCAAACCGCAAGAAGACCTTACTTGCTCAACATGCAATAGACAAAATATACGACTTTAGTTTCCGGGTTGAAAAGTCGACTTTGCATGGCCGAAACTAGCTATACTGTTGTCTTCGGATAGTAGTTTACGGCTTTACATTTTTTTAGGCGTTAACGACACTCAGTTTGCTGTCAGTTAGCAGGGTTTTTTTATAGACTATCGAGTTCAACTGGTGGATAAATTTAATACAAACAGAATTGGAAAATTGGTATTCAACTCCACGAATATCAGAAACTTAAATCAACAACAAAGGTTGGATTCAAATCGTACCTTCCCCTTACGATGGACTATGGGATTCTTATGAAGTTCGTTACTTCCCTTCGGTTGGGTCTTCTTGTTTGGCAAAAAACTTATTTGCGGAAAGGCAAACTATGCTCAACCGCCAAGTGCTCTCGTTGTTTGGAAAGTGCTGTTCTTAATTGAGTGGTCGTAGGCTACTAGGGATGAGCACGGGGGAAACCGAAACTTGAAGATGAAAGTTAAAGGCGTATTACTGGATTGAGTTTATTTTTCGTTAGATAACTTTGCCGTCGATAACACGTTCATATACAGACTCTCCCAAAATAAACTGGGCAGGCGCATTGCAAGACATAACGTTTTTATCTCCGCATGGGCGAGTGAAAACCTGCGCTGGGTACCAACGAAATCATTGAAAAAAGTTGCAGACATAAGTGGAATTGTCATACCCCCCCTTCCTTTCCGATTCAGGAATCAGTATTTGTGTCAAATATCCCAAGACGAAACTTGTCCAAGAATGGATGCGCTCAGGCGACTGGCCCAGGCCAACTTGCTTTCAAGTTGTATGATTTCTGGATGGAATGGGTGGTTTTCGTCCCTTGTCCTGCAGTTACATATTGGAAATCGGACACGCTGTTGAGCAGTCAGGCAGCGTGGCGTGCCTTCAGGAAACTCCGCGCCGATAATACAATTAAGAGCCAGAGCTAAGGATTCCGATTTCCGACACTGACAATTCGCTGATGCTGTAAATGTCATGTGCATGACTGACCGTGTCATGGGCGGGATGACTGCCACTCTTTTGCCTTTAGATCGTGCAAACAGCGTTTGAACCCTAAACATTAAAATTCACTGATCCCCCCTCGCTCCCTGTAGATCCCAACATGTGGACCATTGATCATGTCCAGCAGTGGGTGCAGTGGGCAGTACGGGAGTACTCCCTCCAGGACGTGATGGTTAGCCGGTTCAGCATTGATGGCAAGCAGCTGTGCAAGATGACCCGCGAGGACTTCACGCGGTTGACCAGCTCCTACAACGCCGACGTCCTCCTGTCCCACCTCAACTTCCTGAAGCAAGGTAGGTCCCCCGGAGTTCCTTGATAGCGCCCTCAGTGTTTCCGTTAATCGACAGCGCCCTCTATACTCGGGGGAATCGGGGTAAATGTTCACTCGTCCCACCGCGAACGCTCGGAAAACAAACAAATTTTACTGATTAAGCTAGGTGCTCGAAGATTAGCGTATATTAATTGTCTTAGAAATCAGATCGCCCATATTCCAAATTTGAAGCAAGAGTAATCTAGCTTACGGTGGGCTGCCTTTGTTTGTTTGTGTATTCAGTGCGACGCTGATAATAAGCTCGACATCATGCTACAAAGTTAATTCAATCTGATTTTTTTTCAAACTGGCACGCACAAACAAAAATGAAACTACAAAATAAGCCTGCATCATTTGACCCGTGTGAAAAGTTCATGTCTCGTTCAGCACATTTTGTATTGATTAGTCATAGTGAAAAAGGGTGTTTAGTATTACACGAACTGTGTTTAGTATTCACTTTCTGCTGCACGTACAGTTCCGATTTTATATACTAAACAGAAACATAATTTCGTGAAGCGAAGTTGATAACCTGGAAGTCGAAATGACTCGGCTTTTTATTGCAAGGGGGGTGGATTATTTCATTGCTTATTAACACCGTTTTTTAATTAAGCAGACAATGATGAGATCAAAAGGACCCGATTCAATATTAAGTTTCTGCCGGAATTGAAGACTGATCTTGAAGACAGATCTGAGTTTCCATGTCTGCGTCCAAAACCTTACAGAAGCCAGGCGTCTGGGCTCCCCCCCCCCATCTAAAAACAAACCAAGCACTGTGTGATGTTGGTGATTTTGTCTCTTTCCCATAATACGCTACGAAAAATGCTCCCAGTGGTGACCTCTTGGTGGTTCATTGTTCTAGAACCACTTCCTTTAGACTCTTTTCCAGTCCTTGGTGGTCATAAAAAATCCCTCCTGTGATAAAAATCTTTATTGTTGTGCGTCTGGAACCCAGCCAAATACATGGTAGCAAATGCGCTAGTAAGCAGGTCACTGAACGTCATGCATCTCCGGCACCAATCTAAATGGACAAGTTTAAGCAAAGTTCGATTAACGAACTACACTGTCAACCAGTGTGCGATCTTGACCTATGCATGTATAATGTACTGGGCACCAGGCAAAATCGACTAGTGGTTAACGAGTTGTCGCTGACCGAACTTTGCCATAGAAGCTTACTAATGGCTTAAGGCTGACGACCGTTATTTAGTTATGCAAACGAAGGGGAATTTTACTTGTGTGTGTTTCACTGGAGCGTCAGGTCCGGCTGTAAAACTGCGGAGCGCTTTGATCTCCTCATGTTGAACGTGCATCAGTTTCGAGTACAGCGCGTTGGCTGTAAGTGAGCGAACAGAACAGTTCAAATCATGACACCCAGCAAAGTTCGAATGGACTAGACCATGTGCCCCCGTCGAGGTGACTGTTTTGAGCCGCCCACGTACCGCCCATCAGTTTCGCCACCGATGCAACGTGACACGCTACAGATTTATCAAACTCACTCCAGATGCCTGGGGGGATCCGCCCCGAGGCTACAAGACACGAGGAATAACATCACGTGAAAATGGGTGTAAGGGGGTGCCTGGACCGTGCCATATCACGCCGTCTGTTTCACTGGACGTACCAGCTGACCGTGACAGACTCACTCACTGGCCAGGGCGATAATTGAGTTTGTTTCAGGGGCAGAAACATCCCCTCCTCAAGCATTGTTCGCGTACTTTTATGTGTCACTGTGCCCCGACGGGCCCATTTCAGGCACTGATACGCGTGCATGTCATCACCCGAAATTTTGTCATGCTAAAATACACAGGTCCTATACTTGTACATCCATTTTAACGAACCACTAATCAACCAAGATGGACTACAATTTGTGAAACGAGAACAATGAGAGCACAGCAATCACAATCCATAAATTATAGTTTGATTGCAAGTGTGACGTAAAGAACAAAACCAAACCCTTATACTGTTACTCTCCCCGAGCGTTTGTTCACAAGCGATTATCATCTTTGCTCAACGAATTTTTGTCCATATCCAAAGCAATAATGTTAGCGAGCTTTTACTAGGGAAAAACATACATGTATTTGCAGTCAAAGAGCTGTTTCTCCACATGCATTGGGTACAAAGGTGAAAGGTAAGCGTCGTTATTCAATTTGTAAGATTTATAAAGAGAATTTCTCTGAGCGTGCTTAATTTCACGTCTCCTGTTAGGTACCGTAACATATTTTTGACCTATTGCAACATTTCAACACTTACTCTACGTTTTCAGTTCTTGGTGCTGTTATCAAGCACAATAATTAGAGATTTTGTTTGTAAGTTGTTTTATTAGCACAATTCGTTTAATAAACAATAAACAAATAAGATACAGAAAACATAAAAAATCAAAACATCAACGGAAGCAATATAATTTTTTTTTAAGTACGAAAATAAAACCACTTTGAGTGCCCTCAATTTTGAAACATAATTTTATTCGCTGGGGGCCTAGATTATGTTTGTCCTTTTTATTTGTGGAAGTTGTTGGCCGGGAGAAGGGAAACTGCTCAATTGGCCAATTAAGGAACCACTGGAAGAACACGGTGCCCACACCGTACTGTATGCACGAGGCAAACAGTTCTGTCTGTTGCATCAACACCGTTCTTACTTCGGTCATTAGAAATAAAGTTACTTGCAAGCTACGCAGGGTTGTGAATCGTGCCAAATAGCTGGATGGTCAAAATAGTTTTTCGCACTGAGCAGTCAGATTGATAGTTGCTACTATATTATCCTCAAGTACGTGTAGGTTGCTACTTTTACCCTTTTCACTTTTCCTCTAAAGTCTCCCAAATCTCCCACAATACCTTGCCGCCATGTTTGATGTGAAACCAACTGCGAATTTGGCCTTGTGTGATAAGAGCTTTAGTTTCTTGAGAGTATAACTCCTTTTATCGCACGTAGCTGTAAAGACTAATCTGACGCCCAGAATTAGAAGCCATTACTGCAGTTACGCCACTCTCGAGAGCACGTGTTACGTGCGCATCGCATCCCTCCTCAACCGATCTGCCCTGAGCAGAAGCACGCCCTTGTCGGTTAAAAAGAGCAATATTGGTCGGGGATATTCATTTTGTTGGTAGCGATGCAACTGCAACGCTTGCGTTTAATGGTTGTTCGTGAACTTGTCAAAGGAACCTCTGTTACTAGGGAAACTGCGCACTCTCTTGGTTCAACTCAGGCCCGTAGGTTGTCATGATTTGTTCAGATGTACACTTTCTTGAAAGTTTAAAAACCCAAGCGTAAAGGAACCTTTCCATATGAAGGTTTTTTTTGGGGGGGGTGCGTTGCGTATATGATGCGTTCATACGTTTCACTTTCACGGACACGAAAATCAGCTCCATTAACATAACACACGTGACGGATGCGCAACGCGTGGCGCAAATGTTGACGCGCAGGTAGAAAGGTGCTTTAAGTCTGATGCCACCCAGTAGTAGCGTTCCCTTAGAGTTACAATTACCGTTCCCTGGACACGATCCAACATCAAAGATGGCGCACCAAAACGGTTCACGGGAAATGTATGATGTCTCTGCCAATGATTCATGTATCGCGGAGGACTGGATATCAACGTCGGGTTGACGGCGGTGAATAATTTGTTGGGAAAAGTTTTGTGTGTGCACTTTGCTCTTAAGGTGGTGAGTATGCATGCTAGAATGACTCAGTCCGTCATTCAGTGTAATGATGTCATGTGAAATGCTCCGTTCCTCGCTCAAGATAGGATAGATGCTGACATCGCTAATTGCAAAGTGCGGTGTACCCTTTCCTGAAGACACAAAGGCGATGTGGTACATAGGCGTCCGAGGTCATTACAACACTGAGAATTAGGCAGCTATCAATCAGTTGAACTTGGAATCTTACAAGCCGGAGGTGGATGCCGAATTGAATTAAAAGCAAGAATGGGACGAAGTCATGGCAGGTTCCGGGTAGACGGGTCAGTAATGTACACCACAGATTTCATGTAGTCTGTCACTGTCAATGCACTCACTAGGAGAAATAGTTTAACATTGGACATTCGGAAAGCTCAGTAGCACAGAAAAATCGATTGCTTGCTCGACAGGATCAGAATTAGAAGCGGCAAAGTTGGGTGGGCGTCTTCGGTAGCGATCGAGTTACAAAGTTACAGCTGCCACCGCATCCGAACAGTTTATCGGCTTGTTGGGTTTGCTGAGGAATATGGACGATTCGCAGTAGTGCGCCTCCAAGGGTTTGCAAGGCCAACCACAACGCGCGAAATCAGTCGATCCTTTCCGAACGCGCATTGGGTTGACAGATTTCGCGCACTCTGATTGGTCAACGCATTGTAGACTCTTGAAGGTGCACTTTTGTAAATCTCCCGTATTAGTTGGAGCTTCTCTCAAAAGTCTTCATTGTGGAAAGTCACCTCCTCGGGGTTTTAGTACACGGCCAAATGACATGACGCCCGAGCGGTTTTTATGTCGTCTTTGTTTTCGTCTTGTTCCTTTTTCTCAAGTGGGCTATCAATCATGTTTGACTGGTTTGACCTTATAGTTGAAACAGGTACTTTCTGTGGTGAACTCCGATCTGCGCTGTCAATTCAGACTGCTGCTGTGGTAGCCGCCTTTCAAAGCTGTATCCATCTCGAGGTCTGCGCTGAGGTTTAGGCCGCCTAGTTTGTAGACGCGGCTCGGGGTTGTTGTCGGTCATTTCCGCGCCTAACTAGCCTTTTCCTCTCCTCTTTGTACATCGTAGGTCGATAACAACCACAGCCTGGGAATTCTCGAGCAAGGTCTCACCGTCTCACTAATTGACGCTTGGGGGCGCAAGTTAGGGTTAACGTCAAATCTGTCCAATAGCCATTTGCGTACTATTGCTCGTGTACTACAATGTACGTTGATGCAAACAAATGTGCCGACTTTTCGTTTGTACGGACTGTACGGATGATGAGGGACGAATACGCTTATTCCGAGTGTAACAGGGCCATTATGCCCTCCTAGACAGGAGCAATAACAATTATGTGTGTGTTTGGGGTGGTAGTGATAGAATAGCCATTTCTTGGACTGTCTGATGAGAGTGGGAATAAAAGGTTAGTTAATAAGGAATCCGTTTTAAATATGCCCCTCAAACATTGGGCTTTCCGAAAGTTTAGTGCTGAATCAATCCTTTCCTATAATAGATTACAGTTGTGCCCTAAAATCTAGGTGCAAAATGATCACTTGGCGAACTGTGGTCTGTTTAGATAGAGTTTGCCAGTACGATAACGTATGATGACTGACTCCATTGGTAATTCACAATTTCTATTTTATGGAATCCAGTTATATTTAAAACAATGCACTACGTAAAAACGGAGCAAAGGATGCTACGTACGTCAAAAGCACGAGTTGGAGTCCTCTTTCATATCAGGCAAACTCGTTGGGAGCATCCAATGGAGCCTATTTTGATGACGTCACACTACGGCTCTGCAGTTATACGACTGTTTCATTATTTCGAGGCGAACGCGCCCGCGTGCGTGAGCGCTGTGCTTGTTTGCACTTCATTAACCGTGAAAAGAGGTCGGACAGTAAGAGCGACTTGGAATTGCTTTTATATCGACAGTGTTGATCATCACCGGATCGTATGGTAAAGCTGAACCATCCTAATTTGAACCCGGAGTAAGGTCCCGATGAATTTCAGGCAGATGGCAGCGGCCATTTGCCGAGAATGACATCGAACTTACTTAACCGGTTTTTCTCACTTCTTGTGCTATAAAACCCCTTATTACGGCCGCAAGGTCAAGAAACTCTGGGGGAACAAGAGCCTTTAGTGAAGGCACTTTTTTATTGAACCAATATAACTCGCAACTGCCGAGTTGGAATAAAGACTGACATGCTGCTGCCGAGGCCTAACAAACATTAAATGAAGACTGCTCGCAACCTGCAGAGCTTATAAATTAAACATCACAGTCAAACCGTAGACCATAGGTACCTTCCCGGCTACGTGGGCCCCGTCAGCTGTGAGGGGCAAACGCTAGCTAGGCTTTCATGGACGCGGAGAATGGGCTATTGTGGTATTCTACCGACGGTAGTCCGGCTTTTTACTTACAGCCACCTGGCTGCATTCTTGGGCCAAGGAAACTAAATGAAGGAATTCACAACAAGCCGTATTATGACATCATTAAATTGCTAGATTTGTTTGCCGCCCTCATCGGCACATTTTTACTCACAGCGTTCTCATGGAGGAACTGAAGTCCTAAAGCGACGATTATAAATGCGAACAGAAGCTGCCACGCTATGGGGAACAAGGACCAATTCCCTGTTAAAATGACCATACGTCAACGCAATGTGATTGATCTTTAATGGAGATAATTCATTTCAAAGTTCTCTCCCTGAACTGTCGTTAATATCGTTAAGGGAACGAAAGCAAACTAAAATTCGAACTTTGAAGGACTGCAAAACCTGATTCTGAAATAAACGTTGTCTGTGCCTCTCCCTGTTGTGGCTCTTGCAATGAACTGAGCTTTAGTTCTGCCAGTAACGAAGGCAGAACGTTGTTTTTATTCTCTGTACTACGCCGTGATCCCTTTTAAACATTTTGTATCCGAACAAAATTGACCACTTTGGGTCCGAACACCCTAAATTGGTACCCGTCACATATTTTATTAACTGCGGCTCACAGGTAATCACATCTTTCCTGTCAACTAAATAGAGAATGATATTTACTCGGCCTCCTTTATGAGTACTAACCTGCCAAAGTAATAATAAAAGATATTAGGCCTATTTACTTCTCCCAGAAGGATACAATGTTGTTCGAAAATGTTTATGCCGTGGCTACTCCTTAGCTACCTTTTGAGGTCCTTACGCATTCAGTCCGCGTGCAAGTGGCCCCCTGCTCACTCGAAAACATAACAGTGTCTTCCCGCTCGGCATCCATGTCAAATTTATCTTAATTCGGCCCCAATCTCGGTAACGAATGAAGTAATTTTCTGTCTACGTTTCGCGCAGAAATCAAATTTAGCATCTGAAAGCATTTATCAATTATCGGCCCATCATATTTGGGCCGACCTAGTTCTTCCCTAAGTGTGTTAGTCAAACCCGGGAAAAATCAGATTTCCTCTACATATAATTGTTTCTTGGCAAACATGACTCACGTCAGATTGATTTAAGCTTTGGATCTCTTTTGACATTTCATCAGCTCGAGCCTCGAAATCCCCTTTTAAGAAAAATGTTGGTTGAGAGGGGGGAAAAAGGCAGCCCGTTCAGCGATGAGTGCCTTTGGAGGAAAATAGATTATTTGTGACATTTTGAAGTCTCTCAGTGGAGCTGGAAAATGGCCGCTCAACGCCACTTTGGCTGTGCTCAAGAAAATGTCGAATAATTTAAATTTTCTTATATCAAACAGAAGACTGAAAAACCTTTAACAAAGGTTTCATTATATACCTTAAATAATCATTTTGTTAGGAAGCCTTTTGTCGCTCAAAGCTCAGCATACAATGTGAAAAGTATTTTATATACTGGGAGTAAAATCCATATTCTTACACTTTGCCTTGAATTCCACATTTCGGTTTGGAAAATTGAAATGATTTATGTAAATCCACTTCTGCTTAGAAATAGCTTCTTCTTAATTTACCATGCTGCTCTTCGCATTATATGCAGGTTTTGTTGTACATTCACATGTATCAGTTTGTTCTGAATAAATGTCCCATTTCCCAACATCTTACAATACGAAGGTTACAATATAGAGTTAGGAAACAATACACTACGATAAATCGTTTAAGACATAGCAAATCAGTCGTTTCTTCCGCTGTTTTGTTCGAGCAGGGGCACAAATCTTTAGAATACCTGTCTTCGGCAAATGAGGCAAACTTCTACCCCCGAATGGCAGTTACAAGCAGATGATTTACATGTTTTGTTTGTTTGTTTGTTTGTTGGTTGGTTAGGGGTGTTGGTTTGTTTGTTTGTTGGTTGGGGTGTTTGTTTGTTTGTTTTTTCACCCCAATCGCTAGCAAGACTCCCCTCCAGCACCGGTACATGGGTACCGCTTGGTGGCGCTGTTTGACATGCACATGAAACTCAGCAGCCGTGATGACCTTTTACAACTGTGTTCCCATAGCAAGCTGATGTCTCAATACGCCTAACTGCTGTCAAATCTGAAGCTATGAAGCTGGCAAAAAGAGGGGTAGCTATTCCTGAAATTGTAAAATCTCTCTTAATTATCCCTTTATCGATGGCAAATTGTATAATGTATATGTATAATTCCGCTGCATGTGGTTTTTGTGTAATTGGATTACGGTCGAGAAGCATTGCCGGCGTAAAGTACAGGCCACGTCTGTTGTACAATCGTGTTCCCGTCCTAACACACCGTCAACTTGAGCTCAATAATCGAGACTGTTCCAAGGGCTACCGGCATTTTAGCTAAATTTGGTTACCTATGAATGCAAGTACCATCATGGACGGGGAGAACGTGCGACGCGACCATTCTAACGATGTGGGCCAATTTTGCAATTCCCCAAAGCTTTTAGGTCTCTTAATGCGCGATTGTGATGTGTGTACATTGGCAATTAGGCGACAACTTTAAAAAGAGCGCACCGGTGTTGCAGGATGAGATCTAGGCCATTATACGATGCGGCCGGAGCCGTAGAAGATCTGATGGTGAACAAAGTCCAAAGCAAAATAAGTGTGCAAAGCGCAACTCCTCAAAGCGGTGAGTTCGAGGAGATATGTGATGTTGTCATCAAAGTCGATTTGGTAGGTTAAAAAAAAATATGTATATTTCTATCATACGGCTGTTTCTTCTTCCAAGCTAATTAAAGGGCTCACTGAACGGTTCACATTCACGACATGGTCGTGTTTTGTGCGTTCCTTTAATTGTCGCGGATAAACGCCTCACAATATTACTCGTTGAATAAACATGAAAATAAATTTCCTTACATTTTACTGAGCCAACTGCCCCTAACTGAGAGAAACTAAAGACTGCTATTAAATTGATCTGGTATTGTATATCACTCTGTATTACGTCATTACGGAAAATAATGGAGTTATAAAGCACGACGGCACCTTGAATGCCGTCTGGATATGGGGTCATCTCGCCTGCACATTTAATAACAAACCAAAATGTGGGTTGATAGCCGACTGAGCCGAGAAGGGTGACTGGACTTCTCCCGCAGCCAGAGAGCCAGGTTGCGCTAGAGACCCATGCTGACGGCCTGATTCGTAATGCATTCTGTGATTATGCTCCTAGATAATAATTGTTGGATTTATTCATTAGTTTTCTGTTTGATAACCTTCATTTTGCATAGGTTTTGTTGGTAAGGCTTAACTGTCCTGTAAGAAATGACACAAACTGTCATCTAAAATCGACATTTCTAATTTCCTAGCCTCAAATTTGAATGAGTAAGGGATTATTTTCCCAACGGAGAGAGGGAATAAACAAACCAGGCTGTTTACACAGCTTTGAAGTAGACTTTGGAGAAAATCATTCATGGAGAGCTGGTGTGTACAATTCAAGTGAATGTGGGGGATTTCAAACCATCGACTTTCCCGGTTGGGATTCGAACCGCAATCGCTCACTCATGTGACTCCTATGCCACACCCACTTTGCCATAAATTTCTTTCTCGACGGCTATGGGGAAAAGCGTGGGGGAGAGACAAAGTCTCTTCAAGAGACCGGAGAAATTCCTGACTGGAAAATGAAAGAGCATCTAAAATTGACTGAGATGACAAACTCGAGTACGGACTCGATACGGGAAAGAAAGGGCAAAGGACGTGCCACTCTATGCTCACCTGAGTTCCCAACCATTCCCTAAGCTTTATTTCTCAACGCTCCCACGTTCTTCCTGTTTTTTTTTCCCGCAGCACCACTGCCAAACCTGACATCTGACGATGTAGACAAAGCTCTCCAGCCTTCCCCAAGAGCCCCGCCCAGCTCGCAAGGTAACTCCACATGCAGGTGGACACGATCAGTAGTCCTTGTTTTCTTACTGTGTAGATGGGAGGAGAGAATGTACAGAGGAGCTCTGTGGATGTCATTTTATCCTCAACAAAATGCCCAACTGAACTGCTTACATATTAAATTTGGAATGCATGCGATCCCGCTTTCGTCATAATTATACAACACTACTTGCCTTCCACAACCGTGTAAGTAGTCATTGCTCTGCGCACAAAATCACGCGCACGCCAGTCAGTGAGCCCCGTTTTCCGTGGAGTGCAAATTTCACGCCACACCTGATCACATGAAGTGAGTCTTAACAGACATTTTCCACCTGCTGGTTCGTGTTAGCTCGTTTAGGAAGGAACCTAGAGCGCCTTTCAATTTATGTTCTGTTAGTTCTGATACTGAGGGAACAGAAGATTCAAGAATGCGCACGCCTCGATCCAATTTGATGCAATAACCGGAAGGGTCCTCAGTACGCCAACAAGTGCAGGATACATGACTGTTGAGGTCAATTTGAAGACACACAAACAAAAACCAAAAAACCTACAGAGGACGGGAAGTGGCAATGACAAGGCCTTGGCATGGTATCCACTGTCTTTGCATGCATGTTTGTGGCATGGTTGCATTCAAAGACACCGTACTGTTAATATTTTGGCCTGCCATCACGGCTACCCTGGTTGGGGAAAATTTTGCTCTAAGATACTTCAGTGACATAAAAATTGAGTGAAATGAAAAGGCGGATCTTAAAAGTCGAAAGGGACAAAAATTTCGCACCTTGCCAGTCCATCTTTAAGAATTCACTTTATGTCTCCGTCACTGCTTTATTCGACATGCAGTTTGGCAATTAACTTCCTCAAAAGAAAAAAAAGCAGAAGACGGGAAAAAAAGAGAACAGCCTGTGTTTGTTTTGTCTTCACCTCTTGCTTTTTAATATCGGCGTTTCTTAGCTGTGCAGAGGGTTTGTACATGTATATGAAAATCCCACGCGACTACAAACAAGCCCTCGGAGCGGGCCGACTCACTCGTGGTTCCGGAGGAAACGCGGCCTCGTCTCCCCTCCACGATCCTCTCTTGTCCTCGGTTCCCCCCGTCTGCCCCACAACATCAGAGCGAAAAAAAATCTCAGCATAAATGAAAATCGCATCGCGCAGAGCTCGCGCGGGGAGATGTGGTGTTGACAAGCAAAACACTGACTGTCTTTATGTTTTGGCACTGAATGTCGAAGGGGGAAGTGGAGCCCGTGTATCCCCTGAGCGACCTTCCGATTCTTCGATCGCTCGGTCCATGGCGTGATGATTATTGTCCGGAATTCCCTCCCCTTTATCTGCTATTCCCTCCTTCTCTTCGACGAACAAATATATGTTATTAAGTCTCTTGGTCGAGTTTGATGGTTGGAACAAGGCAATTTCATTTCTCTTTAAAAAAGAAAGAAAAAAGACCACGGTGCCTTCTTTTGTTTAAAGAGCTTTGTGCCGCTGGTTTGACAAACTTCCAAGTTGGATGTCGTCGTTTACTTTTATCAGAGATCGACGGGCAGTGAAAACAAGCGACTGTTTTTCCATTGGCGAGCATTGCAGGCGACCAAACAGAGACTTCACCGGTCCTAGCTGTGACTTCCGTCGTTGCAATTATCAGAATGTCATAGAAAGGGCTGGCAGTGCAGAAAATTCCTGCTGGTCTCTCTCGAGTGACTCTCAACATCATCATTGTCATCAGGCCTACTGCCACCGAAGCTGAACCATTGTCTGTACCTCTGTGGCTATCGTTGCTACCGCTGTGACGTTACTGTCCCCATGACAGCCGCTATTACAAGCCCAACTTGCGAGTCGGCCGACCAGGTTTTAAAGTTTTACCCGAGCAGGGTTATGATTTGTTTCCTCAAAGCTCTTGGATATAGCACTGAGCAGACAGTGCTCGTTAAATCACATCACTGAAGGGCAACAAAAATACTAAAGCACTTCTTTTCCCCACCAAGCCAATCACAACCAGCAAAGCAACCCGTCTCTGTCCACTCTCCTATCATTTTCTTCACTACCACCAAAGTCATCACTGTCGCCAACGTTATCACCACCACCTCCACGCAACATATACAACAGCTGTAGGCCTACATATTAATACGAACATCACAACCTTTAGTACACCATCACTGAGGGTGCGGGTGCCGTGTTTTACGTGGCACATGGTTTAAACTCTTTAGGGGTACCGTAGTGCCTGTCGTCTATAAGCAAGACTGCCTCTCTTCATTGAGACCAGAAAAAGAGAAGGAAAAAAAAAGAAAACAAAAACGGATCTCGTGAAATTGACCCGTGAATGTGGGTAACAATTCTAGGTACACTGCACCTCCAAGAGGCCACAAAAAGGCCATTGTTCGCAGAGCATTGTGGGGAATGATCGACAAGTTCTATTAGCCGGCTGTGCGCGTGAAACTTGCATTATCGATTTTTGCCAGGGAGGGAGATTTAAGGGCGTATTGTATTCCAGCAATAGTTTTAACTAATCCCTTTCTCTCTCTATTGCATGAACTATTTTCCCAAAGTTTTCTACTGATATGTGCTCATCGCAAATCGTAGCACGGCGACCATGGTATTTGTCGACTGTGAACTTAACAAAAAAATGGCCTCTCTGTGGCAACCTCTAGGTGGCGCAGTGTATAGCGAATCCCCTCCATTGTGATCAATTTTGATATGTCAGTTCAAAACGTACCCCAATATAATTCGCATTCGTTCATATACCCACATAGCTATATTTTAATGACTTCAAGACGTCACCATGTTAGCACGCACGCTGATGTTGACAATTTGAAGCGAAAGGAGGTTCTTCCTTCAAATGAACGTGAAAAACAAAGCGAGTTTAATTAGCCTTATGTCAGTCATTTGACACGTTTACTGTTACTGTTGCCTTGAAAGGTTTGCTTCGCTGTTGGATGTGCTTGACGAGAGAATTCGCCTTGAGTGGGCAACCATTTTTTTTTATTTTTATCATCAGTGTTTTGCCAGACAGCTAAATTTGTTCTTGGTATAGCCGTGAAATCGTGAAGAAATCCAACTGATCCAAAACGTGCAAATACACTTGATCGTGAAGAGACCACTCTGGAGAAATGCTCAACCTTAGAAGTAGGAAGACATTCCGAAATAATTATGGAAATTTGTCGACGGAGTCATACGGGATTTAGTTAATACCCAATCGACGTGTCAGACTAGTCTGCATGAACTCAACTCCAGCCGCAAAGGTGGAAAGGGGACCGTACCTTGCATGCTCCAACCTGATAATCCAATAATCGTGTGTTACTTGTGAAACATTAAAATAATGTGATAAGTTTCTCATGTTCAAGATGATTTTAACGTTGATCTGGGTTCTTCTTTCCATGCTACAGCAACAAATATTGGAACGGCTCAATCGATCAGCGACAAGAAGTACGCGTGTAATGCTACAAGTTACTACCCAGATCAGATGCAGAAAGGTATAATGTATGCATGTTTTAACCAATATAGACCTTGTTGCAGGTGGACGCAATGCGTCTCGCTTTTCCAACAGGGTTGGCAAGATTGATGGTGTTGTTTTCGTTGTTATGAGCTTTCATGATGTTGTAATTTTTTTCCCCTGTTGGTTACAAATTCTCTCTTGCTACTTCTGATGTCGCCAACGTTTTTACGTTAGCTCTTTCAACTGATTAAAATTTGGCCAGTCAGTACAGACCATCACAACTGACATTCGAAACTTTGTATAGGATTGAACTCTTTTTTAGTGTGACAATGTGTACATCTAATGACGAATTATTATCAGATTTATTTGTTCATTTTTTTGGGGGGGGGTGATTTTTTTTTTTAAAGAGCGGGTAAGAACTATTTTTCTCTTGTTGCTCACACAGTAAGTGCCACCGCGTTTCCGTACCCCGTCAGCACGCACGTGGACACAAATACCCGGATGCAGCGAACAGGTAAAATGAAAATATTTCACTTCTGTCAGGACGGAAGATTACTCTAATTGTGACTAACACAGCCTACATTTACCAGTGTTTGACTTTGTCGTCCTGACTTATGTTTGAGTAAATAGAGCTCTCTACAGGCATAAACCACTAATTTAGTCGACGCTGATAATTTTCGAGAGGGGTGGAGAGTTAGATGTGAAAAAAGGAAGAATGCAGGAATCGTCTAAAGGGGAACGTTTTTCTGTCTTAGTATCATTTCATTAACGTGCAATCAGTTTGGTGCGTTATGTTGTAATTCCTTCAATGTGCTTTCACCGAATTTCAAAACAAAGAGCTCAGCCGCAAATAATCAGCCAAGAATAACCTTATCAGTTCCTTGACCCATTCGCAGCTGAGACACCCCCCCCTTCACTCATCTGTTGAATCTCACTCTATCACCTCGAATTTCATGCACGGTCGGTGATCCCTAATATGTCTACTACCACGGCACCAATGAAACAGGTGATTTTCTTTTCTTCGCCATTTTTCTCTCCTGTTTTGTCCCTCTCACTTTTTCCCTCTTCTTTCTTCACCGATGACACCAATAAAATAATTTTGCCTTTCAGCAAAAGGCCAGCAAGCGTGAGTAAGTCTCTTAGGCAAGGCGCAGGGAGGTGACGGAGGTGATGTGGGGTAGATGACTCCAGAACTCGCTGTCCAACCCCCCCCCCCCCGTCGGAAATGCTCGTCGGACCGCTAAACCCTAAATGTTTTCTTCGGCGCGGAAATTGTGTACTAAAAGCCCCCGGTCGGCTTTGGTGCGCGCTCAGTCCGAAAATCTCGCAACAATAGGGGCATTTCATTCCCTATAACGTCGGTTTAGCTCGTCTTGGCGGGCAATTAAAGTGACGCGGGCGATATGCCTGGCGGACGAGGCTTGCTTTGTTCGGATCTGCTGGACCTCAAACGGTGGCTGACTGCGGCTCGCCGAGTGGGTTTTTTATTCAGTCCTGGTGTCGTCTCTGACAAGAATAACCGAGTTCCGTGAAGGCACGTCAGCGCTCATTATGGTTTAAACTGGCTCGTGACGTGGCGTCTCAAGACCACTGCGCATGGAACTACGGCGCTAGTTCGCTGATGAAGAATATCCAAAAGAAGAGTATGCTGATGAGTGGACTCTGGGACGAGTAGCCGCCGACCAATAGTCTCCGGCTTCACGTGTATATATCGGGGTATAGGGATGAATGTGTGATTGTGAGCGCGTAGTTCGCTGTTTCGAGCATTACCCGCGATGGCCAAAAAAAAAAATGGTATTGATTTTTTTCTTCCTCGGTGGCGGATTGCCGGCCTACACCAAGAGCGAGGGAGGAAATAGTCCCTTTGTTGTCGAGATCCCCCGTTATGAATTTCTGCCTGTTGCAGGTGCTTTTTGCGGCTGCGTTTTCCCCCACTACCCCTTTCTCCTCACTATCTCTCTTTCAGCTTTGGCGGGATTTCAATTCCCGATCCTAGCCTCCAACGATTGGTCTAAGATTTCACATCCTGTGCGCGACTATCAATTTTCACATGAATGTAGAAAAAAATCGGCTGCCAGCGGACGCGCGCGAGAGAACGCCGCCCCGCCGCTTGCTGCCTCAGTGTCTAGCCCCGTCCCCCCCACCACGATTCTCTGGCCTCTCGCTGAGAAGAAAGGTGATCCTCGTAATTACAGTCTGTGTTGATTCATGGCCCTGTGAGTTACCCCTGTGAAAACTACCTAATCGTGGTGCCTTGCCCCACCCCCATCAGCAATAAGTCGGGAGGTATAGGCTGCCCGAGGAGGAGAAAACGAAACCCTGCTCTTAGCAGTGTACCAATGATAATTGCCCCCTTCCGCCAGGGACAGACCCTCTCCCCATATTCCGGGCCACGTGGCTGTTCCATTCCCTCTCGACCGCTGCCTCAACACCGGACCTCATTCAGTAGAGACCAATATGAAATCATTGACGTCCTCGGAGGCTACTCCGGTTGCTGGCCGGTTCATCCAAGTTTTCAGTCCGTATATGCTGAACCCGGGTTATGGTTAAATTTCAAATATGAGAGATCAACATACATGACAAAAGGTTTGAAAAAAATCGACGGAGGACGGCGTAAATCGTGATTGCTAATGTCTAGATTCGATAAAACATGGGTGGAAAGAGCCTTACGCACGTGTGCTGTTTTTTTCAAGAACAGATGAGGGCGAAAGATCGCCGTATTACGTATGTCGGTGAAGAACGGCAACTGGACGGACCCACTGTCGGTGATCTATGCTTTGGGTTTACTCTGTATCATGCTTGATGTAGACGTGTGTGATCTGTGTATTGGACCGGTAGTTGTCTGTTCTTCCGTCCGTTCATTTGATGGTCTGTAGAGTATCCGCTAAAAAACTTCAAGCTCGTGATTCAGGTTTGGAACCTTATGCTACTTTGAGCAAAAGGGCCACGTATAGACGTTCGGGTAACACGTGGATATTTGTTTCTGTCCATCCATCACTTGGCGTTTCCGTTGCTTTGTACGCCAACGTTATGTGGTTTGTTTGTCTGCTTCTTTGAGCGGAATGGCGTTCATTATTGGTAGTGTATGTTTCCAACAGTCTGGTATGGTTGAAATGGGAGGCAGAAATGGTTGCGGATATATCGGTGTCGATTCAAACGCTTGTCAAAACTTGACTCGTCGCTGGAACTCATCAGATGAATTGAATTTGCTCAAACGAAGTTGTACCTAGTCCTGGTTGAACTGAGCAGTCTCCATCAAATTCTAGCCCACTGATGCGCTTTATCATTTTAATAACTGCATTTGAAAAAGAGGAACTGCTGGAATATCTACAAGTAATCCTGCTTGTATCGCGACTTTAAGACATTTCCCTCTTATTCTGAAATCCTTACCCAGGATTCTATCACTGTCCTCCATTATGTCTTCTGTGACCCTTTCTCTTTTTCCGCTGCCCTCGTCTCTGCACCCCCTTGTTTTTGTCTCCCTTGGCCCGTGTCTTTTGTGGAACTGGAGCAGCCCCCAGCATTTTAGGGCATCTCCGCCAACCACTTCTCGCCTCGGCGAGTGGCTGGAGATGGAACGATCGTCGCGCCGAGCCATCATCAGAGCTCGCTCATTGTGTCGGGTCCCCCCCCCACTCCGTTGGTATCGGGAGTGTTGTCGGGAAACCCAGTCACACTAGTTACTCGAGGCCAAATCTTGATTGGCTGATGGACACCATTAGCCCCGTCCTTTGTGTTCACATTTTGGAACAAGTGGTTCAGTCGAGAAGTGGGAGAATTAGAGTGAGAGAGCAAGTGATATTGGCAGACCGCTCAGGATGATTGCCCGTATATCATCTCCCTCGTTTGGCCTGGCTCACTGTGTATCGTATTTTATACCGGGCATTTGGGGCTGAGAATTGGTTCTGATCTTGAGCCGGTGGTGATGGGCACGTTTAATTTGATTCCAGTGCATGACGCGCGTATAATTCGGCGTTATTGGTGTCATTTGGTATCTTCTTACAGTCAAGTCCGTGAGAAATACTCGACTCACCTGAGCTGAATCTGCCTCCAAGAATGAAAATCAATTTTAGCCAGTTATGTTTTATTCCTCCGTTCTTTATCTTGTTTTCGTCGAGAATTCTCTTTGAATTGTCTGGCTTGGGATGGGATGTTCGCACACTGTACATTCCTTATTGCCTTTCGCAGCGGGGAGTAGTTTGTCCAAGATGCACCCCGCTCGCGCCAAAACAAAATGAACCGAATGGCGCGCAAATGAAGCGTGCCGCGCCATTGAAACTCGTGGGCAATATTGTCCAATGGCGGTTCATAACCCGCGCTGACTTTTATTCTCTGCGTCTTTTGCTCGCTCGCGGCCGTGAGTTGAATGTCTCATTATATAGCCACTAAAGCCCTTGCGAAACGAATATTGGCTCCGCGAAGGATATTTATGTTCCGATGGCCAACACATATACCGCGGGCGATTTTATTACAACCCCGAGATTCGGCAGCGGTCGGCCGAGGCACACGCCGGGGATATTGCCGTCGAAGAAAAGGAATACGGAGGGGGGAAAAAAAGCCGGTGATCGGAGCTGGCAACCGCAGGAAGAGAGCTCGTCAAATCGGGAAATGTTGAAGAGAGTGGGAAAGGAAGGAAGCTCGTCTTGGAATTAATTGCGGAGAAATCTGCCTCTTCCTCGATCGCGTCGCGCTGCGAGCGAAATCTCCTCTCGCTTCGGTGAGCGCGCGCTCGTTGGGAACATGTACGCATGCGCGGGGGGGGGAAGCCTTGCATCCTCGTCCGAGTGATATAAAATCAAATACAGAAACGATCATCGGGGAAAAAGTGAAGTCCCTCAGACATTAAGATTGCGAGAGCGTTGCCGGTTTGGGTGGGATTTATATCCTTTATTGGGTTTGTTGAGTGTTTTTTTCCCCTTTCGTCTTCTTCTGAAGTCGAAGCGCGATCATCCGCAGTCCGCAGGCCGGCAGACAGGATGAGGCGCACCATTTTAATTAATGGCAATTCGTCGGAAAGAGGTTTGGAGTAGCAATTTCTGGTCCGGAGCGGGCGACGTGATAATCTATTGTTAAGACTGTCTCTTGGTTGACGGTGCTCGGGCCGGCGTTAAAGGGGGAAGAAGTAATATCATCCCTGCTGGATATACCCGGACCCCCGTCTTGGACGGGGCTTTCCTGATGTTCAACCCATCCCTCATTTATAACCGTCAGCTCTGACTGTAGCGATGATAAATACAACGTGGGCAGACCTAATATGATGACCATTAGTTGCCTCTCGGGTCTCCAATGGCGGCAGTGTAAATAGCCAACGATACGCTCCTCTAACAGTCTCCAGCCTCATCTGTCCTTGTTCTCAGAATCTTTACACGGACAACTTTAAAAAGAATTGTATAGAAATCAAAAAATAAATGCCAAACTCATGCAATCATTTTCTGTCTTCATAAGGCCAACCTTTCCTCCACCTCACCCGAAGGCATTTCATGCTTACCAAGAGGGGTTCGTGATAAGAAAACGAGGTCAACAGAAAGAAGAAGATTGAAGATAAAAAAATTGCACATGGAACTATTGAACAGTATATCTCCATATCATTCAAATTCATACGTAGCTTCAGGGCTCCTCTTGTAAGTAAACCAGTCATTTAAGTCTGATGTCCAAATACCACGAATTGAAATTTTGTGTGGTATGACTTTTTTTGCTTAAACCTGTATTAGTATAGTTTCCTAGTTTGAAGATTGACGAACACTGAAAGTGCCTTCAATAATATTTGATACAATCGGTTCTGTCAGACAGTTTTGATGAGCTGTTTGCTCATAATGCATCGTCGAATTGCTCATTCAGAAACTATCATCATAAGCAGCGCACATAGCGGTAACTTCCATCTCCGCTTTTATTTATAACTTAATTAAAATTCACTTAATCACCGGGACCCGGGGAAGGCTTGCAAACGCGACATGCGCAGGGTCCCCCTCCGTTGCTACTCCGTATTCTCGATTTGACATTAATCCCTCCGAACGATCACCTTTTAATGAAAAAATGGACCAATTTACAAAATAATGAGAGTTGCTTATCTGCCGCGCGCGCAGAGCCTGCTAGCTGCGGGCCTCGGTTGCTTGAGATCGCTAAGATGGCTCTACCATCACGCTTTGCCCGGCTACGCTTAACAATTCGAGTAACCCACCTCGAGGTCGGTGGCTGTTACATGCTCATTCCAATCTCTTTCGCTGCCTCCTGTTTAATGAATGCCTTGTTTTGCTCTGAAAGTGGTAATGGTTGTCTAATATAATGTGCGTCGATTTAGGAAACCTTTCATTAAGGGCAACTTCATCCTGCTTGCATGATAATCAACTGAAATGAAAACAAACAGTCAACTTTTTCAACTCACAGCTATGCCATACTTTACATGTGATGAGTATGAAGAATATGATTAGTGTTTTAAATGAGTTTGTGCAGTGAAAGGCCCTCGGTTTGCAAGTCATACCATTGCAGTTTTGGGTTGATTTGTGCTGGTTCATACAACAGTCGTCGGTGACCTTGCGGGGAGTTCAAAACGGTCCCGCTTAATACAAGATGGCAATCGCCGCACGCCTTGAGGTGAATGGGATCTAATAAGGTCCCATAACGATTATGGTTGTAGCTAGAAAGCCATTTACCCAGCGTTATTAGATTCTGGACTGCCGGTGTTGCGGCCATCTTATCTTCCACGGTTGTGACAGTGTTTGGTGTATTGGGGAGAGGATTGTCGCGGGTGCTGGCGAATTCCGTGAGAGTCAGTGCCATGCACCGCTGGGGTAAAGTCAGGTACCTTGCGCACAATACCAACCAGGGACAGAGGGCCAGGCAGACAGATAATAGACATCAATGTGAAAAGGGATCCGAGCAGGAGATGATCAGAATCAGTGTCACCAGCGAAGATTTTGCATGTCTGTTTGCATGGACGTTGTTAAGCACACTTTCCAGGCGATCGTTTGACAGTGGTGCTCACATCAACAAACGGAGTCGTGTTTCTGTCCTAAGTTGCCTGATGTTTCAAGCAACATAATTCAAACCTATTGCCTGCTTTGGCTTGACCAAATTCAGAAGAAAAAGAAGATTCATCAGATGGAAGGTGGTCTCACAGTTAATTGGTCAAACGATCGACTAAAACAAATACTTTCGATTCTAACAATCCGCAAAACAATACGAGGGTCAAAATGCACAAGCTTCAAACATGAAAACATCACCAAGTTAAACACACACATATCCACTGATGGAACAATCGATAGCCCAGTCAATCAGCCAAGATTTGAAAATATTCATTAAAACCAGTCGCTCAATCAAACATAGAAACAGCCCACTTATGTATTAATAGCACAAGCACTTATTTTTTCTACTTATATCATACCGGAATCAATCTTGACAAAATTAAAATGTACATATCTGATGGATTTCTTGGTATATACAAAACACACCCTTGATTGTTGCCTTTCAGGGCGGCTGCATAAAGCAACCCACAGCCTCAGAAATCTCTCTCTTAATTCACTCAGCCACATTGCAGTGTGTCGGTTATTCCGCCGTGACACATTTCATAAAGCAAGCATAATCATGTCGAGCGATTCATTGGGCCCTAGAGGCTCCCCAAGCGTATAGTAGGTGTCATCATCGTCCGGTGCGCGGGACACGCGTAGTTTAACACTGAGTGGTCCCCAGCCGCACGAAACACGGACAGCTCCATCTGGGATTCATGGTTAACCGAGAACAGACTGCTCTCATGGATCAACCTAACAAATAGTACTCGGTACATCAGCGAATATTAATTTGTCAGTAATGCACTGGAATCTCATATACATGTATTAGTATTGGTGCGACACACTCCCTGATCAGTAGTGGTGCCAGGGGGACGTAGCTGACTGGCCCTTTCCCCGTTTTGTTTTGATTGAACAGAAGTTTAAGCAGACAAAGTTTCACGTGGAGGAGAAACAGTTTGCCTGATGTGTGTTCAGAATTCATCTCCAATTCGGGCTTTCTCCCTCTTTTTCAAAAATGTTGAGTTCCCCCCCCCTTGGGTAAATGATGTACCATCCCATGCACTGCGCGTGTGCGTGACTCTACACCGTTTGTAGATAATGTGGTATGTATTGTGTTGAAGATCCCAATCGACTTTGGTCTCCCGAATGCTACGAGAGCACTATGATTCATGTATATGTATTACATGTGTGCTGTTGCATTTAAGCAATCATCATAACTACCGTAACCATTTTGGCGGTGGGCATGGTAGGGAAGTGCATGGTTAAATAACTTCTTATTGTCTCAAGCTCAACTGCACGGCAAAAAATATATATATAAATTCATGTGCCTTGAGTAATCATTCTCAAATTTGTACCCCTGACCTCAAGGTGTTGTTGTGCATGTATAGAACGATGGAAACTTTCGTGTCTCTGCATGCCGACAAAAAAAATCTCACCAACAAATTGTGGGAGGTATGGAGATATCCAAATGAATAGTCGATTTCCCTCGGGAATCTGTCGAGTAATCGCGCAGAGGCTACTCCTACGAAAAGACCGGCTTCAAAAATGGCCATCGTTCCTCTCTCCTTGCAAGAATAACAGAATCAGAGGAAATAAAAGGAAGGAACTACGAGGCCATCATTCTGTGCCACTGTCATGAAAATACTTACTCCCATAAAAGAAAAAAATTGCCTGCGGTACTGCAAAAGGCTAAATGGAAGCGCGCAGCCAGCGTGCCCACTTTTTAAAAACAGACGGTGTTGGTCGCCCTAGGCATTCAGGGAGGCGAGGCAAAGAGACAAAGTGTACCGTGCATTTTTTATCTCTCTCCCGTTTTAATAGCCCGCCATCGCTCGCGGAGGAGCGTATCCCCGGCTTAGCACTGACGATGTCACTTAGCATATGTTCCCCGAGCTGGCGCGTTGTTAATAACAACAATGCTTGCAAGATGATCCCTGGTTAGGTTAGAGCACGATGTCTCGTTTTTTTTTTAAAGAAAAGAGGTGGAAAACGGGGGGGGGGTTGAAAATGGCGAGAGAGTTTGTTCGTGTCCGTCCAGACCCACTCTAAGTGTGCGCTAGCTCGTCGCAGAGCAAACACAACGCGGGACCCGCTGCCTGTGTTTGCCGAGTGCAGTAATGAATAGGAAAGTAGGGGAAATTATCGCTTTAATTTAATGCCGTGATGTGTTCCGTCTGGTCAGGCCAACAGTTGGTTCGTCGCGAGGGGGAACCTTGGCCTGTCGTAGCTTTCGCGACGACATTTTGAGATGGCATTCTCGTGGGCAAATTTGCCCTTCCGGCAGCTTGAAATGGTGACTTTATACTGCTCTATCTGTCTAGCCTGGGTCGTAAGGGAAGTTTCGTCGAGAAACGTGATTAGTGCAACTCAGAGCATTTATATCAGAGACTCGTGGATAGATTTGAATTCCAGATTATCCAATCTGTCATTAGTTATTATCCAAGTATTCAGATTTTACCCACAACATTCCTTGCTCTGGCAAGGTTTTATACTCAAAATAAGATACCCTGTCCGTAGTTACCAGAAGCCCTCCATGCAGATCACCTATTTCGCATCAGGATTATTTTTTTTTCTTTTTCAAAGAAAGAAGATAGTTCCCATCTTTACACCTGTGCTTTCAACCGATAACCCGTCACAAACATCCGTCTTTGATTCCAGGAAGATTTGTGGGATGATTTGATTAAGTTTCCAGCAAACACACCTGAAGGGAGTTTCGATTGTTCTTCATTGCTTTTGTTTATGTGGTACTATTTCGATGGTATGCATAATTGTCATAGTTTCGTAATCTGCTAATAATGGACATCGTTTTTGGCTTAATTGAAGACTTGTCAAAAACAGTGCCATTATTATTGTCTGCCAATCACAGAGGTCAAATTCACTTCCAGCTCAAAACGCTTCAAATAAAAAAGGGGATGGTCTTGAAATATGGAGACGATGAAGGGTTCTTATTGGAATTCTGAATATACACATGATAACGGTGCTTTAGTCACGCGCCGTCGTACGATATGCTGGGACCTAACGCGTCTATTTCCGACAGTCATTTAAAAAAATCCTGTGTCGGGGACCTGGAGTCATCGCGAATGAACCAACTCTGTTGTCTCTAGAAAGCCTCCCCGACTTTTCAAAACAAAATCCATGCCGGTCTTAGTGGTTAAAACAACAAGCCAAGAGCGTCCGTGAGTGCGGGGGCAATTTGCGCGGCGGACCGGTCGATCTGGGGTGCCGTGGCATATCGACTTGCTCCCCGGCCCCTCGCGCCATCGCCGATGCAATGAAAACACGGATTTGAGGTGGCATTTGGAGATATTAGTGGCGTATAATGTTGGCTGTTGGCGGTAATGTCAAGCAGAAATAAGTGTTCCCGTGCGATTGGCGCCTCGAATTTTCACCCTTCCTTCTATCTTCCTGGGATTTTTTTTTTTCAATGAGTGGGCCAGTGAGCCCGTGAATTATTCAGGTGCAGAGAAGGAGAATGAAAGAGCCGTATGTGGACGGACCATTATGGACTCACAGGGCAAGAATTGATTTTGCTGAAGTGATGGATTTAGTGACTTTCGTGTTAAGGGAGTCATCCTGGGCCGAAGGAGAGACATCGTTTCACTCAGTAACTGTTCTTCTCTGAATTTAGTATAACGCCACAAAAAGATTAGGCATTTCGTCATAGAGACTGATGTATGAATTTTTAACCGATAACAAGGTGATGCCTTCTCCTTGCACGGTGTGCTACCTTCGAACTAATTTCATGTGCTGATATTTACCGAATGGAGAACAGAGTTCTCGCCCATATAATAAATGTATCAGTAGACAACATAATTAATGGGGTTGGTATTTCCTATGTCATGAACCGTCTATAGACTTCTCGACAGAAACACTAAGAGTCAGCTACATTAAAAAGTTATGACATCTACAATCGCTAAACCGTTCTTAGTTTGGTTTATAAGAACGTTTTGCTTGCTCTCCAAATAGACCGGATGCACCCACTTAGTCAAGTGACCTGTAGCGGGTATCAGACATTAAGAAACATGGCGTTCTCCCGTAGCAAAGTGTTTCGTAAGTGTTGCTTTACAAAATTATTTTGTTTTTTTCCAGTTGTCAGTACAATACTCAGTAGGTCAGTTGTCTCATTACCATACTGACCAGCGGCTTTATTTTGTTGTAAATAACATTGATAACACAGTCTGCCATGGAAGGGCGCTATGTTTGCTGATGTTTGATAGCTACTATAGGTCACGTAACTTAGGCGAAATCGGTACATTGTGCCCAAAACGAAATAAGTAGCCAATAGCAAACGGTGTAAGTCCATGCCGAAGCTTAACTCGTTCATAACTGCTTGCATGCAGTGAATCCCAACGGTGTAATTATTCGATTAGCCCCGTCCCCTCTACGCGGTACATCAATTCCTGACTCTAGATCTGCCTGTCGTTTCCCCTTTGCCATCCATGCATCTTTCCCCCTTCCTTTTACCTACTCTACATGTGCCGGTGCTTTTATACCCCCCCCCCGTTTTCTGTACCTTGTTTTCGGTCTCGTGCCCCCCCCCCCCCTCACCGCCATAGCCCTGTCTCCGACACTTCATCCATCCATCAGGGGCTTCAACCTCCCACAGCACAGACGCGCGTTTCCGGTCCTCTTCGAAATTTCAGTCCCTGGTCCCGTGCCATTGTCCGTGGCTATATATTGCGGACTCCCGCTTTTTTTCCCCTCTGTCTCATACTTCTCTTCGCCCTTTTTCCTATTCCCTGTGTCTCTCCTTAATGCGCGCGGAGGCCCCGCGCGGCCGACCGGCGCAATCCGCCCGCTGATCGGCTACTCGCGCGCGGGGGTTTAATTACGGGCACCGGTGTGCCCGGGACAGCATCGCATATTCATGGCGGTTTGACGGCCGTTATTGTGGGGCCCCATCAATCCTTTTGCGGGCTCTATTTAGCGGACATTAAACGACGGGGGAGAGACACACGTACACAGAGGGGAGAGTGTGGATGAGACAGAGACAAGGGCGAGAAGCAGGCACTGAAATGCGAAAGAGGAACAGCTCCTACCCGGCAGAGACTTCTTTTGTTTGCGTGGCTTTATTGGTCCGGATAGGGCCAGGTGAAAAAAAAAGGCCTTTGTTCGGCCTGCCTTTGGAAATATACATAATGAAAGTGGTCCCACTGAGGCTGAGCGATTATTCCATTGTGATCGCCAAAGCGGACTGACATAGCTGCAGTGATAATGAACAACACTGATTGATTAATGGCGCGTCTCGCAGTTATCAACCGGCGAGATTAAATATCGTGCATTCTTTTCTTATTCATAATTTAGTGGACTTGGCAAAACACGCATTAAATTACGGTGCTCGAATGTAACGTATTCACGCAAAGAACCAATTGCAAACACAGAAAACACAGAAACAATGGGAGATTTGTTTTGCAACCTCAGGCCTACACTTTGCAGGTCTTTTTATTGGAAAAAATTGAGGAAAGAATTGTCCAGAGGCGCAAGAACGGGAAAAAAATGTAGGCGTCTGTATTTGCAGGTCGAGGCAAGTGAATGATGAAATCGGTTAGAGTTTGAAGTCGCAATCTCTAAAAAGAAAATTTCTCATTTGGCAATGTATGAAACAGCGATTTTACCAGTCTGTCGATTCCTCAAGACATTAAGTTTGGCTTTAAAAATTTCGAAACAAATATTCGCATCGTTACTTTGATAAACTGAAGATGGGGCTTTGTCCCACTGCATAAAGCTCATCAGACGAAAAACTCGAATCCTCTCTTTCTACCAGAATATGAATAAACAGACAATCTTGTTGGATTGATACATTAAATATGTAGAAGCTTTGGGTACCAGTGTCGCCTTTAACTGGTTTTGATGAACGGAAGCGCAGGCCGAATACAAAAACACACTTGTTACTTTTAATAAAGAAATCTAGCAGCCGGTGTGTTTGCACGTAAGGGCCGAATATTGAGCTAATCCACTTCAGACAATGCCCACCCATCCCCCCTTTGTGCTCTTTTGTGCCCGTATTTATCCATTTAAATTTATTCATTTTCTTGGACCGTTGTTCAAACAAAACCAAAGCGCGCGGCAGGGCGTATTTGCACGAGAATCTCAGCCGAGTTTGCCGGCTGCTTTTTTTTTTTTTTTTTAACTCGCGGTATTCGGTGTTTGCACAGTTCATGGCGGATTCTGTGAATCTTGAGTTTGCTCAGCGCTGTCGCAGCGAAAGGCGAGGAGAGAAAAAAATCGTCGGTTTTTTAATTCTTTTATGACACTTGAAAATGTTTAATTAAATCGCGCAGGAGACTTGTGTTTAAAAGCCACTGTTGTGTGCTCGCGGGCTCCAAAACTCATGTTGCAACAAATCGTTTCAATTATGTCTGCGTGCGGTGTATACTAGTAAGCTAAGTATCGAAGCGAATAAGGGAGCAGTTGGGTGGGCAGGCAGCCATCCACAGCCCAGTAACAGAATACCTGACCCCTTTTTGAAGTTTGTTAGGTTATGGTATTTGCCGGCTGGCCGAGTTCCACTGGTCAGCTCTGATAACACAGAATTTGTTTTATCTGGAGTTTCAGTCACTAGTCGATAGTTGGGACGAGCTCCGCTTCAAAGGTTAGCGCCGAAGGCGTCGCCATCAGTGCTTTTGGCTACCTCCCTTGTATAGTAATTACCCATAATTTCGTCTCGAGTGTGTATGGTTATGTGCAATACATTCAAAAGGGACAAATCTTGGATTACTCGTGAGCCACCCACAGCAGTAGCAGTCCAGGTCAAAGGGTCATGTAACGATTCAACTATTTTGCGGAGCGAATAGGATTTTCCGAAAGCTAAATGCACAATATCTGACCTTCATCACGCAGAGCTAAGTTAAATGGAAGCAGCTTGTTACTAAATACATCGAGTTCTCTGAACTAGCTACAACGGTATCTACTTTCCTCCGCAGCTTTAGACTTAGCCGCCATGTTTTTCCATTGCATTGTGGGATACTCAACCAAACATGCATCAGTCTCTAGCGAGCGCGAGTAGAACCTGAAAGTTATATCGAGCATACAGTTGCGATTGTGTGTATTAGCGCGAGAGAAGATTATCAAATGTTTCTCTGTTGATATCTCTCTCATGCTAGTCACGTTTCTGCTTCGTGTTTTTTTCAGAAGAAAGAGTTTAGATTTCTTTACAGGTCCACGTTTTACATGACACCATTTTGGCGTCCCCATTGTTCCAATGAAACCAATTGAAACCGATCGCGCAAATATTGCGCGGTTACAAGTTCACTACGGGGCACTGTTCGGGCGCTGCTGTCTGTCATCAGATCCAGGCTTCCAGTATTCCGGTCTGTTATTGTTGCATCTGCAACTTTCCTCCAACAAACCCCAATTATTAGTCGGCCGAAGACACACACGATTATTCTTATTCATAGCCGGTATCGGTGTCTTGCCCGAGAATATGGCCGCCACGCACCCAGACAATGGACCCGTTGCACCCATTTACCGCAGTGAGCGCTCCCCCCTTGGGCCACAAATCGTGCCGATCCCAGCACCCAGTAATTATTGCCGTACCCACCAACAATACGGTCCGCATATCACTTCAGATCCGCCGGGGCTGGAAACTTTTGACGGGGGCACACGACTGGCATTCAGGGTACCTCCGCCCGGCGCACGCTCCCCCTCCCATTACTAGCACCGCAGCAACTCTTTCCCTCCCCGGCTTTCTGGATTTGACACCCTTCGTCCTCTCTCCTTAATCACCCTACAAGCTTGTACGTCAATAACACTCCGCACAAGGGTCGCTCGCCATTTCATAAATTACTAGCTGTTGTTGCACGCGCGCGCCGCTCTTCGAGTACACGCGGGGCGCGCACGGGTCGCGATGGGGGAAGGGTAGAGGAAAAAGTTTCATTAACCCGCGGGGACCGACCTCGCACGCGAGCGGTTACTGAGATTTCGGTAGCGCACGTGCTGGTTGTATGGACAGGATTATGTGGCTGTCTCTCCACCATGGATAGTGCACATTCATCCTCGTGAGATGATGAACAGCTTTTAGTTTTGGGGCAAGAGTCGGGTTGAGAATCGCGGGCTCACAACCGTCGGCGTCTGAGTTCCTGTCTCTCAACGGCCAAAGGCTTACCATTCACAGTTTTCTGACTGAGTAGTTCAAACCTGTAGTTTTTCTGGCAGTGTGCAACAGACTTCCCGAATGGAATTATTACTTGAGGTTAACTTGAAACGTTTACCCTTTTGCCAGATTTCTGGCTGAAGGTCATGTTGCTGGGGCTCAATAGTATGGCCCAGGCAGGCGCATAGGAAACGGTTTTTTTCAGGAGCCATTTAAACCATTCAAAGTTCTGGAACATTGTTACAGAACTACAGGCTATCTTGTGATTAAGTTGACATTAGACACGAGCAACCAAATTCCGACTGAACAGTAAAGAAATGACTCGAGCGAGGAGAAAAAATAAAGAGCCCCTGGACTCATTACTGAGGGCCAAGGACTGAGGGTAGAGTACAGCAGACTAGACGGCCGATGTATGGGCTGAAAGCCCCCGGCATCATATGGCCATCAATCACGGTTAGAAAACCGTCGTTACCTCCAGGCCCCATTACTCTCAACGGTGTGCCATTAGAGGCCCGAATTCAAAACGATCGCAATGGAAAATTAAACCCATCCATTAAAAAACGAGAGGGATGAGAAAGCAGAGATGGGAAAGGAATCAGGTCTATGTTTGCGTCCATGCTGAAACACTCATCTTGCATCTCGAAATTTAAAACTCACCGCTTATTCTAGACTTTTTTTTAAATAGGAGGCATGATCAGACTTAATCCAAAGAGTTAACAGAATCTTTCACATAGCTTGTATACTTTCGTTATTTCACTCTCGTTAACAATTGGAGTACTGTTTTTCATTTGAAGTATTGTTTTCATGTTCGATATTTTCTGTTTGGTCGTTGGTTGTTGGATGTGTTGCCGCGCTGAGCCGGAATCGAAACGTTCGTTTTGCAAGAGCAACTTGCAAAATCCCGCTGAGAGAACAGTTTGGAGATATGCGGTTAAACGGGAATAAAAATGGTTTCCAATATCAACCAATCAGTAATAAGGATGCAGCACTTCACGCTGTTAAGATCCAGGGAAATCTAGTTCCACAGCGTCATTTTTTCCCCTGCATTTACTCCTGTTTGTCTTTCGTTTGAAGCGATCGAGTAAAGTGGTGGCATTTCAACCTGCGTTCCCCTCCCAGCGTACCATAGTACCTGGTACTAGTAGCGGGGGCCTGTCCCCGCCGATTTGAAGCGTGGTAAGGGAAACGCTTATCGGAAGGACGCTGACAACGCCAATTTCCCCCGTTTACTGTGTTGCCAGAACGTGAATCTCAGTCGCTCGAAACCCTGCTTTTTCATCGTCCCGTCTGGGGCTAGCCACGGTGACATTTTGCAGAGGTCAGCAAGTTACACCCCATCGACATCGGGATTGAAATTGAAAAAAAAATGGGCAAAATCTCCGAAGTGGGACGCCGACATTATAGATTTTCTCCGCCGCTTTTGCCTGTAGATTTCTCATAATGTAGCCCATGATCGTCGCCGTGTGTACACTCGAGCAAACACAAGCCCCGCCCCTAAAGTCGTTCTTCAGAATCTGCACATACGTGGAGAGAGCTGGAGACAGCAACAAACAAATCAGCCCCGACCCATCAGCGTCTTGGAACACGCAGGAGGGAAAGGGGGAGAAAAGAACTGCCCTACTCGATCACCCAGCGACTGAAAAGCCTCGGAAGGAAGTTGGTTGACAAGATCGATTTCCCCGCCAATTTTTTTGCCCGCGTGCGCTTCCTGCCGCTCCACTTTGCCCGCTCTTTCCGTTCCAATTCGAGAGCGGGCAGCGCAGCGACGGACGAGGATGTGCTCAAGCCGCGCCGCGTTTGGGGCTTCGCGTCTTGTCCGTCTCATCTCCCGCGCCGTGCTATCGAGTGCCGTGCGACGGAGCGCGGCAAAGTCAAACATGGCCGTGTCCCCGAGTGCATGCCTGATGTCCATCATCTCTTACCATATCCTCCTCTTTCATCCTCCATCCCTGCTGACCTCTCCGTCTGTGTCCCTAACCCCTGTGGCTGAACCTCGAATCTTTTGCTGTGAAAACATCTGATTTCAATTTCACCAGAATCGTGCAGTGCATCTTATCGATTATGCCGATTGCATTTCAGCGTTACCGACTCCTGGAAAATCAATTATTATTTATCACGCCTGCTCTGTTTGCGGTAGTTTTAGGAAAAATGTATGTACTGATTTTTTCCCTTTATCCAAATTAACTGCAATTAGCGGTATCTCATCTTTTAAGCATTAATTATAGCACATAAAATCGCAAAAAAATCTCCTCTCTTATATTTCTGAATGCAGAACTTCTGCATCAGTTAAATTGCACAGTTTCTTTGGACAATGACAAACGATACTATTTGTGATTAATCTTCGGTTGTTGAATTGAATGTGCAACACAGTGGTTCATCGTTAATGCAGTCGAACGACAATACAACCGCACCGTTCGTCTTCTTCTTGTTTTTTTTCTCCTGCCTAGAATTTAATTCAAACTAATTTAATGCAAAAAGGCAAGTTATTCTTAAGAACCTATTGTATTGGGTTCAGGGTTTCAGTGAGCGCTAAGTTGGTTCCTTAAAACCGTGTGGCAAACCGCGGACGCCCACGGAGCACTAATGCAGGCCTTCCCATTTTTTTCATAACCTCGTCGCGTGATGTCTCTTTAATTTCGACCGCAGATCAATTAGCTTCGATCGCACCGGGTCTCAGGTATTAAGAGAGGAGC
The DNA here is from genome assembly GCF_001949145.1 of Acanthaster planci. Next base: position 219,033 of record NW_019091418.1, read on the forward strand.
CTTAATTAACATGAAGGAGTCACCATTGTGTGCGTGCGTTGGGATCGCGGGAACACGGAGTGACTTCCAATCATCGCGTGGCACCGCGGCGCGCCGCGTGTGACGACAGCAACGGGGGAAAGGAGCGCGCTTGGAAATCAGATGCTCCTATGTGATCGCATGCTGGAGGAGACACACCGTTTAGCACTTGTTGAACCGCAGAGGTCAGAGCTAAAAAAAAAATCCTTGTAAATCAGTCCAGTGCGGAGCATAAAAATGAGCAAATTACCATTGGAGATGATAGCTGGTAGACATTGCCCGACATAGCTGGCCTTGACGTGGGGTTTGCACTTTTGCTGATGCTGTCCCCTTCGGGTGGTTGATATGATCAGAAAAAAATATGAGCAACACGCCAGTGTGTGTTTTCCTTCCGGTCTATCCTTCCTATTGTCGAATCGACCACATGCAACGGTGACACTTTTTTATATTTTGTGTGTTTTCATGCCAAATATCGCTAAGTTGGTCAGATACCTAACGCAGGAATGGGAAATGAGATTCGTGTAATTTACATGGGTAGAATTAAAATCATTAAGCGGCGCAAGTTTGGCGCGAGGTAGCTAGAGTTACGCATGCGCCTCAGCATCAACCTCACCAAACATGGATATATGGGCCTAAAGTTGACAGCTTTATTGTAACTGATACTGCTCAAGAGCCTTCGGCTACGGGGGGAAACCTGTAATGATATCAGTTAGCCTATTTGGTATAAAATAAATAACGGGATTGTTCTGAGAAGCCATTTGTACAGAGTAAAGCTGAGCCACACCGTTCGCCATCTTTTAATATTTTAAATTCACGTGACAATCTTCAACCAACGTGACTGGCTCGTCTTGAATATTATTTAAAAAAAACGCTCGATTTTTTTCTCCAGCGTGAGTCACCCTGCCTTTGTCTCTGTCGACCGATGACTTTCACTTCAAGACGAGGTCTTAAATTACAATTCCGATACCACGGCTATTACCGTGGGCAAGCAGGACCGGCGTTGGGGACCATTTAACGCGAAAAATGGGCCAGGGGTGCCGTGAATCACAATAAGGGTCCGGGGTTCGTCTGGTAAGGACACAGATAACATAAATTTTAAATGAATTCAGCCAACTCTGGATGTGGTATTACTTATCTGGACAGTCACACTTTTATACCAGCTACTACAGAGCATTGCGTTACATGTCTGTGTCGTCATTATGCTTAAGAATAATAAAAAAAATTGCTGAAGACTTTCTGAAAATAACGTTAAATTAGCAATGAAATGGATGCATTTCTTTATGTCGGGTTTCAATACATCAAACTTGTGCGTGCAGAGCTCTGTGTTGATCCAAGATCGCTCATCGCTTCACAACGGGCCTGTTGCATATTTTTCTATTAATTAAACACAAAGTCAGTCCCCTTCGTGTCCATGTCAATCACAGGTCGCCATTGGCGCCGACGCAGGAGGCTTCTTAATTAAACTCTCTGCGTTTGTCCCTTGTGACTATACCGGTATTGTATTTGCTAGACGGAGTATACCTATCCAGTCCTTCGAAAGAGAGGGGGAAAATAAGAATGATAAGAAAACCACCTTGCCGGGTAAAATTATCTGGTATGCCGGGTCTTCTTAATCAACGTTAGCGCGGTAGCCATAATACGAGGTGATTTATTTTTTATTGCGCACTATAGAGCATTCATACAGTCGTGCTGCGCAGTGACCTGGCAATAATCACCATTATAAGATTTCCAAAATGTACACATGGATTCTTCATCGTTGTTGCAATTAATTCTATATGCCCATACACTGACGTCAAAACTGATGTTAAAAATGACCATCTGTATAATTTAGCTTTTTGACCGTGGGCGCGGAATTCCCTGTTAAGATGCTTTTGATTCTACAGTTTTTCAGTTGTTGGTATAGGAACACAGATTTATACGTAGGCCTACATGTACTGCCATTTTGTAATTAGAAAGGATTTCTCTGTGGTATGTCATGTATTGCATTAGTTAAGTCAGAACTGAGTTTAGTGGTGTATAAATCTGTAAACGGCCGGTAAAAAATGCCCTCATTTTTATGTTTGATTTTGTTATTCTTAAACGTCTGGGTAAAAGCTTCATGTTTTAAAAAAGCCGCATCAATTGCCGCATCCGCTCATTGAGGTAAAGGTGTAGTACCTAATACGCTGTTTCAATCTTATCGTGATTCGATGGCTAACGACACGAGGGGTACCAGTCTGATGTGGACAGCCAATCATTGATTTTTTTTCCACCGGACTTTACTCGCCGGAAATTATGATACGCCGTGAAAATAATGTACATGAGTAAGTGGTGATTTCCCTCTGTGTTTCCTTGCCTGTTGACATCCCAAACGTTAGCGGTTAACTTTGTTGAACCACAGTGCGCCATTTTTGCAACGGCCGGAGGCATCACAGTGTCCACACGTGCGACCGAGAAACCCTAGCGAGGGACGATCTTGTCTAGAGCTAGGTCTAGGTCTCCGCTCCATTGGAAATGCGTGGAGACGCGTAGACAATAGACCTAGCCGTAGCTCTGGAAGCCCGTTTCGGACACGGCCCAAGACAGTCTGAGACGTTGAAGTGTGTACACGTTAACTGAGAGAAAAGGCATCTTGACCACAGAGCAAGATTTACATGCTGTTACGCCAAAATTGTCTCCATTGTCTGCCCAAACTTTTCATTTTCTCTGTCGGTGCTCGTACCTTTGTTTGTTTCCCGTTTTCACGGAGACCAGTACAGTGTATACTCATTTTTTTTTTCACATGAATATTCGCTAGCGTCCATGGACTCAGCCACTTACACGACAACCGACGAGCTCGTGTGTATGCCCACCGATTGTGTTTCAACTGATCTCCCCTGCAGTGATCCATCACAACTCACCTTTTTTTATTATTATTAATTCAACCCGGAGAGTGACGGGGGGAAAAATCTACAAGAAAAGTCAAACGCTTTTCATCTCCGTATAACTGCGCTGGCCGAGCCTGTGTCTGCCGAAGATCCCAGGGCAACGAGGCACACTCCAAGCGAGAAATCACAACGATGGAGCGCGTTATTAAGTCCTCACCACGCGCGCTGGATCACCCGCGGGTATCCCACGTCGGCCCCGGCGCACGGTCAACCGAGTTATCAAGACATTCTCTGTCTCCCTTCGTTGAATATTTAGCGTGCGACTCACGTTTCCAACTAAACTGAAAACGGGTGAAGAAGTGGAGGCAAAGTAGGCAGAGGAAGAGAGGTTGAAAAATACGTGGCAGGGGAAAAAGTCTTCCTTTTATAGATAAGACTTCGGGTTGTAGACTGCAGGACTTCTCAGCGAGGGTTTCTTGTGTGTGATGGATGATGGAGCATCATTAACTGCGCACCGCTGAGCGCTTAGCGTCATAAAAGCCAGGATTTATGCGCTGCTCTGCAAAATAAATGCACGGGGGAAAGACGGAAAAACAATTACAGTCGGATCTTGTTGTATGCCTGTGCCCCCAGGTCTGAGTTTATGGTGCTACCAAAATATAGGGGAAGTACATGGCGACTTTCGTATTCAAGGTATAAAAAATGACGGTTATTCGGGCATATGCATTTTTCCATTGTTTTCCTGAGTCTTGTGCACTACTGTCGCGAAGATTAAACCCGCAGGCTTGCCACATTGTACATTTTTCAACTTCTCTGCAGCGTTTTGAATTGTTTTCAGGGTGGACACCAACAGGCATAATGTCTTCTATGTTATCTTCATCACACTGGCACTGTACCATGACCTCTGAACTTGTTAGTAGCTGTTGTTTCTACGTCAGATAGGAAACAACCCCCCAAAAGATCCAAGTTAATTTAAAATGCGAGAAAAAAATCTGCGGAAATAGATTGCTTCTTTTTTGTTTTCTCCTTTTATCAGTTATTTTTGTCACTTCTAACGTCTACTTGCAGTGTTGGCCTTTATTTCAGAACATTTCATACACGGAATTCCCTTCTACCGATGTGTCAGCGTATAGGCCTAAATACAATTTTTCAGAAAATATACACTGCCAACAATAACCTACAAGGGCATTATCCACATGGGAACTCAGCGATAATCCAAGGAAAACTCCTCTACCTGTATTTGTAAGCTGGCTAATTGATTCTAAATAGGGCATGACAAGGCTGGCCACGATCGCTCATTCTATTCTTCGGCGGCAGTTTTCCACACACTTGAAAGTGACTTAGACGTTGCCCTAATATAGCGCAGGCGGATGCGTTCCCAACTGAATGGGTTGGGACGATTGTTTCGCAGCCCCAATATTGAAACCCGAGAGCCGAAACGACAGAAAAAGGATATCTGAGCTTTCACTAGCGAGAATTCTTGCAGGACCTTTACAGCATCGGCCAGAAATGAACGTGCGGACTGGGTTCGAGATGCATCAGTAGGACGAATGGTGCACAGCCGAACATTTCCACCCCACAAAACTATATTTTGAAAGAATAATCAAATTTTCCTTCAATTTTGATGTATATGTACTGTTTTAGACGCGGTGGCGCTTCTTTTGGCAGCGATATCATTCATGACAGAAGAGAACTTGGGCTTTGACACTTCTTCTGCTTTGAAGAATCCCTGTGGGTGACAGTCCACGATAGCTCTTGATGAAACAGCTCATCTGGCAGTCTTGTGGTGTTTGCAGACGTCAATGAAATAAAAGTTGCTTTGATTGAACGCATAATATGACACTCGTCGGAAAAGAGACTCACATAACTGACATTCTTTTTGAAGGAAATCTGCCAATTTTATATCTGCAGGGGACGGGGATCCATTCATCAGACTGCGGAGTTATTCTTCTTCTTTTGTACTTACCTTAGGCAAAATATTAAGAACCACCGTGCCAGCCCCGATGTGGCACCTGGGTATGCCTTCCAAAGAGGATGCCCTTTGTTTGTCCAGATTCGTGTCATCACCTGGAGTTGTGCCATTGTTCTGGCTTAGGCCACCAGGTGGATTGCACCTGTGGGCGTGCTCGTGTCGTGTCGTGTCCCATCGAGTTTTTACTTTTCGTTTTCGTCTTTGTCTGTGAATCTTTCATTGGCTGGCATATTCAGCTGTCGTTTGCCTTCGCTGACAGCTCTTTTATATCGGTGCCTCAAAGGTATCAGCATCAATGTCAAGTGCTCTTGGACCAAACGACAATTACAGAAATTCAGGTCTCTTCCAGTTCTGTTATTTTCTCGTTCCTTAAGAACCACACGTGTACAAGTAAGTTGTCGTGTTCAATTTACCATGGTTACCACAGATGTGAAAACAAAACAATAAATAAAACATACAAACAGGAAAGAAAATAAACATGTGAAAGCTGAACTGGGCATTTTGTAATCGTTCTCTTCGATATCAGGGCTGTACCGATTAATCCTATGATATTTCTCTTTTGAATATTGCAAATTTTATACGGCTGCCTTTTTTGTCAGCTTTATTAAAATCGCCGTTGTCTTATTTCAGGTTTATCATTATGCTTTCAGGGATTGTTAATAGGGATGCAGTTTCAATCATTTAAGCATCAGCCCCCCCCCAAAAAAAAGGTTTGTTAAAATACATTTGGTCTTTTGTAATTTTTGTTATATGGCTGACATTTCAAACGTTGGCATTAGCATGGAGAACATAATGCGCCAATACGTATGCGCCCTCAAGAGTATGCGCAGCTTAATCCACGGCAACCAACTCATTCAGCTACGAGATTCAGGGTCGACTCCAGTGAAGGTTATCATAATGAAAGGCTCAAGATGTCATCACTGTTATTTTTACTTATTGATTGATTGATCATTTGGTATTTCCTTGTTTTTTTTCTGTTTTTCCTTTTGTGACTCGGCTTGCCTCTCCAGTGCCTGCCGCACGTGCCGTAAAATGACCTCGACTACAAGGCCCCCCGAGATTCCCTCACGCTCGCCTGAACGCCAATCGGACCACCGGACCAAGGGGAAGAGAAGAAACCAGTGCCGGTGAGGGCGAGCTGACCACGGCGACTGTGCGCGCAACGCCCACTTCTCGTTATCATTGTAAAGGAGGTGGAAACTGCAAACCGAAAAATGCTAATAATAATAACAGAAATCTGAGAGAAAAGAAACCGAAGAGCCCCTTTTGACCACCACATTTCGGCAGAATGAAGACACACGAGGCAGGTTGATTTACATCACAAGAGACCACGGGTGAAAAGACCTCGTGCACGCGGCCGGACAAGATCGCTGTCTCATGATTGAGGTGCGGGCCTTGGGTTTGCTAATGCATTCCTGGAGCACGCAGGCGGTTGCAGAGGGAGAGGGAGAGGGGGGGGTATCCCCTGTCTCCAGTGTCCTCCCTTGCAATCCCCCCCCCTGGACCTCCACCTCTTCTCCCCTCTACCCGCTGTTTCATTGCCCGCCGTAGCGCCACTTGATTGGCTGGGGCCGGCTCATCTCTATTCATGCGGTTGTATGCGCGCGGGCTGGAGAGCAGCCATTAGAGCCAGCAAGCCAATAAGCGCTAGGTTCCCGTTGCTAAGCCACTGGGCCCACAGGGACTGGTCACATCACTGGCTCCTTCGACTCTGGCTCAACCTGTACAGCCTCTAACGCCCCCCTCCCTCACTTATGACTGAAAGAGCCGTACCAAAAAACGTGTATTGGTTGGCCCACCGTAAAAACAAATCACTAACAATGAATCCGGGCCACAATATTTGATAAATCACTGTCGAGCAGTGATCTGGGTGGTTGCCGTGGTGCGTGCATCCTTCTCCATACTGCAAACTCCGATGTCGTCTGCTCCTTATATTCCGAGCTGACACTGTGCCAGTGTATACGCGTACCACAGAGAATTCACTTCCAACTTCTGGCGCCCTTTCGCCCTTTTTTTCCCCTCCTCGCCCCCTTTCTCTACACACTTCCTCTTCAAATCCCAAACCTCGTGCATGCTTTGGAGGATCGTCCCGGGTTTCCAAGAGAGCACATGCGTTCCGGCCCAAAGTCCGGATCTTTGGAAGTTATTGCGGGGATCGAGGCGGCAAGAGTGGATCTCCGGCGGGAGAAATTCGCTGCGGTGGCGGACAAAATCGGCGGGAAACATTGGTCGCCGGTGCATCATTCTTACTCCCATCACTACGACACGCCCGCCCATCAGATGTTTCTTACGGGTAAAAAAAATCACACACATTTCGTTAGTGCAGAAAACAAAGAAAAGGTTCTCATCCTTGAAATCTAGGCCTTTCAAAATAATAAAAAAAAACAACAACAACAACAAAACCTCGATCGAGAAGAAGCTCTGCGAGAAATGGTCTGGACGTTATTTTTAGCCGGAGAAACCCCCCGCGCCACTTACCGCTGAGCGAGATAGTCGGTATTGCAGGAAGGAAGGAAGGAAGGAAGGATGTTCACATCTCCACGCATGTGAAGGGTTCCCCTCTTGCCCGCTCATTTATTTACCGCTGCGGCGTAGTCGGCGCGCGCGGCGAGCGGTGCGCGAGACGGGGCGATCGTCATTTCTTCTCCGTGTGGACTTACCTTCGGCGGTGGAGAGTTTTTCTCCCCGCTGAGATTCTTTGGGCCCTCGGACCGTCTCGGCCGCCGTGTGATCGCCCGCTGATCTCCTCAAACACGGACCGCGATTATCAGAAGGATGGCAACTAAATCTGTTATTTTTCCCTGGTGTTTGTTGCAGAGCCATCGTGCGCGGAGTCGCTGGTGCGAGGAAGACAAAACAGCTGGGCCTCGTCCGTGCCTGTATCGTCCTCCAAAGGTAAGCAACCTTTCTTCTTTTAATCGCTCTTAATCGTACTTCTGAAATACACCTCCTGAGGATGTCGAAGATTATGCCACAATGCTGTAATATTGTAAACATTATGTAGTGACTTAATTACCTCTTGTTTTGACAATTTTTCGGGTGGAATTATTCGCGGTGTGTAACAACACTAGCTGTAACCAGAATACTAAAAAACGAAAGATGCCTGTGTAACGATGCTTTCAAAGTGGAGAGGTCTTATCTTTAAAATCACCCTTTTCTTCCAGTAACTCAACCGCACGTTGATTATTTTTACATCGCCATTTAAATGGTCAAAAAACTGTTTTTCATTTCGTGTATGTTCTTTATTAATCTTAAATTGGAGAGAAATAATGCTCGTCGGGAAATGCAGTCATAAACCCGTTTGCTGTCGCCAGAAGTTAGTTTTGCACTATACCCAAATTCTATGAAATTTAAATCTGACACAATTCCTCACAAAATGGAATAGCTTTGGTGACTAGAATCCCACCCTCAAACGACAAACAGCGATTCCAGCTGTATGCCAGACAATCATCACATACTTTTTATCCCGGCTCGTAATGTAATTTATTCACCGCAAGCAGTATTTTCTCATTGCAAAAGCAAAGGGGGATTATTTTGAAAAGAACTTTTTTCTTATTTTTATTGCCGTTGTGATGGTGATTTTAAAAGTCACCCTGACAAAGCATGGCTTCACGCATGCCTAGACCTTTTTAAGCACTAATTCTGCTGGATACAATTTGAAAGCATCCACAAAATATCGGTCAGGTGAGTTTAAATCTATCACAATATTTCCTTGAGCAAATACCTTTTTTTAAATAATTGTAGCAGTAACTCCAGATTTCTAATTACTACATAGTTTATCGTTGACGTACATCCAGCACGGACTGAGTACTTTGGGCCTGAGACAGCATTGGATCCGTAAAGAATCAAGTTACCTCTACAAGTGTTTTGTTAAATTACAAATTTGTATTTTTGTCTCACACTGAATTGTACTCAATTGGTATGACCCCAAAGATTGCAAAAATAAGACATGTGTAACAACCGTACCTCAACGTATCCAAATTGATTTTCCTTATAATCTATTGAAAGATGAGTGCGTGAGTGAAATCTACAGACATTTCAAATGATACATTTATGTAATATTTTTCTCTTAAAACTAACTACAAAATAATTCAAAAGGGTTTTAGTGCTTGCTGTACTTACTCTACTATTCCTCGAATGACAGGGAAAATTACCATCCCTCGCTCGTCATGTGACCCTGTTGGCAGGCAACCTGAACAGATTTCATTAAAAACCTGCTCTGTTTAATCTGAAAAGCGATCTTGACAGAGATTCGGCGCGCAATCGACACGCCAGCCCCTTGTCAATATTTTGCCACGGCTCCGATTTCTCGCGGTATTCGGCGAGATCTCGAGCTGTTTGCCCTGGCTTTACGAAACCTGAATCCGAACATTCGTGCTCCAAAAACAAAATAGAACTTTAAAGTTGACCAACCGCTAAATCTATTAAAACAGCGACGTGCACAATCATCCTCCGCATTTAGCAGAAACAAATTCAAGGTTCCATCGACCTGATATTCGAGCTGATCAGTGTTTTTCTTTCTCTGCAGGCTAAGAATGGAAATAACTATTTTGAGTTTGTAGTTTAGGCTTATGCTTTGTGTCTCGGCAGATGAATGTAAAAATATAGAATAAGACAATAACGCTTAAATATCATTTCATTTCAAGAACGCAGGCATAAATCGCAGCATTTCAATTCTACACATCTTGCGGTTATCTTCCTGCTGGCCACATTTGACATATTTAATTCGGTCTTTATTAAATAAAATCTGACCGTGTGCTTCTACAGTTTTGTGAAAATAACATATTTTAAAGCCAGTCTTTGTTTCGAGAATAATAACTTGAATGCTTGCCTGGAAATAATGTAAACTGATTTATTTAAGTGAAAATAACTTGATCAAAAGCGTCTTGATCAAACTTGCAATCCATGCGTGTAGGTTTATACTTTGTGCATTATACAAAGAAAACCAAAATGATGCCTGATTTAATGCCGAGAACACGCCGAGTTGACTGTGATCGCAAGCGAAATTAAGGTGAATTTAATTATGCAGCCGTTGTCGGCTCAACCGGGCGGCTGAGGCAAAACAGCTCCCAGGGGAAGGGTTCGTTATCGCACCAGCCAATTGTAATCGGCCAATTAAAGGTGTCCGATTAACGTCAACTGCGTAGGTTTGCGGAGTTGTTGGAGATCACGCCGTTATTTGCATACCCCCTCTTGATGTTGATCCACTTGCGCAATGTCCTTTAAACACAGGTATGAGGCATCCTTTCTAAAGACCTGTTTGGCAGGAAAGTCTTCTTAAAAACGCTGGAAATTCTGCGACATAATAGTGCAATAAGCTTAAGTCATGAATTGCTGTCTTAAAGACTGACTCGTTTACAGACAGTTGTAAAAGTTTTTTTTTCTTTTTTTCATAAATACTCTATACCGAGGGTCGACGTCTTGTGAAGGTTCCATTTCAAATCGATATCACGCACTGTCTGAAGTTAGTAAAGAAAATATTTGTCTGCACTCGAGTCTGTATTGCTTTGGAGTCTAATTATCCGTAGTGAACTGAACAGCATATGCAGTACCATGTTTTTACACCCTAATGGGTTGTTAGATAATGTTGGAAAATAAGCACATATCCAACGATTAAGCAGGTATGCAGGTTAGCGTGGTTGAGAAGTCAAGGTACTTTTGTTGCGATAATCTAATTCTGAGGAACAGTTTCACACCTAATGGATTTTTAAAAGCATTTTTGCCCAGCAGAAAGACTAATATACGTCGTGAAGCAGAGTGCGAAAGCTCTTGTAGTGAAAACTGTCAATTTATCAATGATCGCCAACGATGCCAGAATATTTTGGTTGCTGCATGGTATTCCAATCTCTCGGCAGATTCGTTCATTTTGGCTGACGAGACAACGTCGTTTTCGCGGCGATTCAAAACATTTAGAAGTTTCTTTGTCACCACCTTGTGAGGGATGTAATGCTTTCATGCCAAGTAAGCTCACACTAATGATCAAAACTGCACAAAACAGCAATGTATCTCTCTAAGTCAACTGTTTTTCTATACACATGTAATGCCCACCGCATTTGATTTCACCTATCATTAGAAGGTATTTCTGCGTTCGCAATGTACATGTACCAGCAATAACATGTTCAGGTGATAATTCATTCATGGCACAACGCATGCGCCATGTGCCCGAATACATTAATCCGTCCTGTGCAGCCTGCACACTTAGGCCTATGTTATCGCCAATACAAAAATCTTCCCGGGAATAGGTGCAGTGCGTTTTCAATGGATCGGCTAAGGGTTTGAAGCTAACGGAGAGAGAGAAAGAGAAGAAATAGAATTATGCATTCGTTTTGGCCTCTCGGTGGGTCAAGTGCTAGCGCGCCGAGTAGCTTTACGCCATCTTGGACTACTTCCGAGACGGAGAGAGACGCTGGCAGCCACTTGCAAACGCCGGGATGCTCAAGTGCCGCGGCCCCGGTGATGGGGGGCAAACTCGTACCGTCAAGAGGGACTGTATTTCCCGCTGTCTTGGTGTGCTCGGCCGCTGCATGCCGGATGCCGCTGAAGTTGATACTTCCAGTGCTGAGGAAGAACAGTAGGCACTGTTTTAGGGGAAGGGTTCATTATTAAGGTGATAATTCTTGTTCATTATGTACAGGCCAACTCGACAGATCAAAATGTTAAATGTTATTCCAACATATCTAAGAAATCATTTTGTGGTGATAACGAACTTCTACTTAGCAAATAAGGCAATAAGGTATAACTCAGCCCAAACGCCGGCGGATCGTCTGTTAATATAAGGCCTACTTAGCAGATATCTGCGTACTATCGGTTAGCTTTGTACAAGTCCAAAAAGTGCACATCGTTCGATGTGCTGATATTAAATGTTAATTCACTTTGGCTTAGCAGTGCTGTATTGTTTTTCCAAGGTATAGGCCTACAACTTCTAAAATGGGTGCTCCTTTCTCCTAGGATGTACTACTTCAAAATTGAGGCTCATCTGCATTTGATGTGTGATTCAAATTTGTTTAAAATTTCAGTGAAACTGTCTTCTCTTGGACAATGATGCCGCGGCATGGGCTTAGTCTTGAAGGCATTGATTCCTGTGTCTTTCATGAAAACCGTTTGCAGTAGCTCTCTGTATTGAATTAATGGAAGTGTCCCTTTTTCAGTCAACTAAACGTGTTTGTATGCATAGTTCATGATGGGCCTCACACGACCGAGTCTGAGCTGAGCCGCAGTTGGTCGATTGCAGGTAATTGGGTACTTGTTTCAAATGGGAAGGTATGCTGAATCTGAAAGGAGAGTTGGAATTCAGGAGTTCTGTCTGTGAACATTGTCTTTGTACATTCCCAGTGCTGACCCCCCCCCGGTTCTTTGCTCAGATCCGAGCGAACTTCGGCACCAAGCTATGACAGTGAAGGCAATTAATCATCGAGACCGTTTGTTTTAGGTGGTCTGTACGCTTTTGTGAGTATATGGATTTCAGTCTTAGGGAGTCGCACTGCACAGGCGCAAATCCATAGGGGACACCCCCGCTGTGACATAAACAAGAAGAAATTATTGAAAAAAAAATAGTAAAGAATTGACATCTTATAAAGGATCATCACGTGAACATCGGTAACAATAAACAACAATCGGACATTAAAAATGTCTGAGTGACCGGACCCCCCTCAGGAAAAATTCCTGGATCCACCCCTGCTTCGATCGTGACCTGTAATTCCTAAATCAAGAAGTAGCTGTCATAATTGGAAAAGAAAATATCAGCAGTGAATAATGACCAATTGGGTTGACTGATGTTCATTGAGTAATGTCTGGCCTGACTGTATTCGTAATGTCCCCCCATTATCTGAGCAAGAGGCTCTCCAGAGGGTCAAATTCCATATTTGAAGACCCGCTATGCCAATAAAATGCTATCCTTTACGATCATGTTAGAGTCATCTGCACTGGCCTTCCCCTGGTTCCGATGAAAAAGTTGGTTTCCACCGTCTCACTCTCTTCATCTCTCTCTCTCTCTTTCTCTCTCTGTTTCTCTCTGCCTCTCTCCACCGGCAACCTGAGCTAACCCACGGTAGTCTTCCGGTCGTATCTTCGCTAAAAAAGGGACAAGATAGCCCGTGGATATCACCGCCAATAATTATGGAAATTTGTGGGACCTGGGTAAACACAGTAGGGCCCCGAATTCGCTGGATTGGAGTGGGGTTTTTATGGCCCTTTTTCTGCGCCATATGCCTCGCCTATTTTGGGGCGATGCTGTGTAGCTCAGGATTTGCGCGCCAGAGAGAAAAAAAAATTGCGGTGTCGTGTATGTAATGAGCCGGTTGTCTTCCCCGATCGCCAACCGATTACGCTTTCGAGCGTGGACATAACTAACGGAAAATGGTTCATGTTTGCTCGCATTGTCTAGCAGATATCTTACATCAGGAATGACTCGTTTGTGTTAAAGGTGTGGCGATAGAAACTATTCTGCCCACATTATCTGCCTCAGCGATGTTTTTCGGATGATGTTTTGCAATCACTTCGACAACAATTTCTCAAGGCAGGCAATGCAAGGATTTTATCTTTTCCCGTTGACCGTGCCCAATGGGTGGGAACTATCGAATTGAATCTTTCAAGGATAAACTCGGAATGAATGTTTACAGTCCATAGTCAAAGTTGAAAACAGCTTTGTTACGGGACAGGCAAAATCCTTAGGGTCGTGCGGTCAAAGTCCTATTACATTTTCCACTTAGCTAATCATGTCACCGTTGGGTAAATGCTTGAAGAATCTGAATCAAAATATTAGCTATGCACAAGAATTTTTATCCACTCCAAGTTTTCAGTGTTGGGATTGCTTTCAAAACAGCGACTTGTGTTTCGTGTTGATGAAAAGGAATGGAAATGCTGCCTTATTTAGTTCGAAGAAACAAACCAGCAAACAAGACGTTAATTTGTGCTAAGGAGAAAGCCATACGCAACGGTCTTTATTAGGTAAGCTCTTTTATTGGAGATGTATCCAATCTCCTCCGTACGAACTTGAACATCCCCACCGTTCATATATCGCAGTCGGTTTCTAAACAAGCTCGCCCTTGTAACTCATGCATCCTGAGGGATCGATGCGACATTAATCGGGGCAGCTGTTCCTGGGCATATCGACACCAATCAGGGGGCACTGCGTGTAAACACGGGGCGACAGCGAGCAGATGGTCGCACGCGGACGGGGGGAGCCGGCCCCTCGCCGCATTCTTCGGCAGGAGCTGTCGCGGGGTCGGAATTTTCAACCGGCCGCGCTCCCTCCGCTTCAGCCGGGGTCCTCCTTCGCGCGTGCGCCAGCTACTTCAGGATTGTCCCAGGAACCCTCACACTTATGTATCCCCGGCCTTTAGCAATTACTGTCCCCGATACGGCGCTAGAAGAGAAAATGAAGTACGGGCCTTATTTGATGAGATTATTGACTTTTAATGCTGATTTACACTCCAAATCAGAAACTGAAAGGCTGTTACTGGGGAAGAGGTTGAAGGAAATAGATGGCTCCTCTTTGATTTGTCAGCTTACGATAAAACCAGTCTGGAAAAAAGGAACGTGTAAAAAGAAATTACCCTACTCGAAATCTTAATATTAGATTTAAAAACCTCCACTTGAAACATCCCATATTACAAGTTCATCGTGATCCTAGTTCAAATTTGATTTCATGTAATATGTGATATGCCAAATCAACTAAAAACTCATCGCTGAGCCTATCCGGAACTTTTGGAAGATTAATAAGATACGAGTACCAAAAGCTTTCAATTGCAAAGAAAATCAAAGGTAACAAAATAGTCCATTTTGATGTGGTATCCTCTGTTCTGTTTGGTCCCCTTATAAATTCGTGGATCATAAATATGCTTAGCGTCTATTTAAATACCGGTCCATATGTTCATTAATGAAAAGTCCTACTACACTCAAGTGGTGGAGTGATGTCGTCCCCTTGTTCGTACATGACAGAGCAGCGCTAAATCCCGCCTAATGCATTCACAGCGCATTGGTACAGCTGTCGCGTATTGTACAGCCGAAAGCCCGCCACTCCTAATAAGGTATCCATATTTGACTAATAAATATGGCAATGTTTACTGAGTAGGTGCGATAAGATGGGCGCTCGCGTGCGTTTTTTTTTTCTGGAGAAGGCACGAAGGGCAAAAAGGCACACATGCTGTGCACCTTCAGCTCGCGCTGAATGGTCTACAGGAACTAAATCGTGATCATTTTTTTTTTTTTTTTTTTTTTTTGGTGCCAGGCGTGACCGTGGACCTGCATCTAGCGTGCTGGCCAGAGCGCACACTCGCGCGCAAGCCCTATTTGTTTGAGAGCGGGCCTCGATAGCACTTGTCGAAACAGCTTCCAATATACTTGTCCGTTCCATCCATGGCCATTGATGAATGATGCGAACGATATGAGAACACGGTGCTCGGCGACCGCGGTTACTGAGACAGTAAGCCAGACCTCTTGTTCGATCTGAGACTTAGCTTACTCCTGTGGATTGAAATAAACGCTTGTTAATGTGTCTGTTTACCCTAAAATGAAAAATAAAAGCGTCACTCTCCGGGTCAATTCGTGCTACACCCTAACACAGTCGCTAGTTATTCCCCAACAAAAATGATGTCTCGCCCAACGTTTGTCAAAGAACTTAATACCTATACTTCGGCAAAATTCTTCTGAAATGTTATATTTCAACCCAAAGAAACTAGAAAAATGCCATTCATGAAATAGAAAGAAATAGGTGCATGGAAAATAATAAAGATACTGACTTTGAGGATAAAAGTATAAATACAAGTAATCTCCAACAAACTACTCACTGAAAATGTTTCAACTTAATGTCGACATTCGTTTGATTAGCTCTGTGCCACAAACTGCCTGTGATTATGTTCACCAGTTACCATACCGTTGGGATTTGTCGAAGCCTTCCTTTTTCAACGATAATTTTTGCAAACTTAATAAACGCATTAATCAATAACAGTTATATAAGAAGTGCAGGTTTCTCTTCATGTTTGTGCAAAATCGCATCTCACTTGTAATTTTACACCCAATAATTGTTTATCTGTAACAGAACTGCGAGTATTCGAATAATGATTACTAATGCACCAAATATGTCAGGTCAGAGGGGAGAGTATTAGCCATTTTTCTACTCGTTTACAGCAATGATTTCATTAGAAACATCATTACTGCTGTCCATTGGGACAACCTTAGAAGATATTATGTTGGCATATTATTTTCATTTGAGTGAAATTACAAAGGACTTTGGCTTTATTGTGTTCTCACCTCGCAGGCTTGATTGTAATATAGGATGCTTCAGTTGGACAAATAAATATCGCCAATTACCACACCAAGGCAAAAGACAGTCAAGTTCAGCGCCAAGGAAGTCACTTAAGCACCATCTTTAGCCTCCTCATTTCCATAATATCGACCGGTGCCGACCGTGCTATCTTCCCCACGCTTCTCCGCCGTTGTTCCATCATTCTCTCTTAGCATGCGTGCCCACGCTTTTATTGGCCACCCAGAACCAGCGAGCCTTCAATATTTTCAGCTCGCATGACTTGTAAATAGCCGTGTACAAGGCGATCGATATAGTGAGCACTGACAGAGGGGAGGGGGACCCGGCCGTGTGCGCGCGCGTCTGCGACGCCGGAGGGGCGCGCTATTGTTCTCGGCGATTTTTCTATTGTTCCGGTGCGGGGAAAACTAATGACCTCGAACGGTCCTAAAAATCAGCGGAGAATGGAGCAAATCAATAGCGCTGGAAATGAAATTTCCATCGGATATAACCCTCAGTAAGGCTCAAATTGCTTCTTCTTCTGTTTTGCTTTTTGGACAAAAATACAAAGTCTGTTGTTGTTTTTTTGAGCGTCGTATCAAATGCCCACCAAAGTTGTGAATCATTTAATTACGCAGTAAAAATCCTGGGGATTCAACAATAGCTAATGAAATCTTTGTTGTGAATAAAACAACAAGGCATTCGAAACATTTAGCGGTAATTGATTCCTTTCACGTCATTCTGGGGATGAAAGGGGGGATACTGTCCAAAACACTGAGTAACCTCCGGGTCTTTTAGAACGATATATCAGAGATATCCGTGCACTGTGCTACCACCCTCCTTTTGGACTACAATGACGGCCAGTGTATTCATAGAGAAACGACCTTTTGAACTGAGTTGTATAGAAATGCCTCTTTTGCCAATATACCATTTGTGTCCTCGACTTATGTTTGGTAAGGGATCAGAGCTGCAGCGCATAACCATTCGTCAGCTCGACTCGCGGCTTCCAAGCTTCGAGATTTTAGGGCGTCGACTCCGGAGAGACCCAATCGAAGCTCTGCATGTGTCAGTGTCTGCTCCAGGGACATTAGTTCGCTTTCTTCCATGGCGTGGAGATAGTGCGTTTGGTTCTGGACATATCAAAGGATTAACATAAAAAGTGCCTCGTTGCTGGAGACAGAGCCGAGGATGTCCAAATTCTAGATTCCTTATTTGGTCTCTTTCCCATCTAGGACCATTTGTGTGAGCATGTTCTGTCTTCGCAGTTGATAAAAGCTGCACTTAAGCTTTGCACATAATGACTACGGTAGTTAATGGGGTTTTCATTTTTCTCCTACATTCAGGCAGTGCGTTAGCAAGGTTAGAAGGAAATGTCCCAACCTCTCTTTAGCGCTCCATAGGCAAACGAGCTTTCTCTCTCAAAACACGCGCCATCTGTACCCGGTGCTTGGAGCACAATCTCGCAGGGCTCCATCACTCTCAGCAGTTCCCCGGTGTATTTAACATCTCATCCAGCGGCTAATTTCACCCCGATAAAAAAAATAATAAATAAATTACCAAGGGACCCTTAAAACTCGCCGGCTTAACCAGCCAGACGTGCACAATGAGTGGGAGCGACTCCACAGAACAATCTGCAACTAAGGAGGAGGGGGCGGAAAACGAGAAGAAAGAACGAAGACAAAATCCCCCCCCCCACTTTCCCGCTTTGTTTTGTCGGTTTCTGCGAGCCGACGCTGGAGGAGCAAGCCATCTGAGGTCCTCCGTCGGAGTTTTCTTTCTCCTTCGCTGCGTATATCGGCCGGCCAAACAGCGTGGATTTCCGATTTGCGTACGCTGGCTCCACGTTGTGCAATGCATTCAATTCTGCATCCATGCCCCCGTGCGTTTGGGGACCGGATTGATTCGGCACCGATATGGCCAGCCGTGCCCCAGGGCAAGGGACTGGTGTGGTGTTTTGGTATTTGAAGACATTGCCTTGCGGGTTTGTTGCTTTTCTGTTCCGCCTGAGAGATTGTGTAATCTGTTTGCTGTGGGGCAATGCAGTAGCATCAGTTTTCAGTCCTGTAGTTCGTGTATGGAACACTCCTTCCACCGTTTCTTCTTTTCTTCCATGCACTAACTCAGCAAATAACTCGTAGATAACTGAAATTCTAATGTGCCCTTCTTACCTTGTTCCTAGTTTCTCTGTGGTCACTCAAAATCTCTCCAACTATACGATAAATATTCATTATTTCCCACTAGTGAATCACAAAGATCGCTTTTTATCCTCTCAATACCAGACGGATAGAACTAAACAAAATTTGATTTGAATATTTTTGGGGGTTTCGCAAAGATGCAAGACCCAACGAAATATCGTCAATACCACGTCGATCGCAAAAATCTCAAAACAAAAGTTTTAAAAATGCGCCAAGCTGTGGACTGCATCTCTTTATTTTGACTGCATGAAAACATTATCACATGTACATGAAGTGTATTTGATTTTTAAATCTGATCTGCCTTTGCTGTGGTGTACTTTTGTCGTGTTTATGTAACTCGGCTGATGAATATTTGATGTGTCTCTTGTCCCTCGAGATTTTAACAAACCAACCATTTTTCCCCGCTGAATTTTTCATAATCCGCTCGATCGCGGCTTCCAGCCGCAGCGCACCGTGCAGTCCGATTGCACGATCGGCGAGACTGGCGAAAAAAGAAAAAAATCCACCGAGTCAGACTCCGTGTTTCCTCAGCACATACGACAGCCGGCCTGGGATTCCATGATTACATTTAGATTCTAGTCCATTCTCCTCTCTCCCCTCTCTCAGTCTCTCTTGTTACCCGTCGTCTGCCTCTTTATTCCCTCCGTCGAGATGAGCATTCATGGGCGATCGCACATCAAATGCAGGTACTCTGCGGCACGGCTCCCCATGCGTGCCGAGCGAGTAACACTTCCTGCCATCCGGGTATTATCCCTTCCTTTTCTCCCCAGGTGCGTAAAAGCCGTCCACTTAGCCATCCGCGCGTTCTAGACATCCCCCTTCTCTCTCTCTCTCTCTTAAATGCAGCTCCCCGAAAAAAATAAGGGTTTGGTTTGTTCTCCTCATGTATTCATAGCTCTTAAACATCGGGACCCCTTACCGAGCTTTGCCTCGAAATGGCATTACTTACGCTCGTATATTTCTACGCGCTGAAGCCTCCAAATCGAAGTCCAGTGGAAAATTCATGTTTTCCCCTGCTCTCTGTGATTCTATTGGTCTTCTTTACCAGTGCTCTTTACGTCTCAGTCTGTACGAGTAGTCTTCGTTCACAGATGGTGTGCATTTAGCAGTGTGTAGACCACTGGTACCTAATGGAAAATATTCGGCCCTGTTTTCTTTCTGTATGCTGTTGCTCATTTTGTTAATAATTGCTTTCTGTAGTAAGGCTACGTGACTTCAGAAGAAAGGGGTGACTTTGTTCTATGAACATGATTATGATATGTAGATAGTAAAGTGGTAAATATGTACGCAGCAAACTAACGTTTTCCCAACGAATTTATTTTGTTTGTCAAATTGTCATCTTGGGTTCGTAGTTCCCAGTATGCAAATGAAATGATGCACGTAACGTGTTCAAAGGGATGATTTGATCAGGACCGGTTAAGTCGAGACTGGAACAACCTTAGGTAGCTTGTAGGGTAGCGTCTTGTCAAAGTGTTCACAATCATTCTATCATTGTTTCTCGGCAGGATTCACCCAGACGACAACGTCAATTCCAAAGGCCGGCATCGAATCCTCGACCCAGATCCGACCAGGTAGGATCCCTCTAATTTCCCATCCAACTAAAGATCAGAATTCCCATCTCGGATGCTGTCCCATGTGCACCACGGTTACGTATCATCGCGTCACTCCGTTCAAACTCAATCTTTTATTGTCCACCTGACGTTATTCCATGGATTCAAAATTGTTTATCTGGTTTATTCCCCTCCCCCGGTCCACACCCTATAGCCCCTGAGCCAACATCTTCCCCCTTACACACTCAGGGTTTTACCCCTCTCCACCTGTTTCACTCCACCCTCTGTGTACCACCTCCCCCCTTCCCAATTCCACTCCTCTCCCCTCCCTGTCTCCCATTGATTATCCGTCTCCCTGATTTCCCCCTTTTCCGTCCTTCCTTCCTTCCTTCCCATTAATTTCCTCTGCCAGTCGATCGCGTTCTACGTCGCGAGTCATGTGTCGACATGTGGCTGGTATGTGCAGCAGCCTTTGTAAGATAACGTTGCCAGGCACGCATGCACCCAAGTCATTGACCCTCATTGGTCAATTGAACCAGACGGGTTCAAAGAGAACCCCTCCACCCCAAAAAATTAAACAACACAACTAAATCCTGAGCATATCATTGCAAGGGAAGCAGATTTCCATTTATTCTTTGCGCTTTAAATCCCACTAACATCTGTTCAGTGCCTAGAGCGTTTTAAATGTTGGACGTCCAGACTGTTTACAGCCTACCACTGTGTGTGATCTTTTTGTTTCCATTGGTATCGCCGCTGTCTTTGTCAGTGTCATAATCATGTATCGTCTTCATTGTTTTGTTGTTTTGTCGTGAGATTAATCAATTTTCCAGTGTCGTATTTGCATTCCGTCCTTATAACCGTTGCACTCGTCGTTACAGTATGTACCGTCTGTTGATACAATCACCGTCTTTTCTGTCAGTTGTCGTCGTCATTGCGTCTTCTGTTGTCGCTGTCGTTGCCGTATACGGTATGTGTTGTGGTTGGTCTTGCTTTCTTTGTCACTGAAGAAGTAGTCAGTTTCTGGTGACTGTTTGTGCTCTCGATTCCCCATCTTTAATAATCGTTCCTCCCCCACTTTTCCCTTCCTCGGCCACCCTTTCAGCGTCACGACGAGTCTCCCGTCTTGGCCCTCAACGCCAGCTCACTCCCTGACAAATTGATTTTAAAGGTCACTAATGGCATTCGCCAACGCCAACCGCAAGTGCATTTCATTGTGGGCGATTTTCTTCTGCTATAGTGGTTAAGTGCTCTCTGGCGAGGGAAGGGAGCGCGCTTTATATTCGTCAGGCTCAGCGCGTGGTCAGCCGTAATACCTCCTTGTACAGCGGCACACGAGCAATCCAGTCTCCCAACGGACGCTATTTGTGTGGGCTTTTTAGTCACGGGTATTAACCGTTACGTTATTGTCCGCACTTGGTTAAGTCTCGCTAGCTGCTCGATCGAGAACTTTCTTAAACCCCTCAGGATCCTCTCTGAGAACAAACTCTGATCTGCTCGGCCGATCGTCAAGTATATACACACAGGATACAGGAGGAAAAAGATGAAATCGAATCCAATTTGTGAAGAGAATGTTTACAGTTCAAAAAACACAGGAGCCAACAACTGACTGGAATGACATGCGATGCATTAAGCTACCAACAAAGGGTATACCAGGGGTAAACTACTATCAAATACGTAGTGTTCATCCTTATTCCTAAGGATTTCTGGTAGATGAAGTCGCATGGTAAAATGTCATCACCCCCAATCATTTAATATGGTATGCAGCTTCTCAGAAGGCTTTTCGACGCGTTTACTTCCTTCGAAACATTTTGTCATGGTTTCTTAGTCCTGTTGGTGTTTGTAAGTGCGATAGGGAGTGGAAGCTTTTCTGTTGTCTGCAACTGTACCCAGTTTCATGGAGCGTCTGAATAGATGAGGGCAGCAAATTCTATACCAAGCAATCAGCCTCGAATCCGCCGTAAGCAACATATATCAATTTAACGACGTCCGATCAGCTAGCGGCTTTCTGGTGCTCTTTACCCATAGTAAAATATATCGGTGCTGTGCAAGTCCCTGAAATGTGGTCCTTATAGTTATTCATAATACAAAGCGACGAGGGATATTAGCAAGCTGTACTTATCGGGATGCCACAACGGGACGGTATACATTCATGCGGTCATGAAATCCCTCCCGATTAAGGACAGTAACCCTGTGCACTTACGAGCCGATAAGCTGAAACAAATTGTGCTATTCATCCTTCACAACTTCTCACCGATTCACTAAATCCCAAGTACTTACCAGCTCCACCCCCCCCAAAAAAACAATAAGAACCCTGACCGCCAAATAATCCATACCGTTCAGCAGCCAGTGACGTCATTTTTATGCAATATCGATCCCATTGTCTTCCGCCCTGTTCTCATCGGCCTGGACCCCCTGTCAGAGCACCCCTGGATAAATATTTGTCCCCTAGCTTTTTTTTTTTTTACAAACTGCTCCGGAGATCCTGTCATAATCCGGCGTGAGTTCCGGGTTTTAACTCTCCGGGCGCGTGGAATCTTTGACACCGGCGCGTGCCACCACCCTTTGTTAGCCTTTGAACATCTTTACAGCCGATTCGCAAGTCAAACACTTGCTCGCTAATAGGATTGGTGTCCCGTAAGCTTTACTCTCTTTTCCCTGCTCTTTATATTCAAGAACGGGATGTCCCGGTCCCCCAGCCTTTCAGACTAAGCTCGGTCGCTCTATAGCTCACCGTTCAGAGCGATCGGGAGGGTTTAACGATTGTTGCCATCTTAACCGTGAACAAGCAACGACGGTAAACCTTTCTCTCCGGCGTTAAATGCAGTCAACAGTTTGCCAACAAAGGGCGCCGTTCTGTTAACACTCACAAGCCATCACAAGTTTTACAAAGTTTCGACACCGAAATGGGTCTGGGCTATAACTCCACGTTCTCTGGCACTGTTTTCGCAGATCCGTACCAAGTCTTCGGACCCACTAGCAGAACGCTTGCAAATCCAGGTAAGTCTTCCTGTAAAAACATTCGTCTTTCCCCCCAGTTTCGTCTATTTCGTTCGTTCATTTCTCCTTCCAGTCATTTCACACATTATCATTTTGTCCATTATTAGACAACTCAGGCCATCATGTTGGAAATTAGGGAAAGCAGACAAAAATCGAAAGTGTAGGCCCGTTGACGACCTTGTTATGTTATGGGAGCTATGACAAAGGCATAAAAGGCACATTGACTTCAACACGTTCTTTTAATGCAGCATTTCAATGTAGCGTATATTTCCAACATGGTGGATGTGGCATTCTTGAAAAAAATCTCACCACTTCTTCCATTTCTCTTCGTGCTGCTATTTCGTTTCATCGTTCGTAGCTTATGTGAGAGGTGTTTTTGTAGTTTTTAGGGTTTTTTTAAATGGCAGCTGAAATAGGATTTTCATTTGTCTTTTGGCTAATGTTTCCACGGGGATAGGTAAATTCACCTTACGGTCAGGTTTGTTGTCCATACAGCGTTTTTCCATCCACCAATTGGAAAGGTATCGGACAAAATGCCTCGTAAGAAGTGAGAAATGCTCTCTATGAATCGAACCCGCTCTCGAAGTCTTTATTTTTCCTGACGAGGACGACGTTCATTAGCGTCGGGCATACTCTCGAGATACCCAGTCAAACTTTTCATCACAAGAACTGGCGACTTACTCTTGCTTCATCCACAGCTCTGTGTCAGAGCGATGACTGAACAACCACACGGACCCTTTTTACAGTACAAATTAAGGATATACATGAAGGTAGCAAAAATGTTTCATGATGCGGCGGAGGATGAAGAAATGGCGGGGAAGTTGAGTGAGGTTGGCATTAATTTGGGCGGCAAAGAGAAAAGGAAAGAAAGGCCTTGTAGCTCGGAAGCACGGCTGGCTAGCTGATGATGTTTGCAGAGCTATACTGCGGGGCCGGAGGGGTCGAAAGCGCGGCACAATCTGAGCCTAGACTTTGTTCATTTCTGTCATGACCGTAAAGGTGCAAATTTCCGGGGGGGGGGTGATAAAGGAAAGCGAGGTTGTGGCCTGTTTTAAATTACTCTGAAACAGGCACAATTAAATTTTCTTTGATAGAGTTAATATGTGAGGTCGGTCGTTCCTCTGTACACGTGAAGCTGATAGTCCCGTGGTCACAGACGTTCTGCAGCAAATTTCCTGGGAAACGGGGGAGGGGGTAGTTTTCGACAGTAAGTTTTATTAGACGTTAAGAGTCAGATGCTGTGATCGATGCGTTTGTATGACGTCGGATGAAGCTTAAAGACAGGTTTGGGGTCGCTGTCGTCTCGAAAGAAGTTGTCCAACACCCTAAAGGCTTTCAATATCCCGATAACGGAATAGTTGTTCCAGGGGAAATGGCGACATAATGGCGAAAATGTAATTTTGTGTGGGGTGTAATGTCGGCCTCCGGTCTTTCTTCATTATTTTCCGCCGCCTAGACAATTCGCGGTCGGCTGTTCGGAAGACAAATGAAGATGATGGTGTCATGAGCCAATATTGCAACCGCCGTCGCTTTGCTGTCAGTGTAACCTTGTTTTCTTTCAAATTACAAATATAAACGGTGATAGAAAAACCAATTACACAACCTTGGAATGTTCTCAGAACTTAATTTCGGGACTGAGTTTGCCCATTTCTCTCGTCACGCAAACAATGCACCAAGTTTTAATCAGCCATGTCTTAGGACGATTTGCAGCCTTTTCCCAGTGTTTCCGTTATCAAATAGGACAATATGCAATGGTTAGATTTTTTGCTCTTGATGAAGGAATAAGGCCTACCTGCTGGTTGTTTTCCGGTATTGGGGGAGTTATTGCTTTGGCGAGGCTGTCTGTTCCAGATCTATTTTATAGGAAACAGCCATTTGTCTCTTCGGGATTCCGAGTAGCAGGAATGTCATTACGTAGTTCTAAATTGGACATGAATTAATTAATTTAATTCAGGTTGCTTTGCATCTAAAACTTTGAATGTTTTTTTTTTTTCGCTGTTTTGGTCTCTTCTGACCTTGTACGGTTTGACTACATGTGTGAAAAGAACATGCGAGCAGCGCTAGACCTTGTTAAGACGACAGGTATACTGCTGATATCCTGTGAGTCTGGAAAAGAGACTGCACAGGCGCAAAAGGGAAACAAAAATTGAGTCGGGTAGTGGATGCAAATGTACAGTGAGTCACCAACTCCCCAACCAAATGCTTATCCGCGGCCCAGCAGACCGACGGCAATATTGGCGTCAAGTAGCGTGCGCTAGGCGAGGTACCAGGCCTGTAGTGGCCACTCGACCGTCTTAAGTTACCGCACGATGGGCTGTCTAGCACCCGTGCCGCGGTCTTCTCATCGCCGGGTTAACCGGCCGATTTGCCCGGGGGCGAGGGGTGACTTTACACCGAAAGCGGTCCCGGCCACTCGCTGCTATCTCTGCGCGGGTACATTGTGAAGCGCTCGGTCTTTCTCCCTCGATGTACCGTATGCATCATTGGTCGTGACTTTAAACTGTGATTATCAAGTTCACTAATCGACTGAAAGGCAGTGAGATCATTTTAAACGACGGCTTTGTCGGCTCATTCGTAGTCATCCGAGCGAGAAAGAGAGAGAAAAAAGGAGAGGACCTTTCTAAAATGGCGACCCGCGTAAGGTGATCTCTATCAGTTGATGTGGATCATATAATGTCCTTATGGTGACTCTGTTTTGGGGAGGTCCTACAATCAAACACAGACATTCTCTTTGGAATGTTTTTCTTCCCGTCTTCATGTAAAAGTAAACTAATAGCTCATTTCAAATCAGCATCAACTCATTGGTATTTGAATCGTTAATCTTGAACTCGTTTTGGCTTATTACACAAAAGCGCACATAAGATGATCTTTGCATGGTAAAAAAACGAAGTCCTAAGTCTGGGTGAATTCACAAGAATATCCTTCTGTACTTTAAAGCCGTATACGCTCAGCTTTGTCATCAATCACACGAGTGGCTCCATTCCACTACAGAGGAAGACTGGAGTACTTAATAATCAATATAATTACCTGTATTCAATAGCGTCGCTGGCAAATCCCCAAACTCCAAAAACAATCTCTACGATGTTATAGCGCCCCCAATTATCGCTGACACATTTGCTGTCGCCGGATGAACCCAATTTTTACAAACGTTTACAAAAAGCTAATGGTGTAACGAATGTTTCAACTTCGAACCCATACTTAAATCTTATCCGGGGCAAAGTTGTGCGTTACTTTATAAGCTCAAAACGCCAATCAGTGAGGTCCAACGAACTTGCTCTTGCTGCTATTTAATTTATTTGGATTTTCTTGTTCTATTTGCTACTTGTTTCCTTCACTTAATTCAATGCTCTGGGTGGGATCTTTGCCAGAGGTCTTTCTCCCTCTCGAGAACAAAGTCGGTGTATGTTTTGGGGGTGATAATGTTATTTTGCACGAACACGTGTTCGGACGATATTTCAGTGATACTACCGATTGAATGTCGTCTAATGAAGTTGGAAATGAGATCCTGCGAATGCGGAACGGAAAGTACGGATCTGAAAATTATTTGGCGGAGACTGTTTCATTGTATGCGCCGTGATAGGTAAAGAGGGAGGCAGATGTGATTCAAGCTGCAAGCTTTGGCAATGCAAAGACACACCATGAAGCATATTCAGGCGGGAAAGTTGGTTGCCCTTTCCCGACTTTGTCTGGGGCTGGGCTGGCGCTATTTCGCGGCAGTTTGTACGTGAGTCAGTGAATAAGTGGCCAGCCCGAATGCGGATATCTCTACCGAATGCCCTGTCCCCATGCTAAATTAACTATTAGTTGATTAATTTCGTATTTTCCATGAGTGTCGAGTTTCCCGTCTTCTCGGGGATACCATTGAACAGTTTTTACAATACCTTCTATCGCAAAGCCACAATGGCCACAAAGGGCCCAGAAGATATTGATACAAGAAGAACGCGAGAAGACGTAGAAGAAAAAAAACATCATTTCAAAAGGACTTTGCACGAGTGCTGTACAGAAACGATGGGAGTTACCCTGGAGGATTGTTATACACAAGAAAAGGAAAACATTCGAAATTAAATGGCCGCGTGATAGAGAACCGTCGGTTGATGCAGAATTGGACTGAATGAAAAATCTAGTCTTTGTTGAAGTAAAAAAGTACGACGATATTTTCAGGGGAATTCGAGTGAACAAATGAAGTTTTCTAGTAGCGGTGTAGGGACAAGAGCGAGAGCTGGAAATTCGTTGTGAGTTCGACATTTCCGCCCGTCGGAGTTCACCACGCCGACTAAAAAGAGAAGCGTTTCGCTTTTCCCTACAAGTGTTTTTATCAGAAAGCGTATACTGACAGGCCACAGGCTAGGACGAGAAGGGAGAACATTGAAAGATGAACGTGTTTGGACGAAGTTGAGATTGTGAGGGGTTTGGTTACCGTTTGGGATCGCAGCGCTGAGAATTCGTTAACGCCAACTCGGCCCGGAGCACGCTCGCCGCGGATGGCCGACCGGACCGTCCATCTATCTCCCCCGGACGCGGAGAGGGGAAAACATCGTGCTCGCGTATCGTGTTCCACGGAAGGACGGCGATGGGCAACAGTGATGAGGTTACATGTGCGGATGACACTGCCCTGTCATTCTTGTGCGTGTGGATTTGGAGTGGCTGTAGAATCAATACCATGCTAGGATTATTGAAAAACCACATCGAATTTCTAGGGTATTTCTGTGGCAAGTCCACTGGAAAAAGGACACACTTTACAATCATATTTCACAGTCAGCGCACAAGCGATGGAGATGGTTTACAATGGAGTACTTTTTAATTTGCTATGATAAAATCTGACATGGTGATAAGACCTGAATTCGGGGCAAAAGGTGAATAGGAATGTAGGTTTGAATTTTGAAACAACTGCCTTTTCAAAATCAACATTTGCAGATCATCGAATGTTTTCTTTGGTTAAATTCTTTTCTTTTCTGCGGACTTTTCTGCAGAAGTGTCGGCTAGCCTCTAGATCAATCCGCTAATGGTGACTGCATTCCCAGTCTGGTGACGTAGACTTTCCTGCGCACATAAATCAAAATGGGTGAACGGAAGGCCACGCACCGAGATAGTCCAGTACCCACACCGAGATTGCATCGATCGTAATTCTATCCTCATAATTACACTTGAGATTTCAACTTCATCTTCCATAAACTTGTAACCAGACTCAAATGAGTTATCTAAAGTTGAATGCACTGCTTTACGGATCTTGTCTCTTTTACATATACCAAAATGGGTTGATAGAATTCCATTATAAACATGCCAAAATTTAATTATTTTGGAGATGTCTGTCGGCACAAGAACGGGGAATCGAGCCTCACTTCACAACATTTGGAAGTCTTCTCTGACCACTCCAGGTATCTTAGGTGAACACACCACGGAAGGTATCCGAAAAGTATCCCACCATCCCACGGAAACGTAAAAGGAACGCATGACCATCTCAATATTGACCTCGGCACCATGTTGGTTGAATTCCTCACGCTTTTCAGCTGTGATACTACAAACACACAATTCAGATGCGTTGAGCAGAGAAACATGGGTGGGGGGCAGCAAAGCGATTGGAAATCGAATCACTGCCTTGTTGTGAGACTGCATTATCTTCAATTATTCCCGCCCCGACGGGTTGGGATAATGTGATTTATGCCACTAACTCGATCTGTTCCAATAGCCGTTGTCCTTCATACCATAAGTCAGACTGTGCGTAGAACGTATATCGTATCTCGGCGAAGAGCAACAGGAATTGTTTTGTGATTGAAATGGCTCGTGTCTGATTTTCAAAAAGATGTTTCTGCAACACTGGCAAAGTGACTTGATGATGTTGTTGTACATTGTCGGTTTTATCTAGGGGTCGTCTTTCCTGGTGTGTGTGGTTTTTTTTTTAAAAGAAAAAAGGGTGGACGAACAGTTTAGTCTACATGTAGGCCTAAAAGGAGCTCGTTTTAAAAACAGTTGCCTGTTTGAGGACTTTGCCACTAACTGAAGGGACAGAAAAGAGAAGACTAGACGTCTAAAAATGACACGGGGATGGGACGCCAACGTGCGGTAGGCGATTCCAAGCTTCATTTCTTGGTTTTATTTTATTCGGTTAGGAGAGGGGAAAAAATCTTCCCCCACTTAATCGCCATCTTAAAAGGCAACCTTAGCCCCGACGTCGTTAATGGACCCGAATACTATACGGTGTGTGCGTGACTCCAGATAATGCGATTTTGATTTCGGGGCCCAGTTACCTGGAGGGCCGAACGTGTACAACCCGCCGACCACGCGCATGTTCAGTGGCGCGCGCGATTGAGCTGGAGAGAGCCGGGCAGTTCCAGCAATCAGTGGGCGCCAAAAAAAAAAAAAAGAAATACATCGGCGGAGTGCGGCGGGAGTTAAGAAAAAAACCGTGTCAAAATAAAAGAAGCTTTAATGGATTTTATCTGTGTAGGCGCTGTGGGGGATTATAGATGTTGTTTCACGTCTCTCTGCACAAGAAAGAGGTGGCGAATTCAATATAATATATAGCTGGGTATATGAGCAAGCGAAAATGGCTGATGTGTTTGCTTCAAATCTCTTATATTTGAGCATGGTACACCCCGTATAATCAGTCAGCTTCGATTTCAGCTTTGGCACTGTAGTGCTTTATTGCATATGCTATAATTTTGAGGGTCTGCGTTCCTTATGTGTTTGTTTGTTAGTTCTTTATGTTTAGGGTCGGTAAGTCGGATGACTCCTGACTGGCTTACAGCAGTATGGTGATAACATGTCGCTAGTAGGTTGCAATTCTAATCTTCTCATTCACCCAAACCCTTGCATCTATCCTGGTTTGAAGGCCGTTTTCTTCCCGGCTTCGTTTTCTCTCATTTAAATTTGAGTGTCCGTGTTTCGATGGCAAAAAGTGCTTGAGTCAAGCTCCTGTGGATTTGAAAATGAAAAGTACCCGTCTGTCTACACTGAGCGAAAAAGCGGCTAAAGAAAACCCACGCTGCCTTGTAAAATGCGTTCCGCGCCTCTCTTTGGCCGTCTCTTACTTGATGTCTGAGTCTTTGATCAACGTTATCGTCCCATTTCTGCTTTTACCTTGGCCTGATACCCCAGCATCGCTGTGATGGATGACTTGGGAATACGTGACTCCAATAATCACGATCAGACTGAGGTCTCCTTAATTAACTCTGGTTCCAGTCTCCAAGTCCCGAACACCACTCTCTCTGTCTCTCTATCTCGGGGAAAGAAAGAGCAGAGAAGATTTTTTTTAAATGCTAAGAGTCAATATCAACGAGCCACGGCCGGCGCGGGTAGGAAAACATAACATCAGCCAATTTGCGTGCGCGCGTGTGTTGTGCATACATTACACATGACTGCGTCATTTTGTGGACGCACGGTTATAGGTTTTTTTCGGGGAATGTAATTATCGGTTGTCGTGAACGGCTTTCTCCATTATTGTCCTGCTGTTGACTCTGTGAAGCCGGGATACATGACGACCGATAAAAGATCCCCGACTGAAATGTTAAATTCATTTCTATGATCAACATAGCGCTGCGCGTGTACCGAGCGACTCTTTTTAATGAAGATATCAAGTTGCACTTATTTGATACTTTTTTGTTTCTGCTTTACAGTGCAATTCTCTTGGATAGAATCGTAGGAAATGTTATGTGATGTTGTTCACATCAGATTTTATTACATTCTTCAATAAAGCTTTTTCATAAACACGTTAACGCTTTCCACACTGTAATATGGGCTGGAAAATTAACCAGTCAGTGGGAGAGTTTGAAGATGAGACTCTTGGTGGGGACAAACGTATCGGTTTCATGTTACCGCTCCACTTCGAGGTGTCATTAGAAATGTTTGCCGCCACCCAGCGTCTCATAATGTCTTCCATTCTTTGGTGATCAATTAATGGGCTCTTTTGGTGAGACTGAAAAACAAAATCAGTACAACGGTGAAATTTCTTTGGTTTGTCGTAATGCAAAGTTGGCACAGTTCCTGGTATTCTTTCAGAAGTCTTCAATATTTATTTAACAGTTTATGGACATTTTTATCAAGCCAAATCCTTTGCTGATTTGACGAACTTGCATTGGGATGAACGGC
Organism: Acanthaster planci; assembly: GCF_001949145.1. The sequence continues at coordinate 249,938 of NW_019091418.1, forward strand.
TTTTGAAACTTGTGACCCCACGTATTCAGCAGTGCGGGATTCATCTCGCTTTCATATGATGCCGTCTAAAATAGCGAAAATAAGTTATTTTCTTTCGCCAGAATTACCAATGAGTGTGTGTGTGTTTTTAAGATTTGTTTTTGACTTCTTCTGGTCGCTGGTGCACTTGCAAATCCTCTGGAAAATCGGTTTACGAAGTTGAAAGGAGTTTATAAGACTCGTTGTTCCGAACGTGCACTCACTCTCTCCTTGTAGCGACAAGAAAATCAAACCATCGAATGAAACTTAACACCTATGTGCGTACAAGACAGAAATGACAAACGACACACGGGGTGCAATGCAATGCAAAGGCAGGGGAATACAGGCAACGTGCACATCACGGACTGTAAACTTGAGGAGATCTCAACATGTCTGTAATATCATCTCCCACCTTTCGTTTTTCAATTACCCGGTTTGGTTTGGCAGTCAGGTTTAGATCCATTCTTCCAGGTTACAGAGCACCTCTAGTTTTTTTGTTTAATCTATTACCGTAATCCCCCCCCCACTTTTTTCCCTTTTCCAAACGTGACTCCTTACGTTTGACTTTTTTCCTCTTTTCCCCGCGCTCGATCGATTCCGTACAAGCGGCCGTAATTCTAATGTTACCGGCCGCTAAGGCGGCGAGAATCAATCAGACTCAAGCTTGACAGACGGAATATCTTGTCCATCCTGTTTTATCCGCCAACTTTTACCCTCTCGCTGTAACTTCGAACTTGTATTTCAAGTCGAATTTGCTGCCAACCGTCGAGTGATAGGCCTGTCAGTTTCTGAAGGGATAGGTGTCTGCGTGTGCTAACGGTTGTCCTTGCCTTTTCTGTGCATGCAGTTCATTCCACTTCATGTCATTCATTTCTTTCCATTCAGTGTTGTTTGTCCTCCATTCTTGTGCCCTGGCAATGACGTCATTTGACGCAATGAATTATGGGAAATATCAGTCCATTGTCTTGAAATCAACACGATGACTAATCCTACCCAGTACTAATAAACATATACCCATCCATCTAATGTCAACGAGTCAGTTGAAAAAAACCACTAACACATTCTTTTGGTTAGAAAGTCATGCATAACGATCCTTGATTCTTCCCAAAAAAGAAGAAATGCCAAACCACACTGATTAATTTTTGAATAATTTTGGAATGACTTTTGAATTTGCGACCAATTATTGAAGAGAAAATTCGGTATTTTTTCGCCTCATGCAGAAAACCCAGCAAGCAGCTTAGGAGGACATGTCTGGAACCGTAAGCATTTTTCCAAATTCTTGTCATTATCATTAATTCTTTTTAAAAGTTGGAGCCGAGCCCTGCCCCGAATCTACGGATATTTCCCATAATATATTGCTGAGAAATAAAGACGGTTAATGACCCAGGTGAATGTCTGTGCCTATAGTGCAAGAAAACGTGTAGATGATGTAAATTTGTGTGAACAGTTTGTGAAACCTAGAAAGCACTATATCCTCTGGTAATATATGGCTTGTATTCTTTCCATCCAGTGCCTCAAATGTCGGCACGGTTTGTTTCAAGAGTTCTTACTATTAGAGGTGCATTTATTTTCATTCTTTTGTGCCAAGTATTGTAAAACTTGCACCACAAAACACATCAATATTAATAAAATGCGGTTGTTTCCGTTGAAAAGTGTTTAATGTATTCGGAATGCACCAGAACGGTACTCTACATTAATCATGAATTGCTTAAAGTTTTTGCTGAGCACGACCCATGATAAAATCAGACGTGCAATTTCAGACCAGTCCAGGCTGTTATTAAGTGATCTGCACCGGGACAGGTTCTTGGTAATGGCCAACGCATGGCCCTGGCGACGGACAAGGCAACATCTTAAGCGCCAGTTATTTGAGAGAGTAGTCCGTGGAGACACTGTTACCGCGGCGGCACCGCATTCACGCGCGCGTTCTCAAGTTTGGGGCGCCCGCTCTTTGGCAAATCAGGACACCTTTGTGGTTTAAAAAGCACGTAATGCGTGCGCAACACCTGCCTAAGATCGTATATCGGCCCATTGCTATAATGGCTGCTTAGTCTGATTATGGTCTATACACAGTGAAAACGCTGCTCATTTTTGTTTCCTACACAGGTAAATCGGTGAACTGTTTGGCACAGTTTACCCGACCTTGATGATTTTTCTCCTGATACAATGAGCAAATGTTTCTCATTTTTACTCACCGACTGTAGAAAGTCTTGTTTGCACATTTTTTTTTCATTCACCTAGTTCTCTGTGTTTTTACACTGTAGTTGGCAGACTATGCCTCCTCCTTGCCCGAGCAGTAACGTTATTCCTGTGTGCTTTCTTTAATACATGTGCAGGGAGTGGGCAGATCCAACTGTGGCAGTTTCTGTTGGAACTCTTGTCCGACAGCTCCAACGCCAACTGCATCACGTGGGAGGGCACCAACGGCGAGTTCAAGATGACGGACCCAGACGAGGTGGCCCGCCGCTGGGGCGAGCGAAAGAGCAAGCCCAACATGAACTACGACAAGCTGAGCCGCGCCCTCCGCTACTACTACGACAAGAACATTATGACCAAGGTCCATGGCAAGCGCTACGCCTACAAGTTCGATTTCGCCGGCCTGGCCCAGGCCATGCAGCCGGTACAGGCTGATCCGAGCGTCTACCGCTACCAGTCGGACTTGAGCTACCTGGCCCAAGGCTACCATCATCCCAGCAAGATCAACTTTGTGGGCACACCCATCCCTTCGACCAATGCAGGTCTCTTCAGCTCCCATGGCTCCTATTGGTCATCGCCCAGCGCCGCCAATATCTACCCGAGCAGTCACGTGGCACATCCGCACAGTCACGTGTCACCGCACATAGGGACCTATTACGGGTAGATGATGGCGGAGTTCTGTTCTGACTGACACATTTGAAAAGTGCCATGGTTGTAAAATGTCGAACATCGATGATACAAATGTAACAACTTACTCCAATCTGTTTGATTTAGAGGGTGTCTTCTTCCGAGGATTATTGGTAGCCGCTGAAGTTGCGGTCAAGGGTTAACAAAACTGATGCAAGATATTACCAGGTCGACAAAGTTACTTGGCATAATATTCATCGAGCAACATTGATCTAAACCATTGAGAAAATCGCTAGTTTTGTAAAATCATAATGGAGTGTATTTCACTGAAAATCACAACAGTATACAGATGTCATTTTCTAGAGGCCTAAAAACAGGTCTTAATATGCATGCTGGGGTTTTACTTTCTTTGAAAAAAAATCATGAGACTCGGGTTTTAAAGGCAACGAAGTATAATTTATTTATCGGTAGTTCCAGATCGCAAATCAATGTAAATTTCCATGATGGCTTCCTGAAACGGCGCTTCGTGTTAAAAAAAAACCAGTGGAATTTACCATCCTGACGAAAAAAGCGATCGATGAAAATTGGCCAACATAGTATCTCTCGGCATCTCTACTTACTTTTTGTTTGGTTTCCTTTTCTTCAACATCTATCGATGTAATCTACTTGTCATTTTGCTAGTAAGGTGTGCCTTGCGCATCAGCCGTCTTTCTTTGCTTCCCGGGATGGATCGGTTGACTCATTAAGATCGTCGCTAACCGGCCGAGGCAAAATGCGACCGGCGATACCGACCCAGACGAACCTTAATCAGTCTGGCGCCAGAGAGACGAACCGTTGGACGCCGGAATCCCCGCGCAACTAGTACGTTCCTCCAACTACAGAAGAATAAAAGAGAAGAAAGCTTTTTACAGATTTATCTGTATTATTCTATTCAGTTTTGAGGTCATTTATTTTAATTTCAGAATGATTTCCCCGTTTTCTGCCGCTCGAAGCCACGTCAGGTCTGTTGAGAATAGAAATGTCTTCGTCTTGGTGGAGATTTTTTTTAAGTGAAATGTTGTTGGAACTTATGTCGGCAGCTGTGCGCATTTAAAAGCTGTTACGCAGGCGCAGGTCAGAATGGTACAACATGGAGCAACATGTTGCTACTTGGTAAAGGTTAAACGATTATGTGTCGCATTTCACTTCGGCAGAAATATCTGTTGGCGTTGTAAACCAGTTGGGTAGAAGAAAAAGGAACTCCAAATCGATCAGCAAAGATACGTCACAGTTGAGTGAGTTTCGTATCCTGAAATCACCTGTAAACGTAACTCAACTGGAACAGTGCTCCATATGCCATGCACACTTGGTTGCTTGGCAGAAGCGATACTAGATACCATAACGTTTCTCACGGCCACTCGTACACCCTTAAATTGACTTTGTCGCTGACGTACGATCCACAAGCACTTTTTCCTCAGTCGAACATGAGCAAAGCTTATATGCCACTTGGTATTAGATCGACTTTTACCTATACCGTCATATCGGGCCATTATTTTCGATGTGTGTGAAGGGGTTTAGAGGACCGTCAAATATTAACGTTATATTGAAATAAATCGGATGAGAAGGTTTTCCACGTTTTCCCGTAGGAATTCCATTTGTTTTGTACATTCCAAGATATTGCTCAACGTTTCAACGAGCACCACAGATGGTGACATAGCTTCGTGGCTTGTACCGTGCGTGCATTACCAAGCGGGTATCATGCGGAACCAGCCGAATACTTCTAAGGAGCCGTCCCATGATTCAGTGCGCGTGAACTGGAGCTTTGTGTGTAAATAACCGACAGAGACAGATAAAAGCTCTTAACATTCCATTTAAAGGCATGTATTACTTTGCAAATGAGAGGACTTATCCACACAGTGGTAAGGTTAAGCAATCGACACGGAACTGGTATCCATTGCCTCGGGAAAGGAGACACCATCGCGGTCGTGTCTGACTCATTTGGCTGCGGCTACACGTAACGCACGAGTCTGTGGAAAATGGGTGCAGCCACGAGCTTGCGGCTGCAACAGGGATGGCATTTTTGCTAGCCGCAGCCAAGTCATTTTGGACGCGTTCTAAATCGAAAGACTGAATATTGAAAAGTAAAGATTCAACTTGAACCATTGCACGAGGTTGAACGTCTTTGATGTCTCCTATGGCTATCCCATAGGTTGTTTGTGTGGAATAGCTGTTGTTCTCGTCATTTGGGAATTGCAAACTGCCTGTAACAATAATCATCAGTCAACCATTCCACGTTTTCAGTCAAATACAAATCCTGCTCCAGTGTTTTTTTTCTCCAGTTTTCGCCTCGTACAACCTGACCCCGCTTGAGATTTATATCTTCTTCTTTTTTGCTGATTTTGCGAATGTGTACATTTTTGTTGTCAGGTCAGGGACACGCAAGACCTCATTTAATTTTCAGGCTTTTGTTTTATTTACTTTCTATGTGTAAAATACGATTGTTCTTTCTCAAGAAAAGCCGGATAAAAGGTCAGGAAAAAAAGCGGTGCCTAAAACATTGTGCAATGCCATATGTTACCGATTACGACAGAAAATCTTGTAAATAGATATTTTAGAACCTCTTTTAACGTGTATCTGTAACCTATATTTTATAGTTCTATTGCTCACACGGCTCGTGAATACTTCTTACAAAGTTATTTTTGTGCAGCACATCCCTTGCTATTTATTATTTAAATAGAATATAGATACTGAGTGAATACTTTTTAAGTTATGATTATTTTTCGTATTGCAGTTGGCTGTGCCAATTTTGGGGGACTCTCATAAGCATTTCTCTAGAGGATATTTTAGACATACTGGTGACAACAGTTGCGTGGCGCGTATAGAATGACCACGTGATACTTGTTTCGGTTAGATTTGTCCCATGCTACGTTTTGGTTTGTATTTCTGTTCGAACTTTTGCTAAAAGCATTAAATCTTGTTTGAATAAGTACGGGTATATTTCTAAACAAGACAGGCAATTTTGGAGCGCCACCTGGTACGCTATGTTGAGTTAGTTTTTGTCAAATTTCTTTCAAGAAGTGTATAATTGTAGATAATGAAAGATGTCATGATTGTGTGCTACATTCCAAACTTATGAAATGTTACGTTCCTACATAAAGAAATGAGTATTGAAATCTGGGGAAAATCTTTCCTTTTCTTTGGTCTGAATTTTATTTTATTGCAATAATGTACACATAGGCGGACACTTTATGTTTAATTTCAAGATTCCATTACGTCATTGCGCTGTCATCGAAGAAGTGACGAAGCGGAAAACACCGTGATAGTTTTATTTGAATAATCTTTCTAAAACGTCGACTTTAATATCGTTTCCAGCTTAATTAACCCTTTGTGTAATGTAACGTAGAACTTTTTAGAAATTAGAAGCCTAACATTTGATGTACATTGATTGAATGGACTGATTGGATGAGGGGTCAGTCAGCCTGGATACTTAAAGGAATCAATTGAAATGAATAATATATTAGTCTATAGCAAACTTTTTACTCCGCAATACCGAGATAACGAGAGGCGGCATTCTGTGAAAAGCCGTCTACTTTTGTATCTTTGTAAATATTGTTTGAAAAATCCTTTTTTACTAGTATTTTGAAAAGATGGCCTGACTTCACTTTTGCGTGCAGTCGTAGGCTTTTTCTCAAGACGCTAGAATGAATTGAAAACAAAAAAAGAATAGCACTTGATAATTTATTGCTGTTGTATAGTTTTATGGTGAATCAGGTATGAGTCGAAGTTGCCAGCGGAATGAGTTGCAAGGAAACGTCTATGAAATAAAGACACCGCCCGGTTATATGTCGTTAACAGTGCACCACAGTTTTACATCATAGCAGACCCCTTAGATAGTTACTGAGAGTGCATCTCTTTTTCATCACGTGGTCATCGTGAACATTCCTCATGAAACATGAGTGGTTTGTGTCACTCTATTGCCGCACCTGAGAAGCATGGTGAGGCATCAAGCCCACTTACGAGTCAAATTGACCACTCCCCCGTTGCTGGCAAGACCCACTTCGAATCATATACCTCCATTTTCACTGAAATCAAGTGTCTGTTAAAGTTTAGAGAATTTAGCTGAAAAGATAAATATATACTAATATAATGATAGTTATGTTCTGATCACGTTGATTTTTCTTACATTCCAGACTGTATAAAAAAACACTCCTACGAATTATTATCTTACCTTAATTGAGTTTTGCTGTAAATGTTTGTGTTTATTATAGGACCAAACTATCATGAATCGGTGTGTTTAGGTTGAGCACCTTTGAGCTTGTATAAAGCTAGGGACGGTTGACATTACAAAAATAAATAAACGAATACAGAGAAAATTTCTGGAGCTTCATTGTGCGAGACGTTGAAGGTGAAAATTATTTTAACTGTCTCTCAGCCACTTGGCTTGTAGTTATTTTTAGAATTTTCTCCAAACTGAGACATATCAGGGGTGGAAATTTGAAAGGCCTTGTTTTCAATATTATGTCAGCTATCCTTGTCCACCGTAATTTGTTTGGCACCGTTTTGGACTCTCAACTATTTTGTCTCATACACCTTTAAAACTACAACGATTTTATGTCTTGCACATACAGTTTTTCCAATCAGATCGAAATTAGTTTGTAAGCCAGTTCCACATTGGGGACTCCTAAAGTCGCTCAGCTACATCCGGCAAATAAGAGCGCATTTTGTTGATTCATCTTGTATTAAAAATCACAGCAAATCCAATATACATGTTATCGTCGTTGTCCACAGAAGGGGGGTATCATCATTAAGTGGATGCTTTTATTTTAAAACATTTTTGGGGTAACCTTTTTGGGGTATTTTTAAAATTAAAGGCAGTCATCATGCCTAACATTTTTCTCCCTAGAATATCGAAACACTTTCTCACTATTTCTTTAGATTTACATGTTGATCATATTCATGTGAAATCCATATGATGTAGATGCATTTATTACCTATTTAATAATAACACAGACATAAGAACTGTTGAATAATTAACTAACCTTTATAATAGAAGGTTCAAACATTCATGTTGTGTTCTCACATTCGAGGAATAATGATTTTCAATTATTTTTTTTTAATTCACACAAGAGTAATTGCCAACTCCCCGGGAGTAAATGGCACCGGTTTCAGCGGCGCCTGCAACACAATCGATTAAATTATCCCTCTTGCCGTTTTGAGAACGTAACCACAACAAACAGCCCAAAAATGTGTCTGATTGCCAACAAAAACACCTGTTTTCGGAGGGGAGGGGAATGGAGCAGGCCATTAGCGCCCACAATAGGATATCACCTCGAAATGCGCTCAATTAAGGACGGCCACACAGTCGATAAGCAGTGCGAGTGAAGAAAAAAATGGGCGGCAGAGTGCAGCGCGACCCCGCGGTGACAATAGCCCGTCCAACCGGTCGGCGCTGGCGGGAGCGCGCGGTAGACCGCCTACCTGCCGGTGCTGGGCCCGAACACAATCCGTCATTTCGTATCATGATGCATATCACGCCCCGGGCGCAATTTCTCTGCTGTGCCCTTCTCTCTCTCACACACACACTCAGTCTTTACTCTTCTGCCACGGATTTATGTTCCTCAACTTCTTCATCTTCCATTTTTTTTAAGCGGTGGGCAAGACTTTTTTCCTTAATTTTATTGCAATCTGATCCGGATACCTAAGATATTCAATTATGCGAGCCCGCCGGAGTCCGACCGAACACGGAGGGTTGTCTTTCAAAGCCTCACGGGCCCCCTGCTTCAAGATAGGTGACGACCGTCCACGCACTTGTTCAATTGCTGATATTAAATGCAATAACATGATATCTCTTGGTCTCTGTAGGCAGTGGGCCTACAGCTATTATGGACTTCACCTCGTGCTCAGCCTGTGCACAGACACACAATATTTCTTCCCTCTCTCTCTCTCGCGGAAGGTTTGTGGATTTTTTTTTTCTTTTCTGGTTATAAATTTGAAGAGCTACAGAACCCGTCAGAGAGGGTATGCTTCTTGCCCGAGTTTCATTTCTTTGACTGGGGCGTTAGTCATTCATTGAGCTGAACATTTTATGGGTTTACACCAGGTGTTTGCTTTTATGATGAGATTAAGAAAACAAACAGGACGTGCAAGTAATATTGCGGGCCTCTAACAGTATGTAACAGAATTCAACAATATTTCCAACGTCTGAGGTTGTGATCGAAACGTAACAGAGAATGAGATCCTTTGCCTATAGGCCTTGTAAAATCCAACGCAAGTCGCCATCTCGAATAGTTACCACTGTTATGGTTTACGTGACTTTTGAGTGCCAAACCTGAAAGTAACACCTTGGGTGTAAATCCATGCCCAAATCCTACACCCCTTCCCTTTTGACCGGGGACTTAGCTGTTTGGCTATCCCCCAGACGCACAAGTTCGTGGTGAGAAAAAGGCAGATTTTGAGGTATATGCATTTCCGAACTTCCTAACAACTGAAATGTATGCAACAGAGCTAAAAAGGGACGAAGAGTACAAGAATTTTCAATATGGTGTTTTGATGTAAGGTTCATGGATGTAAGTATACATGAAAAGCCATATTAGCTGTATCGTAAACAGCGCCCCCAGCGTATGTGGTGTCCAGCAATCCCCCCCCCCGCACACACCTTGTGAATATCCACGGCCATGCAATTTCTTTTCGTGTAAGTCGTCCACCATCCCCCGTTCCTTGCACGGATTCAAACCACAAGTATGGTGACAGGTTAAACCCGATACGAAAAAAACATCAGCGCTATGATGTTTGCTTGTGGAGACGACAAATATGGAAATGGTTATGATGATATCGAAATAATTCTGGGTGTTCACCGAACTGAGTCTCCTTATTTTTGAGTGTTTTGTATTATGCAGTAACCCCCAGAAAGGCAATCGAAGCAAAGACCATGGAGAAAAAAAACATGCCACCGAAGTAGCTCTAGTCATAGTTCACATGCAGGAGAGGATGCAAGATAGTTTGCCGGGGTATTTTTTATTTTTTTTACAGGGAAAGGGGAAGGGAAGGGGTTTACTACATGTACTTGTCACTGTGGTGAAGTTATTTAATCTCTTGGTTCTGTCCTTAACTGTCAACATGCAACACAAGACTTTTAAATGGTTCATGCTTTTTATGGGGTCTTTTAACTTTTAAACGTAGGGAAGTCGACCCCTTAACGTGGCAATGAGCACGGGGCACCAACTGTATACCTTTAGATCTGCGACCAACATGCTCTCATGACCTCCCCGTAGGTCAGTCAATGGCCAGTTTGTCCTGAGAGCTGGTTGATTCCATGTAGTTACATAATATCTTTTTCATTTTTATCTTTATTTTTCTTGTTGTGGGCATTCCAAATCAGCCTTTCAAACTGACCCCTGTAACTCTGACGTGTCGCGGCCGAAGCAGAGTTGAACTCTGTCCGTGTAGCCTGACCTTGTGGCCCTTGACGATCTGTGCCCAGACCGACACGAGCAAGTCAGTTTCTTGGATAGTACTGTTTTGTTTCCATCATCGGCTACGGCTAGTCAGTGCATCGCGTTATTGGCGACATAACCTAAGCTGTAACTTGAACATGGAAGGTACTGATACGGCTTGGCTAGCTAGGTTAACGTTGACTAGTCACGAGGCCGATGGATGGAAACAGGCACAAGGCAAAATCTTTGAGAAGAACATTGTCATACCGTCATCCTGTGTTTAAAGAAACCGGAGAAACCAGATAGAGTCATGCGTAAGAAACATCATGGACGTAACTTCTTTTCTCGAACGAAATCCCATTTTACGTTCTGATTTCTAGACGTCAAAGATGGCGAGATGTCACTGCCATTTCCACTGCAGCTTCTGACGTATCACATAGCTAAAAAGGGCAATAAGCAGGCATATTATCCTAAAAACTAAAAATGCAATCAACTGCTGGAATTTAATGAAAATGTAAAAACAAAGACGAAATAAGACCCCAAACCTCAAACCCACAATCTTGTGTGCTTCGTCCTTCCATCGTAGACTCTTGTCTCATTGTCACTCTGCTGCTCCCCCCTCCGGCATAGATGATCTTGTCTTCCCTCGTATACACACTTAACGGAGTACTGGATCGAAGACTACGTTTTTAAAAAGCTCCCTCAAGTTTCACCAATTTCCGTTCCGACTTCCAACCTCCCAGCTCGCGTCTTATTCGGGGGCCAACACGCGCAAGCACCGCCCGGGGCGTTCGTACAGGAAAAAAAAAAGCAGAAAAAAGACGCTCAACTGCTCAGGTCATCTATCAAAATGTACAAAAAAAAAGAGAGAGAAAGAATTAAGTCGCGGGGATAATTTAGCGGGAACAGAGAGACACAAAAACAGATTTGATACCTGACCTTGACCAGCAAAATTGATTTCGATGCCGCTATTGTTGGGCCGTTATTGAACTTTGAGTGATTCTTCTCGGGATGGATAACACCGCTTTTTGTTGCGGCCCAGCGATACATACATACATCTCTATTTGCAGGGGGTGTGCGTGTACTTAAGCAATAAAGCACACCCAAATTGCTTGAAATTCGAGCTTCTTTTCTGCAGTTGTTCATTCCTGCTGGTTTAGTATCTCCTCTCTTAGCCGAGATACCAAATACAACAGTGATTCATGCGTCTCAATAGAATCCAATAAAATAGTTTCTATCACTTTCAACCGAAATCTAATTCAGTCTCGGACCTGCCAAATTGACCTGTATTTCGATACGCCAACCTGAGTTTCAAATATAACTTCAAACAAAGATGAAAGCTTATGTTCAGCATTAAATATAGATAGAATTCGGGCAATTCAATTCACAAAAAGCCCGCAAAGCCAAGAAAAGACAAGGTTTGAACAGTTGAAGACACTGAATTACTATACCGTAGGGTTCGTTGCTAAACTGTAAGTTTCAGGGGAAAAAAGGAAAAGCTTACCTTTGTTACGCTTAGGCCTATGTATTTGGCCTTATATAAGATAAGGTGTTTCAAGGAAAAAAACAATCTCAATATTAATCTTAATCTAATGGTTAATATGCTAAACTGTAATCTTACCAATAAAAACTTGATATCCGCATTATGAACTGGGTGCATGGCTTGCTTTTCGCTGATACCTTATAGTTACATTCCTGAATGGACGCATAATTGAGAACTAGTGTAAACTATTTTTAAGATGTATGTAAACTAAAACTAGAACTCTTCAAATGTGACGCAGGATTGGGCTGGGGTAGCTTTAAATCGAACAAAATCAAACACAATCAGAGCATGGACATCTGTGATGATGGCACAAAAGCCTACAGGCTCTGATACAATAAACTTTATTCACATGTGGGAAAAAATGCAGCATGACTTTTTCAATATTTTTTCGCTTACCAAATCCCTTCACATGCCCATCTCTTTTTTCCAGAACACAGTGTACAATTGAAGGCTAGGCCTAAAATTATGGCCTTTTTTTCTTGAGGGGCAATTTAAAGAACAAACCATTCTGAACCCCTATCTACATTAAGCTTTGTGTGGTTAAATGGACTTCTCCAGACAAAATGGTGATATTTTTAGTGCATGCCGCATTTGTACAGTTTTGTCCATTACGGTTTAGAGATCGTCTAATTGATTTCTTGGCATAAATACGAGTGCTGTTTCCATCTGTCTTCAGTGTCCACATGTAGGCCCGCATCTAAGCGTCTGTTCGGCCTTGCTTATATGTATATAAAAAGACAAAGGCGAAAGAAACATAGAATTGAGGGGGGGGGAAGCAACTCATCAAATGGCTCAGAAATGACTTGGAATTGACCCCTACAACCGTTGGAGCTCTGCCCCGCACCCCCTCTCGGAAAAACGTTCATGGTCGGAGGAGCAAAGGAATCGTAAGACACAAGGCCAGATCTTGGGCTCTTGTCTGTCTTGCTTTATAATCCAAGTCTACTGTCTGTTTTAGCTTCCCCAAATGAAACGAATCCGAGGTTTGAGAGATGTATCCACTGCTCTTCCTGCCGTGTAAGTTCCCACCATTCAACTGCGCGGGCAGACTGGTTACGTCATAGCTTGCGCAGTGATAATCCTGACAACAGCAAGAAGCAATTTCTTGGGGTAATCCCTCCGCTAGCACGACAAGATTGCTGGCAAAGGTAAGTTCTAGGCGATTAATTGGAAATCGATCTAATCCACCCGCCTGAGGATTAACTCCAACCCTCTTTCAGTGTCGATAAGACATGTCCAACTAAAGCAGTCTTAAACTAGGACTTCACACCCAATGGTTCCGCCTTCCACACAACTGTAAACCCCTGTACATCATTCATTATTTGTGGTCATTATCAGTGAAACATATATCGGCACAGTTTTAAAAAGTGACCGGAGTTATTTTTACTTTTTAAAGAAACATTACGTTTTAACGGAGATCGCTCATGATGTATGCTTAGCGAAGAGATTCGGAGTGCACCTCGCTTATAATTATTGGTAAGCTCGTTCCTAGGAAATTCTTTTGAAATTCGGGAATACACAATCGGGTGACCCATACCAATGTGTGATTTCATATGAAACACTTGATGTGAAGTTTTATTTCTCTAAAATCGATTTCTACAAGAGTCGCTTCAGCAGTGGCATTTCAGTCTCCTGCACACTGTTTTAAAGGAATGTAACAGACATAAAAAGTAATTTCACCAGTGCACATTGGTTAAAAAAAGAAAACTCACAAGTGGCCTTCATGACAAAGATATACATCCGCTGTGCCGCCTCAAGTGAGAGGTATTTGTATTTCGCCGTTCGGTGAAGGGATTCATAAAGGTATAAACACGCGCAACAACCTCATCCTCAGTGGTTATAGTCTATTTCCAGCAATATCCAATGGTAACCTTGGAAAGGAAATTTCCTCCTCTACCCTGATTCAGTGATGCAACGGCACAGCCAGGAAACAATTTTTTCTCACTGTTTTGGTGTTGATAATTTCAACGTTTATTGCACGTAATTTCATGTTTACTGTGACTTTTATTGTTACGTCTACTTTCCCTCCTGTTAATCATTAAAATACAATCATTGGTATTAAGTTCTTTTTATTTTTTAAATATCTTTAAAATCGAACTCCCGGATACATCACATCACACAGTGAAGAGATTATTGAGTGTTAATACCACAAACCGTATGCTACAGTAAACACTAACTGAAGGCACAGTCAGGAACCAGAATATTCCTCATTCACATACGTATCCCAAATTTTGGACATATGCAAAAGATCCAATTACAGGGTGAGAGCAGGTAGCCGTGGGCGCGCACTACTCGACACCATGGGGACGAGGGTGCAGACGCAAGGAACTTGCAACCGTTGTCAACCGTGATGCCGATAGGCAATTAGTTGTACCATTATAGCAGAAACGGAAAACGCATTTTTTTAGGAAATGGCGCGAGAAAATCACAAAGGGGGAAAGGTGCACGAAACACCTGTTACATGAACATAATCAATTATCAGTTCATTTATTCAAGGTCAACAGGTGACACTAGTACGGGTCTGACAGACGTATACACATTACTCATCCGAGTAAGCGGGCGCATAGAGGCATGGCGGGGAGTACTAAAGCATTAATTCAAATAAACCCGATGACATGTCGCCAGAGATTGTTTCCAGCCGTTGAGAGAATATGCGTGTCGATCACATTTGGCTGTGGATTTAACGGCTCAGTTTACAACACCTCACCACACACCAGCAACCGTGTGGGAAAGCTTCCTGACCACAAAATACATCGAACCGCGCCAACTAGTCCCACTGCCAGACTCCTGGGCCGGACCTTCGATTCATCAATGCAAATACCAAAGAATGGCACAAGCTCCAACAGCCCCCTGTCGAGAAACAAAACAAAGAATTCCCCCAACAGAAGAAACAGAATAATAAAATCAGCAACAGTTAAAACTCCAGCCACGGATTTTTTTATCCCTTTTTTCCACAAACAGGGTCGTAATCTTTTAAAATCCATGAAGCGAGAACGACGGACGAGGAGAACTGAGCGGGCGCGGACGACTCACGCGTGGCGGGGATTTGGTCACGCGTGCCAGGGAACAATGAGCTCGTTTAAGACGCCGGGTCAGTGCTGGAAAGGCCTGATGACTTGATTAGGTTTTCTGCTGAAGGATTTGATTTCACCCTGTTCTTCTTTGGAGAGGAGTCATCAGTGATCAGCGTGGGAAAAATAATAAAACGTTTGGAATGCAAGTGTCTTGGGAAAGCACAATAAAGGTAGGGAACAATTAACATGACAAATTGAGGGCCGGGAATTGACAAATGGTGACGAGAAAATTCGACCCTCGCAATGGCACCATTGCGACGCATGCACATCGTTAACTTAAATTATTCAGTCAGAGACGAAAAGCCAATAGCTGTCCCTCGAGTCCAGTTGAAGCAGTTGTTTCTGAAACGAAACATCCTTCTTCTCATCTGTAAAACCACTAAGCGTTTTGTTGTCTTTAAATATAGCCGAACACTGACAACGATAATTCCAAGCCACTTACTTAATTGAAAATCACAATGAAGTGAATACGAGCAACAACTGTCAACTATACAAAGAATCCCTTCTGAAATTTGAAACGCACGCGGTATAATTATAGGAAAAATGAAAGACAGATCTATCTTGTTGTTGATTTTAATTTTCTTTTTTATAATCAAGAGACTCACTTTTTACTCTAATGTTGTCTAGGCTGTATCCAGTGCAACATCTTGAACCCTTGCAGATATCTGGTTTATTTTTGGGTGCATGTTCAACAGGATTCCTTGAAATATTACAAATACACGATCCCCACGGGTAGGTGAGGTCTTTATCTGGGAGACGGGATACAAGGAAGGAATATCTCATTTCTTCCCACTTTCTCACTGTCGAATAAAGCGGCGAATGTTTTCAGGAATTCCGGGAAATTTGATAATCGAGACAAAAATGTGTCTCCCAAATTTGCCACGAGGATTCCGGAAACCGCGTCCTCTTTGTTCAATTCACTTCAAACGTTCGCAGTTAGGCCCACGATCGAATCCTCTTTTACCTGCTGAAGTAGATCTTCATGGCTATTCGTCGCACGATTGTTTCACTGCCTTTTGCTATGAGGTGATTGTGATTAGAGTACATGTATGTGTCACATAATTATGTTTAATATTTATATACACATGTTTTTTTTTTCAAATTCAGTCTTTATTTTACAAGATTAAGAATGTACACAGAACCCTGGGCACGGTTTCGAAACAGAAACACATGCTGGGTATGGACGAAAACGAAACAACACTAATTAAAAATAAAAAAAAAACTTCCACCATACAAAAATCTGTAATGTAGACAGTAAAAAGTGGACTATATTAAAAAGGTTATGACCCCCCCCCCATTTAAAACAAATCAAGTTAACTGCTGGGGAGCTTGATTCGCTAAAAATCTACAATTTCAAGTAGGGACAGTTTTCCCAGGCAATGTTGTGGCGGATATTCCAAATAGTATAGCTGAAGAGCAAAGCTATTCGGCTAAATCCTTCTTGAGATTTTGTATTTGTTTTTTACTGGCTTGGAACGTAGCCTGTAGACGCCTTCTATTCTCTAGTGAGATCAACCCACGGCTACCTACTTCAATACAGTAGAGCCGAGGACTGTAACCTTCCTTTGTAAGGTCGTCAATTAAGGTTTTATATTTAGACACTTTACGATCACGAGCGGAGTCTATGTTCATTTCAAAAGGTAAAGTAGGGCCTAAGTTCAATTATTTCAATGGGCATTCTTATCATGTAGCACAACCATGTCGGGCTTTAAACTAGTGACTAAAATGTTAGGAGGGACTGTACCATCAGCAATGGAATGATCTGGAATATCTGAATACACCACAGCAGTATCGAACTTGGATTTATATGCTCTAATTAACAGAGATAAATGCTGAGTTATGGCGCCAAGTATAAACCGGCCTTGTTCAAGAGATACTGGGAAAGAATTCAAAACATGGTTCAGGGTTTCCCTATTTCCACATAAGTTGCAATTAGCGGTAGTTCTCTTGTCCCAAGAACACAAGTTACTGAGTGTAGGTAAAAATTCGCTAGATGCACGAACAGCAAAGCTTAGAACCCCTCTAGGCAAATTATAAATTAATGGTCTCCACGTAAGGTCCGGTGATTGAATGTGCATTAGTTTTAGCAAGTTACCTTGCTGAGCAAGGGGGCTTATGCACGTACGCCAACATTTGAGTCGATCGTCATAAATTATATTTTTAATCTCAGTCATAATCCTATTCTTGACCATGTCGACTGCTCTAATCTGGAGGAGGCATCGGTATAGATTTGGTGCCACTGCCTCGATCCAAATTTACCCATATTTCGAGTCCACTGAGATTCTCGTTCCAATTTGCAAGCGAGTGCATGGGTGACCCGAGGATCTGCCTTATCCAAGCGCCTTGCATAGACTAACGTATGAATTTCTAGATACATATGTAAATGTCAGATAGCCTGGGCAAGGCTAGTCCATCTGGACTATGAACAAAAGCAGGGGTAGTGCCAAGGGTCGTAAGGCCAAGCCAACTTTTAATGGCATTGGTGTGAACATGGTCAAGCATTTCAAGTTGAGTATCACACAGCTTGTGGACTGTGAGCATAAATCTCAGAGAAGGCACAGCATAGTTAGAATAAACACGCAGTTTGAACTCATCCCTTACCATAGAATCATTAATACTGTTGATAACACGACTCAATTTGGTTTTCACACCATCGAAAATATCCTTGGTTTTGTCTTTGAAAGTAATCAAACTTCCAAAAAACTTCTCAGGTGCGTCCTTCACGGACTTGAGAGTTGTATTGCCAATTACAAAAGTACAATCGTCAGGACTACGATTACAAACAGATAAAGGTCTTACATTTTACTGGTTTGAGAGACAAGTTCACGGACCTTGGTAAGTTCGAAACCTCTGCCATCAGTTTTTGGTGTTTCCTTTTATCAGTCGTCAGCAGGCAAAAATCATCCGCGAGTGGCAACGTTATGTAACGCTTTCCTTCCAGGCAATAGCCATGAGTTTCTTCTTTCAGCTTGAGATGTGAGATGATGGGATTGAAAACTGCCAGGAATATTATGAGTGACAGCGGGTCACCTTGGAAGACTCCTCGACGAAAACTGGAAGAATCGGACTGCCATCTAGGTCCCTTTACCTCACCCCGAAGCCTTGAATAAAGATTTTGAATGTACAGGCAAACAGGGTCAGGGATTCTGTTGCGTTTCATCGTATAACAGATAAGATTATGTTCAACGGACCCGAATGCATCGGCTAAATCGAAGAACGTAACATGCAGGGTTCGTTCGTTCGTTTTTTTTTATTTCTAGCATTCGCCAAAAGTTCGTTCATGACGAAAGCATGTTGCACGTATCGGTTGATTCCCTTGAGAAAGACTTTTGCGTTTCTGTTTCATCAGCCTATTCTGAAGCAAATAGTCGGCAATGCGATCGGACAAAATTTGGTGGAAAAGTTTCCTGACACA
Source organism: Acanthaster planci (assembly GCF_001949145.1). The sequence goes on from NW_019091418.1 coordinate 268,220, forward strand.
AGATGTAAGCGAAATCATTCGAAAGGTTTCTGGTTTATCCGTGTCGAATGATTCATGAATGTGAGTTACCTTACTTCTGGACCAGTTGCTGGGAGGGTTTCCGGTAGCCAGAGGTGTGCTAAATAATGTTGCAAGAAAATGGTGTGTTGCAGGCAACTTTCGCAAAATACCATAGGTTATAGTCCATCGGGGCATGGTGCAGAAGTCGCTTTTTTATTTTATAAGGATCGAACGGATATCCCTTGGACGAACTGGGCTGAGATTATATCCAACAAGAGAATCCCCGTGAACTGGAAGGTAAGGCAACCGGGCTTGGTGAGCTGTACTTCTCGGGAAAATGCCGATTAGCAAGGCTGACACCAAATTTTGGAGAAATAGTTTTGTGACCGATATGCCCTTCTGCACACTGTTTTGAAAATTTCCTAAAATTTTTATAGTCATTATTGGTTTTAACAGCCTGCTGGAAGGCTTTTTTGTCCTCGTTTGTTGCGTTATTTTCAAAGGCTTTCTTGCGAAGGGCATTTTTGGCTGTCTTGGCTTTCTTCAAGGTGTTGACTTACATGTTCCACGTATCCGGGGACCCAGTTTCTTTCAGTCTGGAATTCTTGCCTGGACGAAAGAAAATCTCGAGTGACTTCAATAAAACGTTCTCCAGCTTCGGCAGGTGTACTGGACTCGCTTGTGACATCATAGCGCAGAGGGACAAGGAGTGTGTTCAGCTCACACTTTTGGTGGGTCCACTCGTCATGGTCCAGTGATGGCAATGTATTAAGAAAGCAATACTCGCCTGAGTGCCTCTACATTGACCCCCAAATCGCCTTTCTGTCTTCCCCTTCTATACAAAAGGAAGATCAATATTCGGTCATGTTAAAATGTCTTCATTGGGTAGATTGGCCTGATGATACATATCATTACTTTAATTAAAACCAATTAACTGAATCGCTGAAGGTTGCACGAATTCCTCTGGTAGTGTGGACCTTTTTCTAGCCAACCTTCGGATTTCATTAATTATTTCTTCTTTCACCCAAATCTGCGTTAGTGCTGTCGTCAACTTCACGGCGTTCTAAAAATGTGATTTTTAATTGCCTTGTAAATTACTTTCTACACGGGAAACCCATGTTCCCTGGACGCGTATATATAAATAGACATGCACAATCAGGAGCCCTGGTCGGACCACAAAATACATAATTACCGGGCACCAGTCAAAGGATGTTAATTCTAACGAGGTAATTGGCAATCTTTTCCCAGCACTCCTTATCCCTGCCAAGATTCGCTGTCTTCCGTCCGGCGGTTGCCGCTAATAAACCACTGCCCCGTCCACACAAGGTCGACCCATTTTTCTCCCAGATATTTTGGTTAACAAAGTGGAGGAGGCCATAATCAAAGACAGGTGTGCTGACTTAACAGCGATCAATTTTTCTATTTTTATTTTAGCAGTTACCGACAAGGGCAAACGCCACTTCAATCATGCACTCAGTATATCCTATCACTGAAACATTTCTACATCTCACTAACGATGTAAAATCCTCCATCAGACTCCTTAATTAGACAATATAACTTTGGGTGGAGCTATTGTTCGCTACAAAATCACATTTTGTTCAATATTTTGTATTCCATATGAATAGATCCATCTTCATTTTCTGTCGACGAATTTTGACACTGGCCTACACCTGAGGCCTAATTAAATCAACGTAAGAGGTTTATTAGTTGTTGTTTTTTTTCATTTCTCGCAACAAAAGAGGAATTTGAGCCCTTGGTTTCGATGTTAATTTAAACTTTGTCCACTCCACTATTTTGTTGAGGTTGAAATTTATTAACAAAATGTCTCAGCGTGATCGTAGGCAGTTCGCACAATATGCAGACAGTGGACATACTATGAAGAGAACAAGGTATGTACATTCACTCAAATGGATTGTCCAGCTCTTCGGGAAATAAGCTGGCGATTTTCATTGGTGCCCCGCCAAGATGGACGTCGCCCCAGGATTTTATTTCTTAGATTAGAGGGCGCTGTTCATACATAGCAGCTTGATCCATCCCTGTGAGCGGCTTTCGTTGTGCTGAGCTGTTGCAAGGTGTTAATCTTAGATTCTAAAATATGTATTTACCATTCCAAGTTGCACAAAAATCACTCACTGTGACTACAGATGAATTTCAGTTCTGTGAATATATTTCTTAGTCCTTGCACGCAGAGAAATATCGAAACAACTTCCGACACGAAATATCTCAACCATAGCTCTTTAATAACGTGCTTGACAAAGTTACTGACAACATTGATGAAACTGTACAAATTCCAATAACTTAAAGGCTGTGAGTGTGTCTTGGTCTATCAATAACCTAAAGATTTAGGTCCGCAAAATTAGTCTCTGGTCGTACTGATGTTCCGGAATTGATGCGGCAACACGGCTTTTCCCCATCTCCTCCAGGGTTGGATTGCACAATTACAGACACACGTTGTCGAGTCATGGGACTATACCAGCTTTATTATGATAAGCTAACAACAAGAAATTTCGTATCCATAGCCTACTATCACTGTTCAATATCGATCTCATCGCGATCTATCGCCCTGAGTAAAAGATCGAGCTGTCCTCCCAATTATTGAGGAGGTGCAGCAATAGAGGGCGCTGTAGCAGCGCTTCCAGAGAGAGAGAGAGAGAAATGACGCCCGGTTGAAATCGAAGCGCGCTGACCAGAGACGAAAGACTCTTTGTTTAAGCTCAGTGGATAAACTACGAGTCTTTTGCACAGCTGGATTGTACGATAGGCGGCGAGCTAGGGCATATGAGCCACTCAGGTAAAGGGGCTGCCACTAATCATAAATATCAACACAATGTCCACAACATGTATCAACCAATTCGGGCCACAGTAGATGTTAAGCATGGAGACATCGAGATGTCTGTGATGTGTTTCTTCTTTACCCGTGTGCACAAACTTATGCATGTGATTGCCACGATTTGTAGCAAATTTGTTGGCATGCTGGTGCGGATTGAAGGGGAATCGTTTGTTGATGTACTGCATTCTACGAAATCCTTTTAACATATGCGCCGTTTGACTTCTGGAGTCTTCCGGAGTGATTCCTATAGCGACTGCTCATTCCCAAGACAGCGGTGACTTTAGCATGCATACAATTATCCAGGATAAGTCATTATTACACAGGCGACATTTTACTGTGTCTTACTGTACATAACTCGTTTGTTTTTCATCAATCTACGGTAGCACGCAGCCCTGCCAGTGTTGGAAACGGATCATGTTGCCAACAGTGACTATAGATGGCGCTACTCAATGTTATCATTAAGACCTTACACAAAATGCAAGCTCCTTTCTTTGCAAGGCATTGACGAGAACGAATCTGTGCACTCATAACAGGTCGGTTAAAGCCTGGTTTCCGTGTGGTAGTGTGTAAGGCAAACGGTTCGCAAGACGAGAAGACGCAGACACGAACAGAAGAGACGGTGCATGGCAACAAAATGGCGTCCGAAACTTTGTGATCTTTTTGCGGAAAATACTCTTTTGAATCCACGGGGCAGGGTCTTCTCTTTTAAATGAACACCATATGGAGAATGTACCTAAACAGCAAACGATGTGTGTATCAGAGAGGAGCTTTCCCATGTCCTATCTTAGAATTTAAATTAAGTCAGAGCTAGGCATGGAGCAGATTGGACGATCGCTCTCTTTTCCAAATGTAATGCTTCAAAATGAGAACCAACCAATTTGAAGTGGTCATATGTAAAAGGCCAGTCCTTATAGATGTTTCTCCTGCATTGCGTAAACAGTCATGTGACGGTCTAATCATGAGTCTGAGTATTGGCCTGACTCTCAGTCCCATCTTACTCTGGGCCTGAGTCTGGGCTGAGTCTAAGGCGTTTCTTACCTCAAAACACAAAGACACCTGGAGTGTCCCGTGCAAAGAAATAAGTGTTTTCAGTCAAATGACACAACACCTGCTGTAAAATCCACTCTAAAAGTAAGGTTGTGAATGAAGTGCAGACCTATGTATCGGCACATCCCTTGCTAAGAATCACAAAACGTATCGTTCGATGAACGTGCAAAGCAGTCAGTTATGGACCGGAGGCTGGTTTTCAAACTCTCAATGAAATGTTTTTATCTCTTTAATTTCAATTATCTGTATAGTCCATTCTCAATGCTCACGGGTGGTAGCTTGCCCACAGAATTTAAAGGCAACGTCCAATCAGGAAAAGGCTTCGAAAGTGAATAATGTCACCAAGTTACCCTCAGTTAGGCGAGCCTGCCAATGGGGTATTGAGCGTGCGGAATTGCCTGGAGACCGCGATGCGATCGTCTGGAATTCGACGATCCTCTACACCAAGAGGTGCCGCTTTCAGACATGCTGAAGAATTGGAGAAGTAATGACCAACCAATTGTGAATTGGTGATACATTGTATGAAGATCAAATCTGTCCGTAACCAACAGCATTACAATATCCACAACCCAAAACGCTTGTGCTCATTCCGTTGCCAATTGTTTTGGGCTCTTCGTACGATTTCCAAGCCCAAACACGAATGCCTGAGCACACCCAACGTTCGAGTATCAGTAGGCCGCACGTAGCTATTTCTATACTTCACACAGACTGATTGGGCCCAGTAAGTAATGTACAGAAGGTATCAAAACGTCAATAATCATGGCGTCCTCCCATAGCAAAGTGTGGTTACCCAAAATAAAGCCCATTTTCGGTGTAGTGCTAGGCGCATCAGTACAATAGTCCGAGTGCTTCACCGACCACCGGCTTCATCTGTTGGTGCACTTATGGCGTGACTCAATGGGCGTAATCGGTCTGCAACACGTACGCACGAGGCACATACAGTGGAAGGTCGGTGCATGGCAAAATGGGCACAACTTACTTCCAAAATCGGATATTTTTTAATTAAAATTTTGAGCCAGATTAAGACAAAATAGGGCTTATAATTATAGTGTTTCTTTGTTCGTATTTTCGGGATTTACCTGCAGATGTTGAGGGCGCCCTAGCTCTCTCATTTTGCTGTGACGATCGATGCCCCCTCCATTTCGTTACTACCGACGTACCTTCTTCAGTTGTGCAGTTGAGTTACCTTTTGATAGCAGGTAATCCTAGGGGTATATCGAAGAATGGTACATGCAACGGCCGTCGGGGTTACTGTTGAATCCGCCCAGTTTCAAAGACGTACACTGGCAAGTAGCTTCGTCAGCAGGTAACACCCACCGAGAGCAACTAGATGCAAGATTAAGCTCTTCGCCAATCCAGCATGCATGACCCTCGACAGGATGACAAACCTGCAAAAAACCTAATAAGACCATAAAACTCTCTTTATTACGTGTGGCCGAATGATGGCGATATTCAGTTTTTCAGAAAATGTACAATCTACAGGTAACCACACAAATCTAGGTATACTTATGTGTCGGATATAGTCCTGGCAAAGAAAAGTTCTTGGAATTGCTCGGTCCTCAATTTACTGTATTTAACAGGAGTAAATCTCACTTCTGCCTCTTTACCGAGAACAAAAAAAAAACCACTAAGGCAAAATATTCACATAATAAAACACGGGAAAGAATGAATTTAAACAATTATTCAAGAAATTCCTCATCCGGGCAGCGTGCTTTATTATTGCACACTAATTGAATAGACCTACATCAGTTGTGGGCTGTAACAGTGCAGCAGCTCCATGGCACACCCAGGATTAGTTCGGAGGGGGGGTGGCGTAGACCAGAATTTACCCCAAATGGCTCAAGATTCTCAAGCCCCCCCCCCAAATTATGCGACAAGGGACGATGATTTGATACCATGTAAGATATATTGTAACTTCGTTTTTTAGATTGAAAGCCAAGGAAAACACACACAGGAAGAACAAATGTTTAAAACTTTTCCGATTTTTGAAGCAAATGGGGGTTGCGATGTAGCAAAAGAATGCTTGGAAAACCAATTATGTTCAAGGCATTGCCTGTGATCCATTCGCTCAGTGCTACGTAGAATAATTATGAACCATTTTTTTTCTGGCAAGCCATGTCTTCCATCGTTACTATGGGGACGTGTGAAGTAGAGGCCATCAAAAACATCGGGCTTCTTTTAAATAATTTTGTTTCCAAAAAGGGCGGCAATGTGCAGCGGCACCCACACCTCAGTTTTAGTATCAGAACAGCCTTTAATTTCGTGTCTTTAGGATGGCAAGGACGGCCTATGTCGTGTGCGAATTTAAAGATACGACAAATCATTAATATTGGTGCATTATCTTCCTTTGAGGCCTTAAAATGTTCAAATAAAAAATGAGGATGTCTTAGAAACCTGACGACGTCTCATCTCGGTGAAAGATATGCCAAACAAAACAATATATAGGGTCTCTATATCAAATCAAAAATTGACGCGTCATGTTTTGAATTGCTTCCAAATTCAGTCCGGCACACTTACGGACAAATTTGGCAGACTGCACCTTCGTGATCGTAAAATTATGATAGCTACCTGCGTCAACTCTTGCGCGCGCTTCGCGGAATTAAATGCGATCTGCTTGCTGCAAAAATTCAGAAAGGCGTCTCAAGACACATCCTTGGAAATATAAGAACCCTCTTTCATTGTTTTCTTCAAAATGACAGCTTGACAGAAAACGATTTCGCAGCGAGTTTAGTCCCATAACCATCTCTAGACCCAGTGTGCTTTTTCAGCAACACGTTTTGAATATCTGTAAATGAGAGACTAACTTTACAATGGTAAAATTATATCAAAAGGTCCAATGTGCCGCACCTTAACGGTAGAATTACACATAAGGTACACTGGAAACACGATTAAAGAAAAATCAATTTTAAGAGAGATGAGCACTTAAATACAAAAATGATATTTAAAAGTATGAAACGCCAAAATTTACACAAAAACAAAGCAATACAAAATTACACCAAAGAAACACTCCAAATCAGTATCATGAAAACAACACAAAAGGACGAGAAATAAACACATGTATGTAATATAGCATATTTCCCTCTGTTTATATACCCAAAGAAATTATGAATGTTAGTTGATTTAAATAGCCAGCGGGATTCTTCTAATCCTTTTTTCCAATCAGGTTTTCCTTCTTGTAGCCAAGGCCTAGAGTGCAATGGGCAAACAACGTGTTTCATTTTCTGCTAGTAGATTTTCAGGGGTTTTTTAATTTCCGTCAACTACTTCACTTTCAAAAACTCAAATTTCTGCTATTAGAAATTTAGATTTTACTTTGACAACTCTCATGGCGCAGTTGCAGCGCCAGACCTGTGGGGCAAGGCAGAATCGTGTTGGTGCAAATGATCCTTCATTTTTCCGAATAAGTTATGCGGAGTCGTAAAACGAAAAGGTTGATAGCCCTGTCATAATACGTGGCAATATTTTTGTGGGTGCAAAAGTGGTTGCAAGCCGCTTTTCAATGAGTGCATTTGTACCCATGACACCAAATTCACCAAAGTGCTATGTTACAATTTCAGTTACATGTTCTGCCGGACCACTGTTTTGATGATGTGAAGAAAAATAATTCAACTATAATGGAAGTACTATATCGTACTTTGTGTACAATATTTCGCTCGTTTAATTTAAAATAATTCTGTAATTATTTTATATAGAGGGTTGTTTTGATGTGCAATGGGGATCTTTCTTGATGTGCTGAGATGAGACCCATGAATCATCAATTTAAACGAAAGATTACTTGCACATCCGGTGTCCGACTCAATCCTTGGGGTCGGGGGGTATACTTGGTGCCTCATCACCCAACACTGGATTATGGACCTACCTCCCCCCACCACCAGGGGTAACCTAAACATTCCACGCCCGGGTACAATTATAGAATATAAGGACTAAGGCAAGACGGAGATATAAACCTTAACATTAACTTAAATGATCTTAAATGCACTTTCGATCTTAGAATTTTCCTTTTGTTCTTTGTTCCATGTCAGTTTCTACATAAAGACTACCACAGAATAGTTCCATCACGCATGAAGTGTCAAAGAATACGCTGCTTCAGATCCAAATGCTAGTCCTGTCAATGGCAGAAACACTGATCTGACGTTGTTCTACCAGAAACAGTGCTCAATCGCCGCATGTAATTGTCCAACTTCTTTTCCTGAAATCATTCAATGTTGACCTGTATGTGGATACGGACGAGGCACTGTCAACGATGCGAACATGTCTCCTTGTCACGTGATTTTTTTTTAATTACATGTACATGGGTGTTTTCAGTTGAAACTGATGCCACGGTCACATACCCGGATGATATTTATCCGTATTCATTTTCAACGATAAAGTTTAATATCAATGTCGGCAGGGTCTTTTTCTTTCATTCGTTCTTTGTTTTTCTTCTCCCTATTTCAGATTTCTTTTTCATTTGGTTGTTGTTTCTGTTGCTATTGATCTTTGTTTGATGCACCTTTCCCCCAAACAGTAAGCCGAAATAATGCGTGTTCTTCAAGGGACCCAGCATGCTTACGCCTCCATGGCAACAGTCATGGAGCTGTGTATATCAGAGCAATATATTAGCGCCCTCTACTTATGCACTGCGATACTGCATGAGCAACGCGTCCACCAATGAAAGTCTCATTAAAACGGGGTGACATCAACAAACATCATGGCCAAATAACAGGCAAGATGGGGTTCCAGAAAGGAAAAAAAAATCAAATATTATTTTGTCCTTCATCATGCCACATGTCAATTTCTGATGCATGGATTAGCAAATTACATCCCCCAAAACAAACTCACTCGCCAAATGTGATAGTCCATCTTTGGACCCATTTTCAACTGTAATTTTACCAGTTCTGCCCTCAGATGGAAGCCCACTCCCATGGAGTTGATCCTAGGATTTTTTCAAAAGAAACTCCCTTGATACTTTTCATATTTAATAAGCTTGTGCAGAAATAATCACTTGAAATAGGGACCGTCACCTTTCATGTCAGGGACTTCTTGTAAAAACCAGAGAAGCAACCAGCAATACATACCATAACACAGAATGCGACATCTCCGAAGCAAGTGCCGAAACAATGTCTCAGCGATACGGATTCCCCATCCACAGAGTGAAACACTCAGGAATTTGATGACTAATTTGGCAATTTTTGCTGGTAAAGGTACCGGTATAGCAGTTAATATAACTTTATTTTGTCCAGGTTTATAATGTATGCCACGTTTCTTCATAATTCAGTCAATTTACGCAGTTTGGCATTTAAAACTTGTAACCTAGCAGAAGTCTTTCTGAGAATGTAACTCATTTGATTTTTGTAATTAAGTGGCCGCATTCTACAATTTTACGAAAGAAAAAAATCGAATTACTATAAACTTTTTTTCAGTTTGATGAACGTAAATACTAGAAGTCCTGTTCGGTCACGCATTTAGGCCTTGTTCGATAAAGCATTATCTTTGTAATAATATCAAACATCTTTGGTTTCATTTCATTTTCAAGCTTTGTTGCTTCGTGGTTATTGGGTTTAGGGTCATGTGTTTTTTCTTACCTCCACAGAAAAAAACAACAAAAGGATGCCTATTCATTGTGTCCATATCACCCACGCTTTCATGATTATGCAGTTTTTCCCCGGAGTGCTTATCGGGGGATGCACACCTTGGATCCCGGTAGGTCACGACGGTTTTATCATACCGGTCCAGACACGCTGTAGCCTCAACGGAAATGCATGGTTTGTTTTCTGGGCCGAGGCTGTTGTTGTCGGACCCCGTAGGTTAATTACTATTACACCGTATGCTGTGAGAGTAGAGATACGAAGAAGCTGCACTTTTATAGTACCTTGGAAGGCCGTTGCCGGTTTTTGTTCGTGTAATTTATATTGACGTTTGGCTTGTAGGAATGATATATTAGCTACAAGTGAACGTGCTGGTTGTTTTATAAATGCCTCTTGTTGATTTGAAACTGCAACCAAAAGTCCAGTCATTCAGTCTAGTTCCAATTTTCTCAGTCATTCCGGGCTATAGGGTTGGCAAATCAAAACGTCGCTATTTCTGGCCAGAAAAAAAATCGCAAAATCAAATCAACTAATTCTGTGTAGTGCGATGTTATCAAATGTTGAGTGTAATAACGAGTGTGTTTTTGTCTTCTACTGCGTCAACAGGTGTCAAATCATAGAATGCACTTTATGCATGGCAAACAATTTATTTAAGTTTAAGTATACAACGGTAACGTTGCGCCTACAACTGGCATTTTCTAGAAAGAAAAAGCCCTGTACTCAGAGTCAAACACACACCTGTAATCTGTCACACCTAAATGCCAATGTTTTGCAAGAAGACCAGGTGTATGGCTTCCTGTAACGTGCTACTCTCTCCCTGTGCTGACTAAAACTTAGCCGGGTTCATGCTGAACGCGAAAGAAAACACGAACTCCAATTTGTGACGTCAGGGTAAATAATATTCGCGTTGCGACTTAGTAAAGTTCCAACACATAAGAACTTAGGCGAAATTTCGCTGCAAATTTTTCGTGATGTCAAATTTGTTTTGTTTTCGCCTGAAGTATGAACCGGCCGTATACCGAAGACCTGCATGCTACCCGTGCGTGGCCGGGAAGCTAGTCCACGGCATGAATAATATAGCGCCCCCAAACGTAATATGACGTCGGTACTGCAAAATACTGAAAAGGTTTGTGCTGTCAGTAAACCTAATGAACGCTCTTACATTGCCTCTGACATGTCCTGTAGGCCTATAATTATATTGCTGGAAACAGACTAGATTTTTTTTAATGGCGGTAATCCTCATTTTGGGTAGCAAGTCCGCACTTTGTCACGATACACTGTGCTTAATCAGTTATCAAACAGGTTTTGGCGTTTTAATCAGTGTGTGGAACTTCGTCGTTCACATGCATTATGAAAGCTCACAATTCCTTGATCTGAAGACTGCTGGAAAAGATCGTATTTTGGTTTGATACAGATTTCCTGAATAGCGTTAAATTTCATTTTGGGAAAATAGGGTTACTTCGTTGGAGTATTACAGATATTGCAAATGTAATAATTGCATTGCTTTTATTACAAAAGTGTTCCTGAGGGAAACACGAAGTATGCCCGAGGGTATAGCGAATAAAGGCGGAAAAAAGATGAAAGCTTTATTCATCATTGGGGGATTAACCTCATCAAATTGACCGTTTGCACTCAGACGAATTCAGACGCGCAGTATTCTGAATCCGTAGAAATGCAAGGCGCTAAACCACGGCTTGGTTTCCTCAACAATGATTGTTTTTCTTCGATTTTGATTACAAACAAAAAAAAACAAGATCGGCGCTCATTTCATTACCTGCGGGGTCTTGGAAATGATTAATCCCCTTTAGGATGAAGTTTAGTTCCAAAAATGAATAGACCGGATTTGTTGAGGCTTTGCACCCGGCGTTACTTTGAATGTGTCTCGCCACGAGCGGTAAAGGCCATTGTGGGAGTATTGCTTCGACGCTTCGAACAAATTTTGAGATTCCCTCCCACGTCATTCATAAAAATGTTCAATAGCACCATGGTACGTTCCCAGCCATAGTGTGGATTTGGAACAATTCTACTTCATGACAGTTTGCTCTGTGACGCGACAGCAGCGAATTCAAGTTCGTCTGCACGACGACACGGCTCTCACATTTTGTTTAGTACAACGGAACATCTGTGTCGAGGCCATAATCCATTTGTACTCCTTGGTGTCTTGCGTGTTATTGGTGAATGTCATTCGCCAGTATACACTGCATGAAACGACGGGTCACTTTAATCGACCATAATTCGGAAATATTTGCCAATATGAGGGGGCATGCAGATGTTTAAATGAAATAATAAATGTCCTGCTCTGTACATGTACACAGTAGTGTGTTGGGGCATAGGGGGACAATCCCCAGTTAACCCTTTAGAAACGGCACACTGCAAAACTCTGGTGTTACAACAACACTTTATGGTGACTTTATGGTGTCACCAGATGACAGTGTTGTATTCGAGTCCATCACAAGTCCCTGTACGTCCATCACCAGTCCATCACATGTCATTCAGTCTTAAGCCAATTCACAAGCTATTGAAAATTAGCTGTACCAAAAAATCCTTTTGTCATAGTTCACCCAGTTACTTCTGATTGGCATGGGGAAGGAACTTGTGACTGGCCTGGTGAAGGAACGTCTGACTGGCCTTGTGAAGGAACTTGTGATGGTCTCGAATACAACAATGTCAGATGACCAAGCCGAAATGTGTTTACTTTAGCACCACTGGTGTTACTTTACACCCATACAAGTGTTGTAATGCACTGGAGGGTGTTAAAAGTAACACCAGCAATGTTGACACATCACCAAAAATCCTAACGTAAAAATGATAAATTTTAAACTTTTTTGCAGTGAAAGACACTACCATTTTTCCTGGGTGAAGTTTCTAGATTTTCAAAAATGAAAAAATTTTTTGAAAAGTCACTTTGAGAGAAAAGTCCCCCTCTTGCCCCGCCCCCATCTGATCTCCAAACCTGGATTCGCCTCTATACCTGTACATGTTATATAACTGGGTTTGCATGGCCAGTCATTATTATAGTGCAAATTTATGATCAATTTACGTGCACCCTTGTGGTAAAAGAGGACTTTCCCTTCAGGTCTTTGCAGTAGTATAATGACAAATGTTATAACCCCTGCATCATTATTTAAAAACATCCTGGTTTTAGGCCCACAACATCCACCGAATAGCCTCAAACATTAATAATGAACGAAGTAGCCTTGAGTGAGTGCATTTAGGACGAACATTTGACATTTTCGGAGGAATTATCCACCATACAAAGCCGGCATCAAATCGCGAAACACCACTTTAACACTTGTCCTTCTTCTTGGTGAGGAGCAAAATAACAGTGGTCTTGAAGGAAAAACGTCCAGGGTTGCCCAACTCTTTAGTGTCGAGAGAATGCTCCTTCATTCATCCTTTTTTCTTTCCCATAATCTCATTTTTAGTTCGGGGGTACGCTAAGGTTCTATGACAACCTCTGAACACCCCCAGAACAGAAGTTGACGGTACATTCATCCTGTAAATTTCACAACGCAGGATATGGTGACTGTGTTTTATTGAAGGAGCTTTCAGCTCGATTCGGCAATGACACACGAGCTAAATGACGTAAAGCGAACGTTGACGTAAAGGAGAATCATTTGAGGCGTTTGTGTAGGTTACGTGATTAAAAGTCATACGTTCTCCAAGTCAAAATTACAAATTCACGTTATCTTTCATTTGTTAATTATTTTCACTAATTTACACTGGATTGAGACGCCGGTAGGTGAAGCAGTCAACTTGTAAGCTTAATATGTTTTATATACTGCTGATCCAAAAGCAAAAGAATTGCAACCAAAAAGCTTTTTCAAACTATGCAGTTCAAGGACGAATAACATGAAATATCCCCCCGCAGAGAGGTCCTCTTATCTTTTTATATGCTCTTGGTGGAATAATTAATAGAAGCATAGCAGGTATTTGTTCTTCGGACTTCCTCGGCAGTTTTTGAACATAGCTATCGATCTTGAAATTGTGCTTTATAATGCGACATGAAATGACAAAAATGTGTCCTGAATAAGTCCTCAAATCGTGAATAACTAAATCAGAACTTTTGTGGAGTTGTCCTGTAGCATTGAGTATGTTCCGAGACAACACATCCACGGCAGCATATTCACGCCTTAAACCGGCATAATTGGAAACGAACCTATTGAAGCACGCCTGTGTAGGCCTAAAGCTTTTGTTAGTCCTTGTTCTGGTTTGTATCTTGGTCGGCACAAAACAGCCGTTGCCATTTTGAAAAGTGGCGAAATAGGCCCTAACAGAAAAGAGGGTTTATTCGCCTTCCATCCTCCTTCTGCGTCTTTTATCACCTACTTTACCTTTCTGTAACCTTGGCTCCGCATTATCGAGCAGGCAACAGGAACCTATTAATTTGGGAAAACATTGACTATTTTTAGCCGATTCATTGTTGCGCTGATTCTCTCAGACGCGTTTCACTCTAAAACTTTCAGTCCGCAAATGTTAGGGGTGTAGACCGCCGGCACATTCTGTCGGCGCATGCACAGAGGGGGCGGTGTCTAGATTAATGTGGGGGACCCGAATAATGTTAAGTACCTGTGCTTGATCTTCTCAAATACACGAACTAAAATTTATTCTCCAGTTGGAGATTATCCTCCAATGGCATTCCCTCAGCAAGTTTACGATGCATTTAAATTAACGTATGCGTTTACGTTACGCTGTTGACAGAGAACCGAAGCGTGTCACATGATTTTTGTTACCCCAGATTGCACAGTATCACATCTACTTGGGGGGATGCAGATTACGCAGGCCGGGCAAAGAGATCGACCATCTCTGGATATCACGTGAGAAGGTAGCTGCCAATGTATGGGTTCCCCAGCCCATAAGCAACGATCGTCTTTGTAGATCCGAAAACTCACAGTTCTCTTTAATTTCAGACTCAAAGAGGTCGTGCATGGCAGCCATCTTCCAGGACGGTGTGTTTGCTCCACAGAAATCCACATGAGTAGACTTTTGTTCATACCCCCCTCACGTAGGCCTAACAAAAGCACTGACCGGGAAGATGGGTGCCATGCTGATCTGCACAGGCAACGGGCGTTAAGGGGAGGGGTGTACCCCACCCCACACGTACAGGACTGCTGGACTGGAGCAACCCAGATTTTGATGTGGTTCTCCATAGATGGGATTTGTGGTACTTTCGTAGGATTCGAACCCACTTTAACTTGCCTCGTTGGTAAACAAATCCAATTTGACTTCAAGACCGACTTACACTGCCTACGACAAGTGTGGGTTGCCAACGTTTGTAGAATTTTCACTGTTGCCTCCAAATGTCCATTTGACTCATTACTCTCCAAGAGAGTTGTATTTTTATTTAGTATTTCAGAAGTGCAGTGTTTATTATTTCAATAAATTTCAGTGAAACTTTCGTGATTTTGTGAAAATGAATCTTTTACTTTGGTAGTGACGCTTAGTCATTGCTTTAACCACCACTGGTTGGCAAAATCAGGACCGCGGTGTGGAAAGAGCCGACCCCACGTACAGGCCACAATGACTTGTAATAATCATGATGTTACGTGTGCCGTCTCCGGCGGGCCAGAGAGTTGGCATCATGTGCACATTGTTGCTTCTCGGGTGAAAATTTCGAAGAAACCCCCCCCAAAAAAAACCCACAGATTTCCGACTGAGTTAGCACGAACTCAGGGTCTTTGCGTGACAGGACAGCAAGCCTCGATACGTGGTGAGTGCATGTTTGAGAAACTTGCGACACGTCTGTTTTCCTTTGTTTTGTTTCCCCCAAAAGCTGAAGATTTGTTTACGCGCAAAGTGCAGGAATACACAGCACTCCTCCACGAAACAGTTCTGCAACGTGCCTAGATCATCGAACCATTGTCCTTAGGCTTCAAGGGGATATGGGATGTCTTGCAAAAAGACGAAGAATAATTTTGAAAAGCCCCCCCCTACACCACCACCATTGACGTCATTGGTCCATACACCCAGGAAAAAACAAATCGGAAATGGCTATTTTTAGGACCTTTTGGAGCCATAACAATCACCGAGGTCATGGGTCATAAAACAGGTGTGTGTAGCCGGACTATATTTAGGAATCTGAATTGAGAGCAGACGGGAAAAAAACACCAGCTTGATTTACAATCTGGACAAGTTGAATAAATCTTTGGCAGTACGTTAATATGTGCTGGTATTCTAATGGTCCCAACATGCTCTGATGACAGACGGGTACTTTTTCGGTCCCTCGGGCGCAGCCAGTACAGGTCTATGCACAGTTCCGGTCTACAAACCGTGGTACGGCCTCCTTACCCAAGTATTTGTGCAGCAAGGAATTTTAACAAGGTTTGTTGGGCGACCAGGCGGATACCTGAACATCTGTCGAGCATCTGCACCGATTATACACCCGAAGGTATTAATTTAACATTTAAAACTATTCATATAGTTTCAGTCATCAAATCACACTGGGTGCAAACTATGGGACAGAGCGAGCCCCCCCCCACCTTTGCGTTGGTCATTGTTCTACTGGTATCTCAGGAATTTTTTCAGACATCTATGGGAGATGTGTTAAGTATTAACTCAATAACTGGAGTGTGAATAGGGATTGGATTTTTCTTTGGAGGGGGGTACCCCTCTGTCCCATTTCGTGCCTGGTATATTATTATAATGTCACATCAAGCTCAAAGAGCTGGTCCAGAACGATTTTAGGCTGGTGGGCAAAAGTTGGTTTTCAATTTATATGCATGGCGGATGGGGGGGGGCAACGTTTTCCATCCTCTCCCTATTCTATTCTATTCTATTCTATTCTATTCTATTCTATTCTATTCTATTCTATTCTATTCTATTCTATTCTATTCTATTCTATTCTATTCTATTCTATTCTATTCTATTCTATTCTATTCTATTCTATTCTATTCTATTCTATTCTATTCTATTCCATTCCATTCCATTCCATTCCATTCCATTCCATTCCATTCCATTCCATTCTATTCTATTCTATTCTATTCTATTCCATTCTATTTTCCATTGAAAAACATCGAGACGGAGGCGTGTAAGGGAGGGAATCTATTGCATTTCCTTCCCTCTATGGAAGAGTGTAAAAGGCCCCCAAAACATAGCTTCATCCCTCGGAAAGGGCATGAAAAATTACGAGAAAAAAT
>NW_019091418.1:285284-352596 GCF_001949145.1 Acanthaster planci
CACCAACTAATCACGGACACTTAGCCCTTATCAGTAACACGCTGGATTTGCTTTGTTCTCGGATAGGATTTTGATTTTGAGCTGCTCGGATTCCTTTTTCTAGGCTTGACGACTGCGAATTCCTCAAGTGAGAGTCAGTTGAACTTCAACTTCACATCCCTAACATAGTGTCTTCTGCTTGTAATTAATGTTCCTCACAAATGTAGGAAGTGTTTAATATCTAAACCCAATTTAACTATCACTTTGCAAACATGTGGATGCTAAACATTTAGTGTTCGAGTCCTTAACATCAGTGTCCAGTGGCTAAATACAACCCATTAAAAATCTAAACGCACTTAGCATTATTTTAAAAATTTTTACAAACTTATTGCCAGAAAAAAAAAAGGTTTAGAAAAGTGTTTACTAGCTAAACACAGTTTTTGCAGTGAAGCAAACGATCGCAACCAGGTCGACTTGAGTGTATTCGGTAAAAGTAAAGAGAAACTGTCATCAGACGTCAGTTGAGACATACTGAAAATGTTGTGTTTCTTGGTCGTTTGTCTCATCCTCAAAAAAGGTTCACACTTTGAGCTCCGTCAATCCATTAGTGGCATTACTACCCCTGCCGACCGAAGTGGAATTATCGTGCCAGGAAAACCAAATTCGCACGGTTTTGATGGCCTGTACATGTAGGCTATGATTACCAAATAACCAAGAATAGGATACTCAGAGTCTCAGAAATTACAGGAGCAGGCCATGTGAAAAAAAACTCAAATTGACATTACAGGAGTGAATGTTGATCTCGAAATGCTTAATGGTCTGTGAGGGTTTAACTTTATCACGGAAAAAGGAAGAGCTGCATTGCAAAGGACCGTTCTTTCTGATTTAAAGCCGGGGTGGCGTTCCCACCACATTCCCTTCGCAGCTCAGCTGCGCAGTAAGAGACAAATCTGTGCTTCCAACATGAACGCATTTACACTGCAAGTCCTTAATACCACGGTGATTGAGTCACCCCCTTTTTCTGTGCATGATAATTCCGTTGCTCCCTTCATTTCAACCGCTAAATTACAGTTTGAACAGCTGTCGGGTACTGTGTAGCTGTCGTTGCCACTTTAAGTTGAAGTCATTATAACCTTGTAGTGACATGCGCGTCATCAGTTTCCAATGTACATGTAAGTCCCCGCCCGATCTGGTTTTTGTACTCTGTGTTTGTGATGCTTTTTCATGTCCCACAGTGACTCTTGGAGATTGTTATTTATGTTTTATTATACATGTCTGAATAGTGGTCGAAATTGCAGGCTCAAAATATTCTTCAGCAGTCCGCAAAACGTTTCCTGACAATTTCGGCTTCCAAGTCAGACTTAAGTGACAAGGAAAAGTATGCCCAAGACTGAAGTCTGTGATAATACGTGGATATTGTCGCCTGGGTTGAAGTCCACATGATCTCGCATCGCGCCAAAGCCTCAATGGGGCCTCGTAGTATGCGTCCGCCAATGTAATCCACCTACTTGGCCCGCGTCAGCTACATTTTTGGGCCTGATCTTTTGCCGGGAAACCGCAGCACGACTCGGGTCACACGTTCGACGCGTGCCGCTCTCTCTCTCAGCCCTGCGTGTGGTAATTCCACACCACCTGTGTTCAATCACGTTGACGTGGCGCTGACACATGATACTCTCTCCACAAGTTGAAGTAACTGGTCGACCTTTGGCCGTGACCTCTTCGGTCGAACCAAGTTCCACCCCCAGAAGGGGGTAAGATCTATGGTTCCTGGCGCGTGCTTGCTCCCAGGTCCTCCTATTTTTTCTTCAGAGGTTATTTCCTTGAGATTTTTAGGGAGTGTTTTTTCGGAAGGGGCTCGACTTAGAACATACTTCCTGTGATCTGACTGACAGATGGACGTCAATGTGCATGATAGACTGAACACAGAAATCAGTAATAAACAGACAAGCTACTCCTGACAAATAAACGCAGAGTAAACAAACCACTTGTGTTTATTTCAAAGTAAATGTGCGTTGCTACGATAATACCACAGGCCATGCCAGAGAAACCGATTTTCGTGTCTGATTAATTCGGCCTGAGAGCATGGTCGACGTGGAAGTACATTTTAGAAACTGACATGTCATCGCCAAGTGCTCCCACTCCGCAGGTGGAGCTATATCGGAAGTAAGGATCGAAGGTCCATGCGACCCCGAATGGCCCGGCAGAGCAGTGTCATGGTCGACACGTGTCAGATGTGCCAAGTTCCGGTTGACACGATCTTCGAAGGAGCACAATCATTCTAAAACTTAAAGTTTTGAACGTTAATTTTTAACTTAGTTTCTTTGCCCTGCCTCTGTTGTCACTTGTCAACATCCCAGTTTTCCTCCTTGGTAGTTACGTGTCTCGGGGGACAATTCGACACAGAATTTAGACACAGAATAACAGCACTAGCAAATTATAAAATTGCCGTGCTTACCGTAAACAAAGAAATGGACAAATCCTAATTAAATTGTTCGTACTAAAGCCAAGTAAACTCCGAGTCAACGCGGTTTCACTAAGCTACTGTTTATCCTCGTTTATTGAAACTTGACTCAGACTCGGACTAAACCCCCTCCAAGATGTCAGTCATGTGCAGGGTTAGTCCCCGGTGATCTATTTCGATATAGGTGAACAGAGGCACATGGCAGGCCTACAATTGGTAGTAAAGTTGCGTGGCTAAGGACATAAGTCAGGTTGGTGTAGTGGTTCTGTTCTCGCCTCCCACCTCGCTGGTCCCGGGGTTCGCTTCCGAGCCCGGTCCACAGTGTGCATTGGGTTTTCAGTCCCTACCTGATTCCGTAGGATTCAACCTTTCGACTTCCTCGGGGTTTCCCTCCCATCTTCAAAACTGTAACTGCTTCTCATTGTCTCATCTCTGCGGGTTTCTTCGAGGCTTGCGAGCTTATACAGTTCCTAGGGCGCTCGGTTGAGGAATCCTTGGTGTCATTACTAGAAATTAAATAATAATGAAAATGATTGTGCATGGACCGAACACAAGTTGGATTCGAACCCTGAGCCTGCCATTTCTGAGTCTGAGTGATTAGGGTGAGGGGCAGGCACTCCCCTTTTGCGCAGATCTACTACTCTGAAGAATCAGAGGACATAAAGGAGAACATAAAGTGCTCTCGTTGAATACCATGCTGCCTTTATGGTAACAAACAGAAAACTTATAAGCTGTGAGGAAGATTGGTTTAAATGCGCAGGTTGCGTCTTCATTGCAAGAGACCTGATCTTAGTTGTCAAATAGTCATTTTTCTGTCAAATTCTAGTTCCCAATAACTGTTGGCGAAAGACTGTACGGGGGATTTCTGTTCTTGAGCCGAGCATCATAGAGAAAAATCACTCTGCTGTGGAGAAATCAAAGGGGAAGGGTGCTGTTCACAGAACATTCGTGTACTAGTTTTGCGACCCGAAATACGTGTACACGCTCAATGTCTAGGCCTACAGTGAATTAACGACTTTGAATCTGTTTCTTTTTTTCCTTTATTGCTTGTCTTTTACCTTTGGTTCTTTTTTTATTATTCTTTTGTTTAATTTTCCTTGATAAACCACGGAGGAAGGACTGAGGGGAGAAAGCCCGGGGAAATTTCCTTCTTTAAACGATTGACAAACTTCAAATTATCGAGTATTCCTACTGAACCACGATAGCTCCCAGAGCCACTGTATAATTATGGTAAGTCAGGAAAAACTTGCGTGGCGTTGTGACCGTGCCCCCCCCCCCCCGAAGTAAAACAAACACACACCAAAAAAAAAATAGATTGTAGTGTTGTACAATTTTGCTGATCGTCGCAGAAAACCAAAACTTCTCCGTTATTCTTTCTTTCCGAACTGGTTTTCAACACTCCTAATGTTCCATCACCCGTGACGGTCGCGTGCCTGTCTGACCGACCTGGGTCCAATCTAAATCCTCCTCAAGGCACCGGCGACCTTCTTACCCGCTGACGGGTTGACGGTCCCGCTGATTGGTCCAGTTTGCATTTTTGTTAACCCTTCGAATGAACTGCCGCTTATATGCTTAATCGAATCCTGGTATTGGGGCCGAGGTTGGGTGATGGATTTAAGAGGAGGTGCTGTTCGGTTCAGATAAACATGAATTTTATCACTTCTTATCTCTCGGTAGCATGTGTTCAGGGCTGTGGTTTTTTTTTCGGAATACGAAGAAGGAAAGAGGAAAAGAACTTGCTCCCTCGGAGCCAAATTCCGTCTTGGTTCAAGGCTCTCAGCTAAAGTCATAAATTTGCCTGAGAACGAATTATAGGAAATAGACAGAAGCAGCAACGGGAATGAACTTGATTAATTTGAGGATGGTCAAAAAATTAAAGTGATATAAAAAATCGGGCCTCTGATTGTAATCGCTCTCTATTCTGAAAACCTTCCGATTCGTGGTCTCCTGGGAAAGCCCTTTGAGCAATTCTTCATCAAGTTCACGAAAATTTTATGCAGCTACATCATGGCAGCTCAGAAAACGACGTCAGAATAGTAAATCAGTTCTTGTTTTTTTTTTTCATAAGCCGAACACGTTAGGAAAAAAAATAGCCAGTCTTGGTGACAGCAAAGTGACAATTCATGTACCAGCAACGCTGACGACCGGATGACACCAACTTTACTGAAACATGAACACTGGCAACAACATCAGCATGGCAACCAACAGCCTCATTGCCAGCACCATAGCTACCAGAAACTTACAGTACGGGGAGGTAAATACCCTTCATGTTGCGGAAACCGTGGTAGTTTTTAACGGCAGAGGGTCAAAATAATTTGTGGCTGGCTTTTTAAAATTGTTGTTTTGGTTGTTTGCTTTTTGGTTTATATTCTTGAAATTGAAATTTTTAAAGAAGAATTTCTTGATGAAGGAATGTTTCACGGTAAACTTCATAATGCACTCGTTGTACCAACAAGCAAAAAAAAGTACACTGGTATGTTGGTCAAAAAGTAGGCGTAACTCACGTTTGAAGTTGTTCTGAAATTGTTACCTTGGCAATACATGTATAAGTAATTGTGAAATGGGTTTTTTTCTGTCGTTTCGTCGTTGTGTATCGGTTTTAACGAGATTTTCCTATGAAAGCAACAGGGCAGAGCCTCTTTTTTTTGGCCTTTACGGATTTATCAGGTGTCTTGTTCACTTGCCATAATTTTAGTACTGTGAGGTGTGTATCTGACGACTTACCCAGTTACTAACACTCGTGGGGTTATAAAAGCACCACTATTATACGGGCATCAGGATTTCTTCGAACTCGTATTGACGGCATTGGCTTCGATCCAAGCCGAGCATGAATTCATATCATTGCGTGCGTGTCACGCGGTACACGCGGTGGAGTCCTCTCATAAGCCTGCCGCGGCATACACCGCTTTGCGTGCGGTCCCTTAATCCCCACACAAGGGCATATCGGCCTATATAAGCCTTCAGAGAAGGTTCCCGTTCTCAATGACTTTAAATCGCCTGACATATCGGAGGATTTAGGTACGGTGCTTTCCTTCGGGAACAACCAGCTCTGAAGACTCGGCGACGAACAACTACGAATAAATTTCTCTTCAAACTTCGTCCCGCGAGGTGACAGTAGACAGTTTCATGTGAACTTTGTTTCCACGTTCTCGAATTTTGAACTCAATGTGAAGTTGTTAAATTGGGAGTTCCCTGTAGAAAATAATGAAACTGATTGGTCATGTACAAGCTACACATGATGTACACATAATGAAACTGGATAAAGTTAGGCCTAGCAAGTAAATAAAACCAACGCTTTATATTTGGCCGAAGAAACAAAGTCTTTCCGAAGTTTCCAAAGTACGCGCACACTGCAATGTTACATCAAAACGTTCGATCACGACGTCGTCAAATGTACTGTGACTGAGTGTAGAACCTGAAGGATAACTCATAAAAAAAAATAAAACCCAAATATCACTGCTTCGGTTAACCTTTCTTTTTGCTGAATCTGCATGACGTTCGTTATACACTAATATATTTATTTCGTATGGCATCATCCATGCGGTGTTCAAAACAAACTCGATCAGGCTGAACCTTTTCAAAAGTTCCAGTTGAGTATGAATGTCAATATTCAAGCCAGATTTCAGTAAAATCTGTCCGAAATGTGGATCGGATTTTCCCAACGCCGCGCGAAAACTCGCAAAGAAGGTTGTTTTTTTTTTTATTTTTTTTAATTTTTTTTTTTAGATTTGAAATAAAATAGAATCGTAAAGGATAAGTTTAACATACTACAGTCTGGTTCTTCGTGTTCATCATACGGTTATGGTACGTCAGACTCTTCCGCAACGATTCATGAAAAGCCGTACTAGGTGTATATGACATCATGCACTTTTTGCCCTCTGCCACGTGATTTGTCCGAAAGTGGAAGCGCATGGCTCGGTCTGTTTTTTTACCCAGTGTAGTTTTGACTGGATTCCAAAAATAACACGGTGAGTCGCGTGTTCTGATCTTTTTTTCTGATTGGGGGGAGTGGTGGTGGCTCGTTTTATACATTTTTAATGAATGGGCCCCGCAAAGCGGAAGTTATGCTTTACTGAAAGCTGGAGTAGGTCGGGTTTTTCCCCGGCCTATTGTTGCCATTGTGACGTCACGGACCGCTTCTTGCATGTTGCCATGGTCTGTGGACAAGTATAATACCCAAAGGTGTATTTTTGTAGTATCTGTGAGTTACTGCAGGCCACTTTCATTTTCTCATTTTTCTTTCTTTTCGACCTCATCGCTTTCAACTGATGCTAGTGTTATTTACAGACGATTGTGAAGCGCGAATCGTGACACATTTTCGATGTGGAAAGCGAAATTCGGTAAATGTAAAGCGAAGGGACATGTTGTTCAAACTATCTCGGAAAATATTTTGTGGAGATGTTGCTCTATATATAATTTACCACCATTAACCAATTACTTCACATGATTTTAAACACCTTGAAAATAGTCAAATATTTTAAAGAATATTATAAGTATGTTGTAGAAGAAGCAGAATTTAAACAGCAGAAATGCGTCAAATTACGTTCGTAATAAACGGAATTCTGAACGAATAATGCGAATATGATTGATGTGTTATTATACTGCACGTCAATACTGTTTTCAAATCTCTTGTCTCTGGATAATGATAAGCGGTTCCTGATGACGTAGAACGGAAAGAAAACAATGGTTCTCGAAATTTATTCCTACTTTCTCTCATCAATCCAACTTGCTCTATTTTACCAGACGTTGTCACTTGTAAGATTACTGCGATAGTAGGGACTGTTTCTGAAGAACAGTGCTTCGACGTTCATGTTATACGGCACGGTACACGTCAACAACATGGAGAAGAAATCTGTGACATTGAGTGCAATGAAACAGTTCACACGGCAGCTGTGGGCTCCCTTCCTCCATATTCTGACCAAGATTACTCTTCAAGTCGCCTGCGAATGATGTTGCCAAAAGAACCCCCCGTGGCATATTGACTCATTTATAACTATTCCATATGAATATTCAGCAGCGACAAACTGAGATGCTGGGGATTGTCGGACTACGGGTCGGTCCCCTTACGGGCAGCCAGGGAAAACAAACCGAGGTCGTCCTCCGTCTACCTGGAGCTTTCGCGCCGTCACCCTCTTGGGAATGCGATCGTGTGTCGCGTCTCGGTTGTGTTCTTCGGACGCTCGCTGCTTGCAGGGGGGGGGCGTCGCAAAAGTGTTGATAATGCATGCACATAGAAATTCGATTTCGCTTGAAGAGCATCAGCATACTGCCCGGGCTTCCCATATGGCTAGTGTTGTATACCTTGAATATTGCTGTTGATAGAATGCCGACAGTCTGTGCGCCCGCGGCCCCAGGGAAGCCTCAAGAAATCGAGATACACAGATATCGCTGGATACCAATGAATAATCGCATTATACATGCACATAATCAGTAATGAACTGATCTCCACGAAATGATCAGGGGAACCAAAAGGCATTTTCTGTTTCTTTCTGGCCTGCTAAAGATTCGCGTTTATAAATGCTTATCGGTATTCTCAGAATTCGATCAAAACTGACCTGCGACAGGTTGGGTGGTTGAGGAGAAAAAGCTCATAAAGTTTAATTAAGGGGATTTTTTTCAAGCAGGTGGAATGGCAACACGTTTGGCTTAAGGGTCGTCAGATAGTTTCCTATCGGAAATTCACGGTTGCGTTCCCGAGACAAAAGAAACATGTTTCAAAGTAATAAGTATACCTGAATATCCAGGACTGCAAACTGAACTAGACACCATCGCCGTCTGAAAACTGACCCAGATATATACTGATAATACATCATGTTGGATATTGTCACATAAGATTTTAGATTTCTATGATTAGATAAGAAATCTAGTCTTTTTAAGCCTTTTTTAGCCCTCGCACGTGACTATCTGAGACATGCGTGTTGTAGCTAAGTAGTTCATTTTTCATGGAAAACAAAAAACGAAAAATTGCACCTAACCGGGATCGCGTTGAATAGTGTAATACGTATTCCGTCATCGTTAATTCTCGCCGGAATTTCAAGATTTTAAAAGTCTTTGGGACATTTTTCGGGAGGTAAAATTTATCCTTAATTTGGATACTTCAGTCAGCTTTGCAGAAGGGTAAACATAAATCTATCTCATAGTAGGCCTACTGTTTAAGTTATTTCTAATTCCAAGATGCTTCCAGTTTCTTCCATGTTTCCGTACTCGGGGTCCGTGCTGTGTTCCAACTTCAACGCTATACTAATAGTAGTCACATGCATGACCACCGCTCGCACTGAGGTGAATGTTTGATAAATAACACCGAGGGTATACTTTAAAACTCTTGTTCATTGTTTTAAGTAATTATTTTTTTTGTTTCATTTCAACAACTTATTTTTCTAAACTTTTATAGGCCTATTTGAACCAGGGAGTGTAGTGCAAACGAATGGGGTGGTTCACGCGGTGTCGGTTCACGCGGTGCCGGGCCTTGCGCTAATACACGAATAATTGTGCGCGTGACGTATCCACTTCGGTACTGTATAGAATGATGTTGTTTGCTGTTTTTACTCTTATTTGATTGATTTTACATCAGGACAAGAACTTCATGCCTCTTTTTTCATCTTACGTGACTAATAGATATGAATCTAAATCTGATCCAGAATTTGAATCTAAACGGGTGCAGTTGGTGACCGTTTCTAGCAGTCCCCAGACCTGTTTATAACGTCATAAGTCAAGTTGAATCCAGACGATCAACAGACAAAATGAACCCGTTGCGGGCAAACTCCAGGCAAGGTTTATTACACACTCAAATGGGCAAGAAGCTCTCGAGCATGCGGAGACCAAGGTAGTCTGTCTTTCGAGTTAAAAGTTACATTTTTTTTCCACTAGCACCCCGATTATAAATTGAGTTAGGTGTTAATAGTGAGGAATGACCCCAGTTGAATTGGGGCCTGCCCTGTCCCTACTGAGCACTGTTAGCGTCAGAGCCACCATTGTCTCCCGCCGGTTTCATGGAAGCCCCCGGGGGAGTATTCGGGCCAGCAGCTGCTGTAATCAGTAGGTGATATTTTCAGTCTCACAGTCTTTTTTTTCTTCAACAGCCCCCCCCCCCTGACAATGATGTATCACAATGCAGATCAAAGACCACTCTCACTAGCGTTTCAGGAAAATCGATATTGATTCTGACGTGTTGGTATAGTCCTGATTATTTCTACAAGTTCTCACATAAAATGCTAAGAATATATATAACATGAGAACAACAGACACCCTTGTTCCGCAAAGACTGGTTTTCCAATCTGTTACCAAACTTTAAATGTACACTTGGTGCCAAGTGTGTTATTGATTTTGTCTATCCACTAATCCACTATCTTGCGTGGGGACGTTGGTTGCCTCGACCTCAACTTGTGGATTTTAGACATCCAATTCGAAATTCAACTACAGCCGGGCCGATGGAGTTCGAATGAAGCGCAGACAAAACTCGTCTATCAAATAACAAATTGCCACCAAATTTACCTTCAATTAACGGAGCGTTATAAAAGGTATAGCAGAAAATTGTGCTACAGTTAAGGATGTTTCACGATGTAAATTTCATGATAACACGAAATTTGAAAAGCAAATCCCACAGACCTTTGAAATTGTGCATGTTGTTTGTTGCTGTCTGTGTGAAACCGGTGGTTTCATTCGCAGGAAATCACGTACTTACATAGTGTAAGCAGTCCCGCATCACAAGTCAGTCATTTGTGGATCTACAAGTCATTGTCAGTTCCTGTGTAACTGTGGTTTGACCAGTCATGCGTGGATTGGTGGCGTACTCTACATGCAGTTCCACTTTTTATTGGTGTTACTACAGCTGTGTTGTATGAGTAAGCAGAACTAAATCATGAGTTGTGTGTAGGGGCCGATGGGGAGAAGGGGGATACTGAAGTCCCCCAGCCCATTTTGATACCAATAGTCCACAAAATGGGGCCTCAACCCCAAAGGAAGACCATAAAGGGTGATATACAAAATATTTGACCGAATTTTGTGGCCTCTCTAATTAAACAAATTTTGGCCCCCCTCCACAAGTTCAAACTGGGTCTAAATCCGCCCTTGGCGGGGGGAGGGGGGAGCCCGACCACCCTTCCGCTATAAGTACTGGCATGACATCAGTACCTGGGGTATGGGGGACCTAGCTCCCATAGTTCGAGGCAAGTGATCCCTGTTCTGTTTTGTTTTCCCAAAACAGGAACAAAACAGGGGAGACCCTGGGTCTTCCCCAGGTAGTTTGGCCCGTAATTCTTCACAGCGCCCGAGCTCCACTTTGAAGTTGGATTGAAGAATTTTATTGGGTTGTGTAAAAGACAGCGGGAAAGGGGGTTGGAGCAGTGAGAATCTCGATTTATTGGTGATATGCCTCTTGGCGAGGTAAAAAAAAATAACCGAGTATAACTTAAGATGTAGGCCCCAAATTCGCGGTGCTACCCGTGGCGCAAAAGATGAATCTTTGTAGGTTTACCAGAAGATGCTTTTCCAGCCACTGAAGATTATTTCTTTGGAATTCCAGCTTATTTGCATGAATTTGCACATCATGATGTTGCGTATAAAGATTGCAAAATCATATTTAACCTGGTATGGGAGAGCCTTTGAGCCAATTGCTACGCGCCAAAACCATTGACGCACGGAGAACCTGACCCAAACCGTGCATGGTAAGTCGATCGCCCCAAGACTATTGTTAAAGACATCAGAAAATTTAACACAATTATCATCAACTGAAGAGAAATCCATCCAGCCCGTATTAAGTCATTCAAGGATTGATTTACTGTCGTTCACTGACAGACGCTAACCGGGTCAAAACAAGATAATGGGGCAAATTGGCCAAAATTGGGCTTCCGCTTATTGTTCACACATGCAGGCCCAGAACCTATATGCATTCTGCAACCTGCGTGAAAGGTCTGCGAAGAACGCTTTCAAAATCCTCTATCCGAAGGCTGCCCACAACCGGAACGGTCCCGTGTACTCCAGGGGAAACAAACAGGGCTTCGATTCTATAAAGTATCCAAGGTTACAGTTAATCATTTGGTTTCCTAGACTGTTGAGTCTGTGTTTTGTCGAGTGCTGAACTATACTTCCCAACCAAAACTAACTTCTTTTCATATAACATCTGGAAAATTAATGTTATATGTCCCTTTACAAAGTTTTACCGGGTAACTAGGTTGCTGAGCGTATCTAGCTATTGCACAATGTGCCAAAATATGAAGATTTCACTGCAGGGACGTAGGCTATTTCACAAAAAGACACCGACGCCGCCCCCCACAGAACCAGTGGTGGAGGACTCGAGTCCGGACCCGGAATCGAGTCTGAGTGGACTTTTTTGGACTCGTGGGGGAGGGTTGACCCGGCTCGGACTCAGGCCGTTTTGGGGTCGGCTTGGCTCAGACTCAGACTGATTGATGGACTGCAATCAAGTCTGTTCAAAAATGTGAAATTGAGAAATTTGTTGAAAAACTGTCCTGCATCTGTCGTCACTGAAACTTTGGGTTTAGTTCTTTACCAAGAAATCTCTTTTAGATACCCTAACTGTAGTGTAGTGTCGAATAATCGCAAGCATAGCAAGCGACCGATTGGACAGTTGCCCGGCGTGGTCCGAGCAGTATGGACTCACGTCACTGCGTGAAGCACTGACTTACAGCCCTCTCCTGGTTGTGCCAATCACCATTTATACCACGCATTGACATCATGTAGGCTAACTCTTTCATACAAACTTGGTTGATACTTAATTAAAGAGTGCTTTAACGATTTCTAAATGAAAGCTCTTCTTATTAGGCAAAGAGTTTGTTCATCATATTTGGATCTAGGCCTAGACAGTTGAAAACTATCGAACGGGTTTGGAATGACATGGGGTTTTTGTGCACCAGTGTTCTGCTCTTAAGCTTTTTCACAGCTGTCAGACTTGGCTTGGACTTGACAATACGGAGTCAGGCTCAAGCCGGACTCGGACCTGGCTCGGACACGAGCCTTCATGGACTCGGAGTAAAATGGACTCGACTACAACATTTCTTTTTCGGGGGGGGGATACTTAAAAGAAATTCACAAAAGGAAGTGCACTTACAGTAACAGTATAATATTTCCTCGTTATGGTAAGGTCTATTGCTTAAATATTAAGAGAGAGAATCTGAAAGTTAATAAATTAAAGAAGCTCAAAATACGAGATGATATACACCACACATATTAACACCACACGAAGGGCCTGTTTCACACCGATCTTTAGCTCGATCGGTGATCCCCGAGCGGCTGGTTTGCACCATCCATCAGATCGCGATCCGGATTCGCGTAAAACAAACAGGCCCAAAGTGACCGAATGATCAACGAATATACGTCGCTGTATTCTTGTCGCTTTTGAAGTATAAGCTGCTCAACTCCTGGGATAGAGACCGCTCTGTTTGGTTTTGGTTTTGTTTTCTTGAATAACGCCCGAAATTCAATTAGAAATTAACCTAGGCGAAGACACCCTAAGTTTGTCTTCAAACAGACGTGATGCAATAATCATCTTTATTATTCCCTAACCTGGCAAATAACTCGGCAACTGTAAAAAAAAATACGAAACAGCGACACATAAATATTTTTCAAAATAAATGAATATTTATAGATATCGGGTCAAAAATAAACATTATAATTTACTAGAACATTTGTAATGCAGAAAAAAAGAACTTGTGGAAAAGAAACTTCTCCACCAAATCATGGTTTATTGCACTTGAAAATTTTCACCGTGGTACGTTTGTACGAATAAAGACATTCACGTGCAGTTGAAATGCCAAAAACGTGTTTCGTGTTCAAAATAGTCTCTTTTTGCAAAGGCCGATAACAGTCTGATCACGTACTTGCCCGTCTCAGTAAATTCTTCCGAAATGTCAGCAAAAAAAAAGAAACAAGAAAAAAAAGTTTATATATATATATATATATATATATATATATATATATATATATATATATATATACAACAAGCTGTTTTGTAGTTCGTGGAATAAAAAAAAAGGGTTCTGTAGTTCGTGGAATAAAAAAAAAGTTACTTATTAACAAAGCATTATCCGCAAAATATGCAGATAGCTCTCAGTGCATGTAATCTGTGACCAGGCACGCTGGCAGTTAAAGTCCTTACAAGTTCAGAAAATCTGCACGTTAGTCTTCATTCAAGTAATTTATTAAGCAACGGTCACAATTGTGTCCTTTTGTCTTTGCTACCCCTATTACTTCCAGAATCTGCTGTTTTTTGAAAGGCACGTCCCGAGTCTTTCTCACTTGTCGGTCATTTCAAAGCACACACAAGTGCTCGAGTGACTGTGTACACCGATCAAGATTCCGTCACTCAGCTTCAAAAGAGTGGATCGGTGGGGATATGGCCATGCCCACGGAGGCAACATGCTTCAGTTTACAGAACATGGTGTCCCTTCCTCCCAAACCGAGTAAAAAGTCCATGACTTAGCCTTCAAACCCTGGAAAGCCTATGAAATAACCTTCGAACCTGGCCCTCAAGGAAAATGACACCTGTGAAATAATTCGGTTCTACATCAGCCTTTTTGAACGATCTGAGAATGTTTGTAATAGCACTACATGTACACTTCCACGAAACATAAGCTCTGGTATGACCAAGATATGACAGGAACCATTAAGATTAAAGAGGTTCAAAAAACAACAAACAAAACAAACAAACAAACACCCCAACAAACAAACAAACAAACAAAACAAGAAAATAAAAACAAGCCATAATAGTAACAGGACCTTTTAAAACCATTCATTGCATTCCTCAACAGCAAACGCCTGAGGCTTTGTAAAAGAGCCAACGTACTTAATCTGTAATTTTTATTCTCTCGACCGACTATAAACAGGGGTATGCTCAAAATCTAGAAGTACATGTACATGTACATAAATAACTATGGCGTGTTCTGTGGCTTTTCAAATTGGATGTTATTGTTCCGTAAGAATTTCTCCCCGACATTTACACATTTCAAAGGTCAGTGGGAATATCACGTCAGTCTGGTGACGCGGCGCAAACATGTGTAAATAAAGAAGTAGGTATTAAATAAGAAGAATCCTTTCCAACAACTGAATTACCGATACTAAAACAAGGGGATGGGTGTGCCCAAAATGAATGCAGCCAGAATGTTAAACAGCGCTCACTTTTAAAGTAAGCGATACAAACAAAACAAAGACGGAACAAAAAGAACAATTTTTAATGCATAGGTTTCTTCTTGTTCAATTTTAGTGGTTTCATTTTTTAATTAAAGAGGGTGAAATCAATCGAAGTGGTTCAGCAAGTTAAAAAAAACCAACATATCATTTAATGTGTAACTCAGTGTGAATGCATATTTTGTATCTTTCGAACTGGCCTTTGAAGAGAAATAAACGGACTGGAGGCCAGTCTACTCAAGCTTGGGAGAAGGCGACAAAAAAAACCACCTGTTTTATCACCAAGGAAACACCTGGCCGATTGGGCCGCGGCTTTTTATTGCCTGAGGGTGGTGAAAGGCAAATCGTATTGAAACTGTCGTGTCCTTAAGTCCCTCTGGTCCATACTCCCAGAAGTCCCGGGCGCTCATCAGTGACGACTGTTACTTCACCGGATGGGTAAATCCAATAACAGAGAGTGATGGCGAAAAATGAGAATGAGAAAATCGCCAGGAGATGTGACGTTCGCGGACCAGATGGGGAACTCATGTGCTGCGATCACCAAAGGGTGCCCCGAATTCCAGATGGTTTGCAGCTTTCGACGATTATCAGAAACCGCGCCGAAACTAAATTGGCATTGCGATACACCCGGACAGAGTTAACAGGGTTGATGATGCGAATTTACAAGACGTCCTTCCTTCGTAACAACCTCCAATTTCTACCGCTAAATTTATGTCATAGATTCCTTTTCTTCCTTCTTTGCCAGTTTTGTTTGTTGATTTAATTTCGTGTATTTATATTTTGTTTTGTTTGTTCTGGGGGGCGTGGGTATTCAATTGGGCATACGCAGCAAACAATTCTGAATTTTCTATTTCGTCTGTGGATAGATTATCTAGGTGAGGACTTTGTATCAGAAAAAGCCAGATGCATATAAATGAACAGCTGAAATAAATACAAAGGGAATTCGTGTTCACAGGGGTAACTAATAAAACTCAGGAAAGTAACACAGAAAGAAAAAAGGAGACCCAAATCGTCATGTTTCATTCAAATGGCTCCGATAAGAACCCCCTTCCACTGTTAATTGTTAGCCAGTCTACTACTGCACTTTGCACCCCCCCCGACATATTGCCCCCTCCCCGCTTGGTGATGCTTACGTGTCCTAACACTGCCCGAGAATGACAGAGCAAAATTAACTACGATATTACTGAACAGCAGCCTTTTCCTCGTTCTGTTCACATGAAGGAGCTCGTACCATTTCCAAAGTAGGCCTACTGTAGGCTATTTGACCTTTGCGAAAAAAATCTTTGAAATGCACGAATAATTTTGCTGGTTAGACAAGCATGTCTATAAGCCTATACATGCATTTCTGTGTTTACTAAAAATGTACAAAAAAGCTTAACAAATGAGTACATATTTTGATTTCTGGGGTTAGCTGTGTGCCCTATATCCATAAATAAATAGGGATTGGTTATCTAAGTTTTTCTGTGTATGGGTAAATAAGTGCTCTATGTTGTTTTTATATGTTTATTATACCAAGATTTGTCTGTTTGTGTATTTGCATTAAAAGAGTCGACAAACGTAATAATTACTGTAACTCATCACATCAACCTTAGTAACCCCTAAATATTATATTTATTGATCGTTAAATTTCACACATGTAAGGGATTATTCTTACTAGGATTTTACGTGTTCATCGTTATATCAGCGCATGGGGTGATATCCCGAAGGGAGATAGGACTAGTGATGTAAAGTTTCACTTTCATTGTCAAGACAGAGAAACGAAATCCTCATTTCTATAATTTTTTTAAAGAAAAGAAAGACCGGCCCACGGCGACGAGAACGGGCAAGTTTGACACGACAGTGCAGGCGAAGACAGGTTGGACAGAATATTATAATCATGTAACAAGTCACCTGAAATAGATAACCTGCTTACTGACGCAAAGATTTCCATGGCAACAGATTTGTGGAGGGATCCCTCCAGTTAGCAACGCGAACTGAAGACGCTTGATGAAGTTTTATTTGTCATATACACAACACATGGACAATGTTTATCAAACATAGACCAAGGTTCGGAGTTATAACAAGCGAAAATCCCTCTACATAAGAGGTTTATATATTACATTTATCACAATTACTTTCAGGCAATAAAATAAACATTTTATTTTAAGTCACACTCTCCGCCAAATTTACAGTTTATGTGCAGTATACACCGTACACGTACATGTACAGTACATGTGTAGTGTACAGTCAAAGCATTTTCTAAATAAGGCTAGCCGTTACTATGCTGCGTTGCACGTCACACTGTTTATGTGCAAAGCCTATCAATCAACTTATCAACTGGACTCTCATTGGTCAACACTGCCCTACTTATTCCACCAATGATTACATAAGTGACGTTATGGAACGTCAGCAATGGATTTCGAAGAAGTCCCGCCTTTAGGTCAATATTGACCAATCAAAGAGAAGAATGATGACCCGCGCACCGCTGGGGAAATTTGTGAATGAAAATGCCGCGCGCAGTTGGTGTGCAATGCACATGCACATCATCATGCAGCCGGTTGTCGTATCAGCTGCGTACGCTGCATAAAGCCACGTTTATCTACATTACTAGTGAATGCGTGTTAGTTCTCATAGTAAGTCAGGATATGTCGCAACATCAAAACACTTCCAAATATTGCCTTTACCCGCGTAACACGCCGTGGTCACCCGTCCAACAAGTGGATTGATTTCCTGTTACCGTCGTCTCGAGGTTTTATCGGACGATTTCTCTGTGGATGCTACGAGACTGGTCGAGTTCAAATATCTACGGACTAAGCCCACGACCAGTGTTAAGTGCGAGTAAATAGTAGGCCGACGGGAAGCCAGCCACAGACCGCGGGGTGACCGACTTTGAAGCGACCGTGTGTCGGGCCCCCATCTCGTCAAGCAGGGTTTACGGACGCAAAACCTGTTGATAGTTGAAGGTAAGACAGGTATTTTGCCACCAAAGTTTTTGTCACATAAATACATGTACGTGTATTTTGCTGTTGAGGGTGGGGAGGCCCGGGTGGGTGGGGGTAGGGGCCAGAGATCACTTGTTTTGCTAATAAATGCTCGTAGAAGGATGAAATCATTAACGTTTTCAGTGGTTTTCGTTAATTGTGCATTTCTCTTGGTTTCTTGACTTATTGTGTTCATTATAAGAGAGGTTTATTTTTTTTATTGATGTCACCACTGGATATGTAGGATGCTTACTCAGTCATGTCAGTTGTGCCAGTTGAATTTTAAACATGGAAAGTTTATCGTGGAATAAAATAAAAATATACCGTTGTTACCTGTGTTGTCATTAGATGAACGTTCCAATGTCACAACTGTTTTCACTGACTGTTTTTGTTATGATTCTATCGTTAATGTAATCATTTGTTTTGCCATCAACATTCATTTTATTGATAGGGCCTACATGTGTGTCACATACGTTAATTGATATTAAATTTATATTTATCATTTTCTTGAAATGATTTTAAAGAAGTGTTGTTAGCCTGGAAATAGTTCTCTCTGAATCACATTGGTTTATCAAACATATTGTGCATAGTACATGCATGGATAGAAAATCTGCCAACTACATGCACATTCAATCTACAAATGAAATACGTCATCCAAGAAGTCGCTGTCATCAATATCGCCAATGATGGTATCATTGTGTTCTTCTCGTAAAATGATCTTTGCTTTCTCATGTAAATTACCTGTAACACATACATGTACAGTGGAACATGAATTGTGATCTTTGTTGTACAATGTTGTACTGCTGTCAGTGTCCTCCTTGTCATTCATGTCATTGTCATCTCAACATTATAGTCATCCCCACCATTGGTTGTTGTTGATTGTTATAAATTTTAGCAAACAAGAGGCATGGTTGGTTTTTGTGTACAGTCTGTCTGTTTTTTCCAAATTCATATTTTCCTCAAAGAATGAAAACCTTGCTCTCTCTGTACAGAACAGTTTCATCACAATGTACCACAGTGAGGTTGATTCTACCATGGTTGTACCAGACCTCACCATGTTGAACACATCACACAAGACGCATTACCATAGTCACACTCACAGCCAAGACAATTTCAGACCGGGCAAGCCCAGACCGCGTGCACTGGAGATGATCAGATTATACAAGGTGAGTACAGTATCAGGCCTTGCGTGGCATCCAACTTCCAAGAGATTGTGAGGCACTGGAGATTGAGAATGTACGGCTGATTTGATGATTTTGAATTTTAGGGATGTGCCGTTCAAAGCCTCGAATTTCTTGAGATTTTTATTAAAATGAGACAGTAGCCAAAATGCGCATTGTTGTACGTGGTTGGATGCAGCTATTTTCCCAAAGTGCATCAGCAGCTGTAGAATAAAAGAGACATTGCCCTGGATCAGAGTGTAGGCAGCCAGGTGGGCTACGTGTAGATAGCACATTTGCACCAAAGAGTTTGTGTAGATGTGTACAGAAACTTAAGCTATATGTACAGTACATGCACATAGTGCATGCTTGGGTTTACGATTCCCCCCCAACATACCGGTACAGTCGAACCTTGTTAATATTATAAGAGGTCCTTCGAACTTGGCAAATTACCGGTACCTTGTTATAACATGAACCTGGTATTATTATAAGGAATGAAAACAATGAAAAACAAAAGGATTGGTATCTCAAATTTCCCTTGTTATAAACAGAAACTTGTATTAACAGTGGTCTTGTTAACGAGGTTTGACTGTATAATACCCAGCAAGAAATGAGACCGAGGGGTACCCCCCCAACATGTCCAATCCCAATACACATTCCAGACTACTGTTACTTAACACATCCCCCCCAAGATGTCTGAAAGGAATTCCCCAGATTCCTGGGAGACAATGACCAACACGAAGCAGGGGGGGGGTTCTCTCCGTCTCATACCTTGCTGCATATGGACTGTATCTTGAGGAAATGAGTGTGTGATAGGCAGTGCAACCTCAACATTGAACAGTTGAGGATTTTCACCCTTGGAAGTGTAAGTGGGCTTTGAGAGTGTGTTAAATAACCACTTAACATGTTTTAGTAATCAGGGCCATGTTCCTGCTATAGGTACACACAGTACAAGTGTACATGTAGACTTGTCATGAGATTATTCTCACCTGATCATCACCTCACAGGGGGGGGCTGCATACAGACTCTTAATCCCACCTGATGAAACACCTTTCTGATTTCAAAGAAAAAGGAAGTGATTACATGTACTTGAAGAAAACCCCTGTTCAGGGTTAACCCTCCCTTTCAGAGCTTGCTTGGAGGGGACTCAGGCGGATTTCTGTACGGTTTGAGCTGCAGTAGTTAGTGCAATCAAGAAGGAGTGTTGTTGCAGAAGTAGTACTGCACTACTCTCTTGGCATGTCTTTCAGATTTTGCTTTTAATAGAAACTGTATAGGAAAGAGGCCCTGTGGTTTTTGTTACATTGTATTCATGTGGCAACACCGGAAGGAAGTGTCTTTTTATACATTGTATTGAAAAAAAATGTCAGTTTGGGAAGTCCCCTGTTTGTGTAGACACATTTTGTACATTATACAGCCATAATAGACCTGTTGAAGCTCTGTGCACTTTTTGTGCAGTGTAGGATTTTCTGATGTGATTTCCATCTCAGTGATTTCCTCCCCCCCCTTGTCCTTGGGATACCAAAAACTCTTGTGCATATAGTGGTTTCATTTGATTTCCTGAAATCCTATCCTGACTTTGAAGTATTGTGCCAATTTGTATTGGTCGTACATTGAAAAGATGTATGTAACTTCATTACTCTCCAGTGTTTCGCTTTCCAGTCTGGTTGCTTTCATTAAAATCCATTCATATTTCTTATACCGGTACCCTGACTGCTAGTTTTGTGTATGTATGGGTGGGTGGGTTCTCCTCCATCTCTGGTGGAACCTTTTTTTGGTGCATAGTTTGTAGTTTGGATATTTTTTAAGGTGCAGTAATCTAAACTGCCCTTTTGATGTAAGAAATCTATAAAATGATACTCCAAAACGAAAGCCGTTATCTGTTGTGCTTCAGCGTGAAAATGTACATGTACAATTGGAAAATGCATCAATATCTGTTTGCACGACAACACGGAATGGAGAGAATAAACTGAAATGCACTTTCCTCTAATGGCTACCATACTGGTTGGTTTTCAGTGGATACACTGATTGTAGATGAAGATGAAGAAATGAATGGTAGGGCAATGCATTGGAACAGGTGACCCGGAACCATAGAAAGTAATTTCACCGATTACAAGTGCGTGTAATTTTGCATGCAATTTAAAGGAAGGGGATTTTCTGTTAGGACCATTGGAAGGTGAAAGCTGCCGTACAAATGTGTAATGCCAAAGAAGTTTCACATTTTCACGTGCATTTTATTTGCACTTCAGTTAGCACTAAAATCAGCATGTTCCATGAAAAACTGGCTGATTACTCTGGGAAACAAAGAAAACAGCACATTTTGTTTTTGTTTTCTCTTTTTGTAGTCCGGGGTCGGGTTTTTTGGTGGGTTCCTGTTACGTACAAAACATGTACTAGTATGCTTTATTTGAAGTGCAGGATGCTTGGTTGGTTCCCCACACTTCCGTTAAACGCACCGCTGTAGTCTAAATGAATGTCGTTTTCTTTGGTGCATGAGAAAATTCAGTGTAAAAATACACATGTAGGAACACGGTTTCATTAACACGACTCTGTCAGACGGTCACAGCAATGTGAACAAAGGCAGTTTCGATATTTTTGTTTGTTCTGTTCAGCGGTGAAGATCTACACCGCACTGTAGTTATGCTGTTGATTTGCTATTGAAGTTGACCCTTTGCAGAGTGCGTGCCCTTTTGCTTACCCCAGAATTTGTAAGGAAATCAGTTGGCTGAAATTAACAAATATTATGCCTCAATGCTTGTGGTATGTGTGCCTTGAGTGTTTCTGCACAGCACTTAGTACCTTGTACCCACCTGTGTGGTTCAAAGAGTGAGTAGTAAATATTCTGTAGATATGTGTTCTGGTTTACATGCACATGATATATGTATGCACAATATGTAAACAATCTCACTTGTTGATATGATTGAGTAATGCACAAACTATTTCATTTCTTGTTGGGTTGGAGTTCATTCACAATTACAACAAGCGTTCTGGTTTCTCCGAAAACTGAAGCCAGCAACAAGAGTTGTGTACTTGGGTAAATACAACTTTTAAGTACTAAGGTACACAAACACATTCCATTTCCTTTCTCATTGGTCAGTTTTTGGTCACACCCCCCATGGGGGTAAACAATTGCTTATCTTGTGATAATTGATGGCCAGTCAGAGGGAAGGTTCACTGCCCTGCTCCTGATGACATAACAGGGACTTGGGGAATGGGAATCCAAGTATACAAGTATCTCTTCTGGGTGGTTTTTGTTTTGGAGAAGTGCTCCCCTTTTTTATTGGTTGGTTCACTTATTAGTCATTCCAAACTGTCAGTAACAGCCTGGGGCTGGATTTAAAAAGTTTTACAGAATTGAATTTAAAATTAGGTTGAATGATTTTATAATTCAATTTTTTTTTACTTAACTTGCATGAACATGTATGTAATTTTAGCCTTCAACTTTAAAAAAGGTACACGTACATGTATGTACATGTAGATTAAAATACACTCCAAAATACCCAAAATTTTCAAACGACCCAAAAGGGATTACGAGCAAAATGTACACCACGGAGTGTAGGCCTACATGTAGGCTATTTTTAAGGACCGCAAATTAAATTTTCTCAGAATAAAGAATTATTAAACAAAGGCATGCCAGATGGGGGGAGGGGTTGAATGTGCTCTCCAAACAGACACTCCATCCTGAGTCCCGATTTGTGGAAACTGGCAGTAATAGTTCACCTACAGAGACACAGCAGGCAGAGACTTATTTTTAGACCTCTCAACTTTTCAACCCGTTTTGTTTTTGGATGTCTGAAATAATTTCAACACCAGTCACCAACAGGTGCCCAGGTGGTCACTTTTTTATCCTACTTTGGCCAAGTTGATCATCTTTCAACACCTTTATCATGGCCATTTTTCCCTCATTCAGGACTTTTGCCAGACTCTTGTGTCAACCTGTTACTAATGAGTAGGCTCGTATACACGTGTACTTTGCAGGCACATTGTACATGTACATGTACATGTATTACACATGTATGTACCTCTGCCTGTTGAGAAAAAAAGTTCAGCAATCTGCACCCCTTTATCAAAATAGACTCCCCTTTTCTGCAGGATGGGGTCACCTCATTAGCATATTAGAGCACTGTTACCAATTACCAGCTGGCCAATCAGGTGGCTTTTAATGAGTCATCCCAGATGTTATTGATTCACAAGTTTTAATACACTGAAGAGTTGGCTGGGTCCTGCTCATTGGGCCGTGGCAGTGAGGGTCGGCTGAGCGGTGAATTCAGCAACAACACTGTGATTTTTTTCTTCCTCATATATACGATTTAATACCGGACTGACTGACTGGCTCAGAAATTGGCACCTTGTATCATTTTCTCTTGTGGAGTCATTCATGGCCCTGGCCTGTGAGGATTATTGTTGGAAAAAAACCTGCCTGCAACTTCCAGCTTCCTCGGCCTTGTTTTTGTGAGTGTTTTTGCAGAGTTTCGCATTAGCGCTGGAGTGGACCCTCTTGACTTCTGCCTGGTTAATCCTGTAATGCCATTCTGATTATCTGAAGCCTGCTCCTGCAGTCTTGACACTGTGGTGTATCCAGGGAAAAAGTGAGTGGCTTGTGGAGGTGAGAGTTGTGTGGACTAAAGGTACACCTTTCACCACCTAAACTCGCATGTAACGTGTAGTTGTGGAAATCCCATTAGTGTTGCAACGTCTTGGGTCAGAGTCCTCTAGAAAGTGAATGCGTTGACCACATGGACAAACGGGATACAAAACATGAAGGGATATTTTGTATTATCAGTGATACAATGTCCTCAACGTCTTCATCAATTCACAGCAGCCCTCCCCTCCCCCCCAAAAAAAAATCAGCGGTCAGCAGGTGTCTGCTTATTTTTCAGTCCTGCCCAGTCGCTTCGCACCATCCAGGCTGTAGTTACGGAGTGCGTGTACAGTGTGTTGCTTGTCTCTTATCTCTGCTGCCCCCAGCCTCTGTGTGGACCCAGCCTCCCCATGAATATTCCAATTTGCTAATCAGCGTCACTTCCTTCCTGTAACTTAATTTCCTGCCTTTCTCTCGCGCACAGCACATAACCAAGTCAACCTGTTCTCTTTTCTTTTCTCTTCCCACACCCCCCTCCCAACTCCATTCTTCCTTGCACCCCCCTCCCCAATTCGGTGCATGCCTTGGCCTGTTGTGCTCAGGCGTCGGACCCCAGTGAGTCGCTGAAGGAGTCAGACCGGTACAGCAGAATGGTCGACGTGACTGAAGCGACGAGTGCTGTGAAGACCGAACCCAATGCGCAGGAAGTACCCACAGGGTTTGAGTTACCGGACGAGTTGTCAGGAAGCCCTGTTGGTAAGTTTCTCACCGTTGTTAACTTTGTTCACTCACTTATTTTAAATATCATTTTCCGGAGGAAGTTATCGGGCTTGATTGTTTTCCTGCAGTGCATTTTAATCTCCTGCATTCAGCGTGTATATCTCACAACAGGAATTCCAAACCCACCGCATAATGCATTGTATTAGAGCATAGGCAATGTTAGGCACTGTTTATGCTGAACAACTTCCAAGGTACCCAACATGTAGCTAACAAAACTGTGGATGTCAGATTCATCAAAATCTTAATTCTTTGGGATAAGCAGTGATTGCGGTTCAGTGCAGTACACTTAAACATGTATGACCGTTTGGAATGAGAGTCAGTGCCAGCCACGGCTCTTCTGAATTGTGTACAGCCCGCAAGCTATCTCCAAATCAACTCCCCACGGTCGTTCTTCCACTAGGTACATGTACATGCATATAATTTAGTTTTTGGAAATAAATGCGATTTCTAAAACATTGGGCGATCCTTCAGTGCACCTGGGCTGTTCTGCCTAAATACCACAGATGAATATTGTACATGTACATGTGATAACAATTAGAAATGGACTTTGATTTTTGTTTCTGACAGTCCAGAATGTCTAAAACCAGTTCGGTTTTAACTTCACCCAAGCCTGTCATCACTGTCGCGTCTTAATGCACTAGGAACAAAACACGGGCAGAACTGGCAAAATTGATATGCTGGCTATACAGTAGCGGGGCCTGCTCCCAGAAAACAGCATAGAAATACACAGACCTCTGTTGTTAGGGTTTAAGCTTGACAGTAGAGGGCGCTTCAGTTGTGGAATTTTTTTTTGGGGGGGAGGGTTGAATGTACTAAATATCATTTCAGTTGGAATCGTGAAGGAATAAAGCCTGCTGTTGTAGAAAATTAAACACCACGCACATGTCGTGACTGAAACGCAAAAATGTACTGGTATGCGTTGTGAATGGTCAGTACATGTACCGGTACATGCTGTCTTGAAAATCTATTGACCTTGTGGAAGTGCAAGAGCACCCTCGTGTGATGCAGTATTAATCCTGTTACTAATCATGCTCTTCGTGAGTAACAAACATTTAAATGTTGACATTTATGATTTGAAGAAGTGCCAAGTGAAGCTCATAGCTCACTCCCTCCTTGTGCTGGATGTCTTGTCTGCATCTGCGCCGAGTTAACGTACGTCCCTTAAAAGCTAGTCAGGAGTGCACGTTGGATAATCCGACCCATCGTTTCCGAACCGGCTGTTAAGTGGATGTTTTTCATTATTACTGTCCTCAGCAGGGACCAAACAACTCCCCTTGTCCCCTTTTTACCCCCTTCCCATCATTGAAAGTCCGCGTAAGGGATCGCGTGTGGAACCTAAAACTCAGCCACGAGATGATTGGTTGATCAGGGGGCATGGGTGGAAAGAACTGTTTCCGTTTTGAAGTCCTTGTAATTTTGGGCCAGTGAACAAAATAAAAAAGTTTACCAGCTGGTAGTACCATTTGAAGTTTTCGGCTCCGCTCACAGCAATTATTGTTTACCGTTTGTCAGATTCTTCTTGATTTGTTCAGGCTCTTTTGGTGGTGAAGAGGGATTGGGAAGTCCAATTTTTCCACTCAGAGAGGGTGTACATGTACACATCCCAGGAATGGCGATGACTTGGAAACTCGGGATTTCATTTTACAATTCTACTTTATTACATATATGTAAAACTAATGAAGTAATGTACAGTAACTCAGACATTGTTGCGGGACGTAGTATTACATGTATGTTCATGTATACTGCTTTCATGAAAGAAAATCTAGAGCTGAGTTATTCACAGTACCTTCCTAGTCAACAAAAGATAAAAAAACCCTTCACTGGGAGGGATAAACAGTTGCTTTTATTGTACTGGCCACTTGGTAAAGTTTGCTGGTGGTTGCTACAGTTAACCAACTTTAGGCAGGAAAAGAGGGTGATTTTATCAGAGGAAGGCAGCTGCTTCCTCTCAACCTGTTTGCGGTCACAGATTCCTTGCTCTGTGTTCAAACTGGTTTCTTTTTCTCTCTTTAGAAACAGATCACCGTCTGCTTTATTTCAAGTTTGAATAAACTACTGTAGCACTCATTTGTTGTGTTTGAAATTTTCTTTTTGAATTTTGTGTTTCGTCTTTTTTCATAGAAGTAGAAGTTATTTTGCGGTCAATGAAATACATTGCATTGGCATTACGCCCCCTTTCAGTTTCAGGGCCCCATCCTCTTGAAGGTTTTTTTTTTCTACTTACCCCCCCATTTGTCCATACGATTGGCTGGTTGAAACTTTGACTCATACTTACATCCAATCAAGGAATGTGTGACAGGTGGTTTTGGCCGTTGCCTAGGAACTGCCACCCTATGGATTCACTGACTCATCCTCCTGTGGCAAATCAAGGACATTTTAGGGGAGATTTTGGAGAAGGAGGTGATCCTGCAGAGAGTGTTGTACATGTACATGTGCATGGTAGATTGGCAGGCTGAATCACCCCTCCAAGAATACGCGTACGTAACTGCCCCTGACATTTTCTTCCCCAGTCTCTTCTGTGAAGTGTGTATGTTGTTTGAGCTGAAGTACAACGTAGAAGGAGTAGTTTACGCTTAATTCCATAAATCTTTTTAAAAAAACCTTTCCCACTGAGTTTTTCAATTTAACCATTTAAGGCCTTTTCACACTACCGGTACAACCTCTCAACCGCGGTTGAACTCACCCGCGGGCGAAGGGACCTGACATTGTTTCACACTTGTTTTGAGCTTATCAGGGCAAGTTCAACCTTTAAAAAGGTACGGAAAATTTTCAACCCTGGTTTGAAAATTCTCAGCCCAAATTTGGAGCAGGATTGACTTCAACCCGGGTTGAAGTCAATCTCAGGGTTGATGTGGCATTGGTGCAGGGTTGAAAATTTTCAAGTGTGAATCGCCGCCAGTTTTGACATATTTAATAAGGGATGTATCACTGAAATTGATTTCAAACTATTATTTTTTGGCAGGTAATTAGCAGTACTTATTCAATCTTGCAATGAAACAGTGAGTTCTAAACATTAAAAAAATCATATGCCAGACGTAACAGGGACGGGAAAAACAGTGGACCCCAAATGTATAGAATGGCGTCATTGGAAAGCGCTAGCTCATCACAAAGGGAGTACACGTACGTGTACATGTATATGACCTGTAAGCATATGCTTCAGTGGCTGTGTGTGGTGCTGCTTTTCTCTCTTTTTTTCCCAACGGAGGAATAGTTCTGCTGGCAGACAGCAAAGTCCGTACACCCACATATTAGAAGAATGAAAAATAAGGCAATTTACCAATGGCCTCTGTAGTCCTGCACCTCCTGTTGACATGTACATGTCCACGGATGGTGGCTTTGTTAGGGATAATTTGTCTAAATCCAAATCTCATTATTTTCTGTCCAGCATTAGGTCATCTTCCTATCAGTATCGGTGGTATTTAGAATGGCAGAAGAGCTTACTGTGCTTTGCAATTTGTAAGGTGTTATTCAAATTTTGATCTTATAACCCCCCCTCCCGAAAAAATTCTCCAAACAAAAATTGCAAACAAACAAGAAACACCACCAGCAAAAACTTCAATACCTTTATTCCTTTTTGTGAAACATGTAAGCTATAAAGATTTCTTCATTAGTTGATCATTTGGAGGGAAGCTTGAGTCAAGTATAAATTTGTTGTTTAAAGGCACTTTTTTTCTGTTTTGTATTGCAGCATTAAAATATAGTTACCACATGTGCTAGGTGACATACATCATGTACATGTTAAACTGTGAAAAAAATGAGTTAACTTGTGACCTCAGCCTCCCCTTCTGGACAAGGAATCAAATGCTTCGGAGTCCTGAGTGGAGGTTTGGGATGGGACCCACAGGATCAGTT
Source organism: Acanthaster planci (assembly GCF_001949145.1). Next base: position 313,200 of record NW_019091418.1, read on the forward strand.
GTATGCTAATGTTTTATCCCTTCATTCAAACCAGTCCCTCTCGCTGGCCCATGTCATAACATCACTCACCCGTGAAATAATGGGATGCACCATTGAAAACACCATGTCTAGACGAGTCCATTGTGTGGCCTAGGGGTACATAACTGGTGTGGTTTTTTTTCTTATTGAAAGGGACCACTGAGATCAGTGGATTACACAAAAAGTAGCAGGGTTTTATGAAAGGGGGATGAAGCTTAGCATGGAGGAAGTTTTTACTTAACCATTGCCTGGTGACCTCCAAGCTTGATTTATGCAACCACAGGCAATAACAAACAAAAGCCCGTTACTGAGTTTAGGGATCACAGAGTAGGGATTTGTTTGTATTGCTGTTTGTGTCTTGTCTCACATGAGCATAGAGCTAGGAAAAGTGCATTCCTTTGTGATGATGTATGTGCAGGGCTAACTTGAGCCATGGAGGACTACCTCCATGCTTGAGCCTTTGAAGAGTGACCAAGTTCTTAATTCATTTTGTTTTATATGTTCAATTCTTGTGTAGCTACACTGGTCAAAAACTCAGGCTTCTCTGTTCCTTTACATGTGTACAGTGTACCTGTGCCGTATTTGGCCTTTTACTCCGGTTGGTTTATTTTGATAAATCGTTTTGGGACCTGGTGATATCTGCTGTGCATACACACAGTAGTACACATGTGTACACGTACATATGCACATGTATGCTGTATGTATTCCCCTGTGACACAGTGTACCCAATGTACATGTATTCTCTTCTAAAATCTAACCAAGTACCTCACCACAAAAGTAGCCACATGTACAGAGTAACGTAAACAGACCAGTAAACATGACTCATTCAACCAAGGAGACATACCAGCTACTCAGTACATGGGTAGATTTTCGTGATAAATCCCAGCGGGCCCTGTCCGTTCAGACATGTTATGGAGAAATGCAGAACTTGCTTCATACAGAGGTTATGGTTGACAGTCTAAAATACCCCAACCATGGTGGAATAAGAACACTTTCCTCCATGCTCCAACATGGGGGATTCACTATCTATAGTGTGCCTCCAAGAGGTTGCAGCGCATTGGCCAATCACAGTGCGCGGAACCTGTCGACCGTTTCCAAAAGTGCATTGGGTCAACAAATTTCGTGCTCTGTGATTGGTCAACGCGTTGCAAACTGCAATTTACATACATTGTCCCGCATTCTAGGATCCAGGAAAATATAGCTAATCCATTCAGTATGTAAAAACGCTACTAAATCAGAAAAAGGTAAATTGTATGCCCCTTGCTTGTGCCTTCAACTAGAAATATCACATTATAACCATTTCACAGTGTTTACCAATGATTTTATTAGACCAAATTGTAGTAAGAAGCAGCTTTTTCTCTCTTTTTTTCTTTCCTATGGGAATTTCTCTGGGTGCCCGTGGCCTCAGGTGCACACATGTAGATCTACATGTAATTTACTTGAGAAAGTGCACACGTTGTACATGTACTATAGGATGGCTGTATCCCACTGCCAGTGAGGTTGTGGCGTGATGTTAGTGAAGCTGTAGAATCCAATCCAACAGCATCTATTGTGCAAATTTACTCACTGCTAGGATGTCATGTCAGTGCAGTGCACTGCCAGTGAACTGTGTTGTTGGGTGCTAAGCCCCTCCCCCTTAGCCCCCCCTTCCATCTCCCACACAGCCATTATGCCATATATGGAATTCGAACAATGGCAGGACTTGTATGAATGGAAATATGCAAATTGGTTTTCAGGAAACGGTTCAGTTGGCAGTGTATGGAGTATGCCATTGAAGAATTTTATTGCTTTTTAAGTACAATATGTGTTCAGAATTCAATTTTCAATGCCCTGATACACTTGCATTTACATAAACATGTACATGTACGTACTCTGCTCATACACATGTACATGTATGCTTTTGTATAATACGTACATGTACATGTACCGTGTAGGTGACGTTTTATGGAAAGATTTGATATGAAGCACTTGTATCAAACAATGGATTAAAAAATTGGAATGGGGATAAGTTCTCTACCTCTTCCTCTGGGAAGGGTTACAAGGGGATTTACTCAAAGTCGCTGGTGAAATTTGCAGACATGTGCCACTGCACGTACGCTATTACAAACAAACTGTAAGAGAATGCTACATGCATATGCATGCTGCATACATTTCGTAAGATGGAAAAGGTTAATTGTAATTGAACTTCTTCAAAGTAAACAAATGAAGGCAGGCGTAATGTGTACGATGCTCTTCAGTTGCAAAGTGGAATTGCCACGTTGCATGTCATGATGTGCCCTCTGCCGTGCACTGAACAATTTGGTTTTATACATGTACGTGTACTGTACATGTAGGCCTATATCTTACACATAAAGTACAGCACACTGAGCTACATGTACATACAGGTAAATATGAGTAGGCCTACACGTAATGCTGTGCTCCGAGTAGGGTTTAAAAATAAAAAAAAAGATCCTGATATGTGGTTGTAAGATATTACACTGTACCGTACTTGTACATTTTAACGAATACACACCGCATACATTTGTATACTGTACATGTACATTTGTACATTCTCGTGGAAAGATACAAACAGAAAATTAAGGACAAAATGAAATGAAATTCAAAGGCTTTAAATGCAGTGACCTGAAATCAGCTCGCCGGACTTGTCCCTGTGGCTTTCTTATGGTGCCCTGAGGACTATGCTGTGGGATTAGGTTTAATGAATTACATTACTATGGGTCAATCAGGCTTGATAATTGAGCGGTCGTCCAAATGTGAATTTATTAATACACATGCACTGGTAACAGTGTGCTTGGAGATTTTTGTTTCTTTGAAGTTGTTTGTTTGGAAATCTGGTTTCTGGTTGTACTGAGTGGGAAAGATTAATACTGCTAGAAAGTCTGGGAGTTTTTCATCTTGGTTATGTACATGCACATGGTACCGGTAACTTTGTTTGATAAAAGGGGGTTACATAGTAGTGTTAAAAGGAGAAGTGAACATAGGAATAAAAAAAAGAGAGTGGCAAGGCAATATTTAAGCTTTCAACTGCCTGCTGGCACATTTTCCATGCATATTTGCAAACTAAAAGATTTCCAGTTGGAACCTACCACGTACTACCGTACATGTTTATTAACACCCATCAGTTGCCTGTTTATCAGACAAGATGTCAGATACAATGTAAGTTTATTGTACATGTATCGATCTCATGATGCCTAAAGTTGCATAAATTTCCTCTTTTTTTATTTGTTAAATATATTACACAGGTGCAATTACCGCCTACATACATGTACATGTTCAATCCTTAGTCTGATAAACTTTCTTTGCCAAACTAAAATTAAGCCCAAGGCATGCTGAACAATCCCTAAGGGGGTTCTCCAACCCAAAATAGCATTTGGCCAAGGATCTATGGGGAACAGTTGGGCAAGGTGCGGGAAGACCAAATACAGGCCACTCTAGGTTTGAGGCACTTAATTCATTCCCTCTGCACAACTTCACAAGGCAAGCCCGGGCAAGCCTGCACTACATGTAGCTGCACCAAGCGTGCTCCCATCAACCTGGGTCAATAACCGAGCGAGGGACATTTTCGTGCTGACGTTTTGTCCTGAATAACACGATATGACTGATCTATCATATTAACGAAAAAAAAAAATATGAAGAGGGTTAAAAGACGGTGGCGGAATAATGTTTGTCAGGGGATCTGGTCGTCAGAGCCCTTGCGTTTGCCCGCGAGGCACAAGGGGCTTTATTTTTCCTTAGAACTGTGCTGTAATACAAGACAAAGTGCTTTGAAATCCCCAAACTGCCAATCCTTACCGTGCTTAGAAAGGAAAGACTCTCAGAAAAAAAATCACTAAATTGTGGATTAGGCCTTGTGTGATGAGCAGCTGTAAAACACGTTGCGGAGAATTGTCTGGTTATGTAAAGACAGTATCTTTGGAATGCATTGTGGCTTAAATTTTGTCAGGAAGAAGATGAAGAATACAGGTGTCAAAATGTCAAATTAGCTCTGTCAAGGGACTGCTTTAAAAATGCCCTGTTTGAAAAAACAAGAAGGAAGTCATGAACTTATAAACCCCCCCCTACTTAAATGAAGATATCATGAGATCTTTAAGAAACAATATGGCTCCCTGAAAGGTTGATGTTGGCTCTCTTAAACACAATAGCACATCGTACAAAAATAGAAAAGAGAAACAATAAATGTAAAGTCAGCCTCTCTGGAATATTGTACATGTTAACTGGTACGTGTTATATATATGTACTGGAACATTTACATAAACCATTGATAACAAATAACAAGTCATGCTCCTTCGATCTTAACAAAATGCCAAAAATCAGCTCTTTACTCATCCAATAATGCATTCTTGTGGCACATAAATGAAGTAGGAGAAGCGTTACGCGTACATATTTTATTTCCCCATTACTGGTATGATTAGACTATTTTTCACTAGTTCTAGGTGAAGACAAAATCCCTACGGGAGATTAGGCTGCTCGTTTTCAGTGACGAATGACACGGATGTTTCCATGGCAACTCACCAGTGTCCCCATCAACTGCCTTAATGAAGGCTCCACGGTCATCAATGACGTGTGATCAAAAGTTGGGTTTATGCTCACAAGCTGAAAGAACGGCAAAATGAAGTTTTTCAAATAAGACAATCAGACTTTTTTAATGATCATAGCGAGAGTCCTTCCAGTTTATTTTTGACATGATGCCACTGTAAACTGCCCTCCCCCCGGACAACTTGCCAGATGCAGTTCTTCCCTTAGGTAAAGTATCTTTTCTACTCCCACCGGCATTTATTCTAAAGCCAAATATCTGACAAACTGGTACCATTTCCAAATGCCAAATTGTAAAGAATTTTTTTCCCCTCTGTTGCAGTATCTGTTGGAGCACAAAATGAGCGGAAGAGAAACGCACCGTTAATTTTGAAAGCCTTTTTGATGTTGGGTTGTACTTCCTTTGATTTCTGTTTTTTTTTATTCTTTCCCCTATCTTGTGCAAGGACATATACATGTAGAGTACAGTCACATTGTTTACTACAGTACACAGTTTTCTTTGCTATTTTAATAAAATAACCTACTAGAGTAGAGAAATTCTACACTTAACCTGTAAGATGCTAAAATTCCAACAATGATGACCCAGGAGGGCTGTGTACAGTTGGCAAGAAGTGCAAAAGAGAGAAAAAAATAAATCCTTCTTGAGCCTCTTCAAAATAAATTATTTCATGCAGAGGGGAAAAAAAACAGTAAAACTTGGGCTGAAACATTTGGAGCTGAAACTAAAAGACAAGGGACTTGGTCCTGAGATGAAATTCTAACTTGTTTTGATATCAAAGTTGGACTCCTTTTGCTGTTGTTCCACACATCCAATTCTTCATTGTTCCATTTATTCTTAACCAAAGATGCATCAAATCTTGCTTTTCCTTGGCTTATGGCGGGAGAATTACCATTTGGTTCAAACACAGCATGCTTCTTATGGATTGGGGGGAAGAGGCTGGAGAAGATACTAAAGCCGGAGACAGAGATGAGTTTTGGAAAAGAGCTGCCCCAGCGACCAAGTCCGATTGTGGTCTGAGGCCCTGTTTGTGATGTTCAGATGCGGATTTTGATCAGTGACAACATTGGTTCATTCCATCCATTATGCGAGTGGTGGTGTCGGTGAACCAACATTGGATCACTGATCGCGATCTCATACTCGTACAGATTCTGAGTTGCTGGGACAGCCTGAATCGGGTTCTCCTTTTATCCCTCACAAATATACCAGTACATGTACATTTATGAACACTGAAGACATCCATACATAAACATGGACTGATATGTACATTACACAAGTACACATGTACATGTACATGCATTCACATGTGGAAGCCAACGTGGGTTAACCCTAAAAAGTGCAGCGACACTTTGTCACTCCCTTGGACTCTGTTGTGAGTAAGTGGGGGACCTTATCAAGCTGAGCTCATGAAACACCTACGCCCTCCTCAATAACTATTGTGGATTACCAGGAGACCAAAGGTCTTGTATAAAGGGAAGTTTTACTATGATTTTTGGGATGGCTGGAGGGTCATTGCAGGCTTGGTTTGTTAATGAATTAAAGCTGTACAAGTGTAAAGTGTCTGTATCGCAAACCCTGAAGTTATGCTTGCTTTTGCCTGCCCAAACATACAAGACAGCACATACATGCACATGGTAAAAACGCTTCAGCCAACTATGGCCAGTAGAATCTTAATCTACCGCTACACCCCGCTTGAGCTCTGTTTGGCCCATCAGAACCAGTACTGATGCTCTGTTATGGTTTCAGCTGACGGATTCTGATGCCATCGATATTGTAATTGATCCTTGTGTAAGAGATAGATACCTACATGTACATGTATGTTCAGGTATGCAGTTTGTTTTTCGCTGTATACAAGTACAGGCCTGGGCAGCCGCACCTGAACAGTGTCAAGTTTACTGGCACATGTCTTATTACATGCACCTCTACACAGTAGGGGTACATTACTGTGCTACACTGCTGTACCTGTTCAGTTAAACCTCTCTTACTTTTATGAGGATTTGAATTACAGGCCTGTGTAGGATTCTTCTTTTTGTCTTTGTCCATCATAGAAATGTTAATCCCATGCTCTCTTACAAACCCTAGTCAGTAGATGGCCCATATTCTAAAGTTGTGGGGGGGGTAGCGCTCTGCAAGATGGTGGTTGGAAACTGTGCTTGCTCTGGTGTGGGAGGCCTTTTGGTCCAGTCATACGGTACTGTGAGAATCCTAAGGGTTGGACAAAACACCCAAAAACCCATTGATTTGATGAGTTCGTTAAAAAAAAAGAAAGAAACAAGGAAATTTATCTACATGTACTAGTGCATGTACATGTATAGGATGAGAAGTACATGTAGTTACCTTACATACCTTTTTTTTCTGGCCAGCTTCACAATGCAACTGTCTGGTGTTTTGTTTCTAAGGGAAATCTGCCAGTCATGTCTGAAGTTGTGATTCATGCGTGAGATAATAAGAAGTCATCACTCTATCCACGAACGTACACCATCAAACGCACCACATTAGGGACCTTGTTGAAACTTGTTGAAATTCGTCTCTGGGCTGTGCAAATGGATGATGTACATGCTATACAAATAGGCACAATACCGTCTGTATGTGTCAAAAAGTAGGCCCTACCATACAGTTTCAGAGCAACAACTTGGGTTTCCACCATTGTTGAATTTATTCAGGTTTGGTACATGGTTTGATGCTGTGTAGTTTTTATGCAATGCACATTGCTTGATTACACTGGACAATGCAACAAAGGTCTCTCAATTTGGACCTTTCAGAAATGCCAGGTCGGGTTAAAATGTACAGACCCTTGGGCTGCGCAGCTGAGAAATTTTTTCTGTGGGGTCTGCTTGTCAAGATGCCAAGTACTCAAAAAGTGTGAACAAGATCAGAAGTGCATCCATTGACCAGTGTTGTAGTGGAGACCACTTAATACCTTCACAAGACCACACAAGACTAACACAGGACCTATAGTCTGAATTCAAGTCACAAACCATTCAAATGAACTGCAACAAAAGCATTCCTTTGTCATTGTTTACCCAGTTACCTGTGACTTGTCTCGTGCGTAGTCTTGTGCCTGGTCTTGTGTCCGGTCTTGTGTCTGGTCTTGTGATAGTCTTGACTACATCACTGCTGTAGACACCTAAATCATTGTGCTATCTGAATGTATGTTCAACTCCATTGGGGTTAAATTTCAAGATTAAGTGAGCAATGCTTCAACTTAATCAGTGTTGTTGTTCAGAGAATTGCATCAAGTCTTTTAATCATTGTGCTGTTGGGCTCCTGCCTTTTTTATGCAATGGAAGATTTGGCCCACACACACACGGGCGCGTGCTAAACACCTGTTTGATCGCGTGTGAGGGCAAAAGGTGCCTGCAATGGATGACACATCACAGTTTTCTTTCCTTATTTTTTTCCTGCTGTCCTGATAAGTAGTCTCTAGAACGTTGGGTCGCAGCCTCGGTCTGTGCAAACTCGTGGGGTGGTTTTTAGTCCAAAATTTAGAGCTATGCCGTCAACTTGGGATCGGCAGAGTTGTTGACTCACTCAATGCAGGGCGCCAGGGATTTGTTTTTCTCTCTTTGTCTAAAAAGTTGTGAGAGAACTTTAACAAGAGATGGTTGGAGAGCTAGAAGCTTTGCCAAATTGCTGTGAGACATTTGATGGCTGCCTCGATGGTAAACACATCAGACTGAAGTCTGTGAAACTTTCCCCCCCCCATACTCTTGGCAGTGTTCCAAACACCTGTAGGGATATGGAGTGTTTCTGATCCAGTGCTTGTTTGTAGTTGTTTGCCCTTTTTTCCTCTCAGATCAGTTCATCTTGTTCCATCATGTAACTTAAAGCGAACATGGCTAGGAAGTCTGTGAAAACTAGAAGCGGAATTTTAACAAATTATAGTGGAAATCTGAAAGTTGAGTCCTTATGAGCACCAAAGGTGCATTCTACCGTACGTCACTTCTTTCAGTTACATTTTCGAATTTAATTGTTAATGACCCAACACTGGACTTTCTAACATTGGAATTCTTTTTTTTTTTAAATTTACAACCACTAACCATAATTTCACTTTCACATTAACTAACTACATGTAGAAGTGTGTATTCAGTGTTCTCATTTTCGTAACATGTATACTGCTATTCTCGATGTACATGTATGTATGTGATTGCACAAGTGCAGAGCACACATGCATCTGGCTATCAGTAATTGAACTGGGAAATAAATCTAGTTTGGACGGTCTTTTTCCTCCATTTATTCGGTTGCAGATTTACACCCGGCTGTGCCTCCGCCCACCCCAGGAACCAACGCGTTAATGAATGCCTGTCTACGCGAGAGCTTCAGCAGTTTCCAGAAGGAGCAAGACAGGCTTGGAATACCCCGAGGTGAGTGAGCCAGACGGACAAGGATATTCGGTCCTCATGCGGAAAGTACATGTAGCCTCCTCCCACTCACGAAGAAAAGATGTACCGGTAGGCTCAAGAGAACGTGAAAGTGTTTCAAGCTTTTTTTGTGCATGGAAGGACTTAAAGATGACAACTTCAGCTTTCAACCTTTTGCCGATTTAGTCTGAAACAATGCTGCAGAGGCCAATATTGCTCAGTAGCTTGGTGGATTTGATGTCTTGAGTGTGACACATTTCTGACAATGCCTGGTTGTCGTAAAAGTTGAACTTCTCTTTATTGACAGAATGTCTTGTTAGGACAAAAGTCTAAGTGACTGCAACTTACTTGTACATTAATTCGTGACTCTATTATGCCAGTACCGGGTATTATTTATAAGGTTGTATTATGTTATACTGAAAGCATTAAATGTTGCAATTTGTCCGCTTTCTACAACTTTATACTATAAAGACCAGTGGTTAAGAAATCAAAGTTGTAGGCCGTACGTTAAAAAAAATCAGCTTTCCCCAATGTTGGTCAAGTTTGTTGGTGCTAGTATTAATCCAAAATACGACGGAGACAAAAGATACATGTAGTTAAAGTAACAGGTGGAAGATTGAAATTATGTCTTTTTCCTGAAACAGAAAAAGAATACCCGTTTCCAAAAAAGTTGATAGATATTTGTTTTTGATGACAGATCCAACACAATGGACGGAGTGCCAAGTGGTGGCTTGGGTCCTGTGGGCAATCAAAGAATTCAGTCTGGAGGGTGTCTCCGTGTCCAATCTGCGCATCCCTGGCCACGAGCTATGTGCACTTGACAAAGCTGACTTCCTTGGTAGGGCACCCCCCTTCATGGGGGATATTCTCTGGGAACACATTGACATGCTGCGAAAAGGTAAGGATGAAAAGCATTTTTTGGACTTTTAAAATGCAAGATCAATGTTAAAATGATTTTACCTGACTATTTTTGTTGTTTACCAATTTTTGATTTGGGTATTCTGTGTTTTTTTTATCAGAATGTGCAAGTCCACCACCGCAGACTGAGCCAGTTGTCTCCACGGCAACCACGGTAACGACGACACAGTCGGACGTCAAGCTGGAGTCCGCCTACACAAGTTGCATGCCGCGCTTTGACGACTTTCTCAGTCAGGGTAAGAGTGATTTTTTTTTTTTTACTTTTGGCCAGAATCATGGTTCATTAAGCCAGGGAGAAATATTTTGAAATTGATTCGTCTGCGCTGCCTTGAGCATGGGATATCTGGACACTTTTGCGACTCGGCAAAAGTATCAGTAGAGTGTCCATGATTCTGGCCCTTGGCTGTCCATCTGTCAGAAAGAGGTTTGAGACCATTTGGCACAAGCAGCTGGCAGCTTATTAAAAAGGTAACATTTCGATATGATGAACAGAAGGGTTATTTTTCTACGACTAATGGAGTGATCAGCTGGATGTTAACTCAGTGATTTTCCCATGGCACCACAAAATGTACTTCTGTTATGCTTTCAGCCTTCAGGCCACAATTCCCAACAAGAAGACAGGCCTACATGTGGCTGCCTGAACATGAACTGCATGATAGCAACTGACAGGAAGTTTTCTTCATCCCACATGTAGTTGAAACACCCCTCTACCTTATCAGTATACTGTACATGTACCGGTGCTTCTTTCCCCTGGCACCACTTTTTCACGCCATTTGTGTTTATGTGTACATTTCTGTTGATCTGCAGTGTCTCATTGTTTTAAAAAAAAATAGGATTCATTTTGAAGAAAGTTAAATTGGTTTTTAACCTCTCTACAAAGTCAGCTTTGTTTCCTACTTAATTTTGGTACACGCTTACTTGGGGGTTAATGTACACTGTACATTACATGTACTACGTGTAGTGTTAACAATACTCTCTGGCTACTCCAGAATTTCAACATCGTATCTCAGAATTGTGTCATGAAGTAGAAACTGCATCTCTCTATTTTCCTCCAATCCGTCATTCTACCAAGCTCGGGGATCTTTTGTTTTTGAAATCTGAACTTGACATTGTTTATCGTGCTTGGGCAAATGGCGCACGAGCACAAGCCTGTAACACAAAGTAGAAGGTGTTGCCTCAAACATATCACAACATGAGGTGGGCACAGCCTGTGGGAGATAGCCTGGAACTTCCTCTTGTCCTAGTGCTGCAGCATGGCTTTCATGGCGGACAGAACAATCCAGGCTGACGGTGTTAAAAATCTGAAGTTTCCTTCGGTGTTGGCTTTGGTGTAATCTAGACATTTCAGTCATACTAGCATTTCATAACTTTGTGCCTGTTTTTCAGGAGTCATCTTTGCGCTTGTGATTAATCATGAATGATACACTGTCCCTACAAGGTGCATTGAATGTACAAAAGTGTCTACATGTACATGTACGCACAACATCATATTCACTGATGCTGTGCAAATTGAACCTGAGTCCTTGTCCAAGTCCAAAATTGCCCCCCCCCCAAAAAAATGAATGAATTAATTCTGACAGGGTTATGCCCCAACATGAATTCTGATTTCTGCTTGCAATTTTAATATAATGCTGTCCGACTTCAAGCATTTACATGTACATGTTTTGTCAACCCAGACTTGCCAAGTTCACAATGTAGATTTGAAATTGCAAATCTTAGTACTTGTTTCATTATTAGGGCTACTGTCACAGACACTGCCCTAAAGAAGAGGGACTCCATGTGTTATCAACAGAGTCGCGGAAAACTGTTTCAGTCTCGTTTTTTTGGCCTGCCTTGTGCTTTGCTTTTACTCTAATTGTAAGATGATCAGAGTTTTGGTTATGTTCTTCAAGTCAATTGAACATATATGTATAGTACATGTACATGTACACTTATATGTGTAAATCGTGCACTGGATTACAAAGAAAAGTGATGCAATCGCAACCAAAACACATGTTATTCTTCAGTAAACATGTTTTAATTGTTGTGAAATACCATTTCACGCCAAACATTGGACATGAAAAATTTCAGGTCAGCCACTTTTACACTACAGGTCAAAGAGAGACTTTTGTAACATGCATGTGTGTCTGTTTGACTACAAAAGCTGGATTTTTCAGCAGTTTAATAACTTAGGCTTTGCCACTTTTTGCACTTCTGACAAACAGAAAAACCAAAATTGCACCATCTACCGGCTCTTATTCATTGCTATTTGAGAGAATTTTGTTAGCTGCTGAACTCCTTGAAAAGTCACAGTTATTTAGTGGTGTTATTGGTTCAACCCCTTCAATGGATATTCATGAATTTCTTGTAACCGCTTCAATCTCATGCGTAACAATGTATGTACATGTATTGTATCTGGGAATAAGCATACATGCATACTCACACATATCATGCCTCAGCATTGGGGCCTCAGTCTGGGCCAAATGAGGAGACAAAAGGAGACTTTTTACCACTGATCAGGGGCTGATTGTCCTTGCAACTCTAATTGTCAGTGCCACAGTCACCACCACCTGCCAATCAAGCGGGAACAGCCCTGATACCAGGGTGGACCGGCAGATCAGTGATATCAAACCACAATGATGGACCAGCTCAGGGCCGCCTCTTCCTGTGGCTAGAGCTGGAAATCTGTACCCCCATCAGCTCTTGCTATCTCTGCCACCTTACATGGTCCTGACTTCCTGCACGTCACCACAGATACCAACAAACGAGAAAGAACGAAAAAAAAAAAATAGATTAAACAAAAGCAAAAAAAAAAAGTGGGGGGGGGGACTGGTTTACCAGAAGTCAGAACCAGAAGTGAGTCGGAAGCTGTGTGGGATGATCTCTGTTGTTTTCACAGTCAGTGCTAAAATTCATCTCGACCAGTGGGTGCACGCAACTCGTGAACAGTAATATGCTGTGATGAGGTTTTTCTGTCAAAGTTGTTTATTCAGAGTCGTCGGTGAATGGCAGATTTTGAGTTGAAAATACTCTGCCAAGCACTCATCAAGGACTCAGTGGATCACACCAGATAGGTGTGGGAGAACATACCTTTTAAGTTTTGATTTCATTCTGGTTTTCATTTCATTCTGGTTGGATTTGCTGCCGTCGGAGGTGTGCTTTTTCCAGTTTCATTTGGGCATTGTTCAGAACCTGAGATACATTTCCAACTGTTGCAACTGCTGAACAGAGGTTGTGGACGTTGCTGGCAGTGAGATTGTAAAGTGTCTTTGCAACCTTTGCAGGAATATGCACTGAATCACTCGGATTGTGGTTTGGCGGATAAATTCATTTGTGACCTGGCATGTGAGAGAATGATGAAATAAGTAAAGAATCGGAAAGATCTGTGTCTGTCTTGCAGCGTCATAACTTGGAGAAACAATATATCCATTGTTATGAACTTTCATCCTCAGGAGAACCATACATAGCAAATGAGAAATGTGCACGTAGAAGGAAGAGCTTTCGTTCTCCGAGAGACATCCTGAAAGACTTCAGACGTTGCCGGGATTTCAAGTCTAACTTGGAGTAGATTAAGGGACCGAATACCCTTGGGTCTGCCACTGTCCTGCAGGTATTGGTACTGCATAACACCGCATTCGCAGTCTGGTCTGGCCCCAGGCGCATGGTTTATTGTTTGTAGGGCAACTCCATCAACTGTGTGAGAAACAACTCCCAGAAGCCATCTTGACAAAGGATCTGTCAAATCCTGAATCTGTTTTTCTTCAGGCTCTGCTCTGTGGAGCGTCTTCTGCCGGCCGGGGCCCCAGCTGGCTTTGATTTGGCCCCCATTGTTTTGATGTTACCCTGAACCTCAACAGGAAATTACCGATCAGAACTGCTGACTTTCTTCTTTATCTCCCTGACTCCATTCCAGTCACTCTCCGTGAAAAAAATAACCTTTGAAAATATTGAATGCCAACTTTCCCCCTTGTGAAACTGATTCAACTTTTGCCCATTGCCGAGGTTGATTTCTGTGTAAATTCTTTGGGAAAAAGGAGCCAAGGTAGAAGTTGATCTCAACAAAGACAGCAAATATTGTCAGAGTTCCCCGCCTCTTCTAAGAATTTGAATATTCATGAAGACCATCATTGTCAAAATATTTCCAACAGGTTGATTGTTCCTTCAAGAATCAAAGTGAAGGGATCAACCAGTCGAAATCCAATCTTGGAAATTGGCTTCAGAAAAATTTCTGTCTTCCCTTGCAACTATTAGAGTCATATTAAACAGTTTTACCAAGGATTGGGAGCCCAAATGTGGACCAACATTCATAGAAAACCCCATTTACCTCGAAACATGGATTTTGACCTGGGTGAGTATGAGGTTCTTATGGAAACTAAATGGCAAATCAAGTGAGTAGACTTGTTTTAAAAATGTCAAACACATTCTGAAAGAATTTAACAGATTTTAGAGAATAAAAGATCGGCACCAAGCAATTGGCTAATTCAAGAAATTAGGGGTCCAAACGTGTGATATTTTTGTATCCCTGTTACATCTGACTTTGTTGTTTGACATGGAAATATAATCAGATTGATTTCAAATTATTGCTGTTTGTCTGGCAGGTAGTTTGCATTAATTCATCACTCTTGGAAATTAGGAAGTGGGTTTGAACTTTCCAAATCGTATATCAGATGTGACAGGCACACGAAAAAAATGGACACCTAATTTCAGGAATTACCCAATTGCAAATTCTTGTAAAATATTGAGATTAAAATCAAAGAAAAGGAGTGTTTTCAAACTGTTTTTCTTCTCCAAGTGGATCTTTCCCAAATTGTCCAAACCCTACAGTACATGTAGCTCAAAGTTTATCAGTTACCAGTCCATGTACAGTATTGGGTTGGAACTTAGAGAGACCAGTTCCTATAAAATAAACATGAGTTTTCTTGTTACATGTATATGCCACTTACGTATGCACAGTGTATGTACCGGTACATACATGTATATGTATATCATCTTTGTGTTTAATTTTCTTTGCTAGGAATTTGGTCAGCTAAAATTTCCAAAAGGATTCAGTACTCACTTGTAAATTTTGAATGACTTCTGTGAGAGCTAGTGTTACTTATTAAGGGGAATAGATGTCATACTGGGTGAGCCCTGAATGTAACATTGTACCGGTAAATAATTTGGCTACAGCAAAAATAAGGCGTAAATGACTTCACGCCCCTTGCCATCGGCTCCCGTGTGTTATTTTCACCTGTAGCCAAGTAATGCAATCACAGCCCAAGTACTGGATGGTGTGGAGAGTTTCCACCCGATATGGATTGACATTTGTCCTGGAATCGGACAGTTTCGACACTCCTGTCCAACTTTGTCCATGTACATGTACCGGGGTACCTGTTAAATGTACATGTATGTTTATGTGTAGGTAATGTAGCCATTGCTGTTATAAAATCATTTACATGTATCACATTCTAGAGAAAGAACAGCGTGGGAAGTCCTACCTGAGTCAAAGAATTGAAGAATTTTCTGGACTGTTTCTAAAGTGTCCCTAGTTTCATAGTGAGTCTAATATAGGCCAAGACAAGTGCTGTTTAATGAACTTTTTTGTTTGTCATCTGACACAGGTTTTTCGGTGGAGCAACCGCAGGCGGTTCCGGTGGCGACCACACCCACCACCTTCAGCGACGGCATGTACCAGATTTCCGAGTCGCTGCAGACGCTCAACGAGTTCAACGCCGAGGAGATCTTGAGCATCAAGCAGGAGGACCCCGGCAGCAGCTCGGACTACTACAGTCTTGAGCCCTCCCCCAGCTCCGCCCACTACCTGGAGGCTGCCACGCCCGAGTTCTACAGCAACCCCATGATGTTCGACCCCAACACCTCGTACTTCCAGAACAACAACTACAGTAAAAGTAGGTGTCTTTCTTGTCCAGTGTTCTCTGTGTGCCAGTGTGTGTAAATTCTAGACTTAGTTGCGAGGACATTAATGTGTCCCTACACAGCATGTTGTGTAGTCCCCACCACCGAAGAGCAAACTTTTATGGGCATACAGTTCTGGATCTTTCCACTGTTGGACAGTAGGGTACAACAGGACAGCATTGTCAGTGGTTGGGTCCAAACTCCATGCTTTAAGATCTCTCATAAAATTAGTGAGGGTTCTTCCCTAAAAACAATGGGAGGACAGTAGAAGGTCCACTATTTGGAGGCGTCTGCACATAGTTGTACCGAAAGGGTTACTTGCGAGGACACTCCATGTCCTCAGAAGGTTTTTGTTTCTGAACAAACTGTATTAGACTTACCTACATGTATCTAGAGAAACCAGTATAAGAGGTGGTTAGCATAAATGTACCATAGTTAATGCAGACTGTGTGGGTGTGTGGGTGGAGAGATGCAGTTCCATACCTACTAGTATTTTCTCAATACGGGCGATTCACAACAGTGCGCCTGCAAGACTTTGCAACACGTTGGCCTTCCACAATGCGTGAAATCTGTCGACCCTTTCCAGATGCGCATCGGGTCGACAGATTTTGCGCACTATGATTGGTCAGTGCGTTGCAAACTCTTGGAGATGCACTAGCGGTATTGTGAAAGGCTTGTGTTGATTAGCTTTGGTTTATGTGAGCAGCTGACAGGTTGTCTCACTCGGCTTCCTTGAATTCTGTTCAACTCTGTGTGGTCTATGGTTGACATGCTGTGCTCTTCATTGTGCAGATGCGGGACACCAGTACAAATTCAGCGTGGAAAAACGATTGGTACAGTTACTTGTACATGTATTTCAAAAACGTAAATGTGTAGGTGTGAGCATATTGCTGTGACAATGGCATTGCTTACAGTGTAGAGGATAAAATAATCACATGAAGCTTTGTAACTCTCCAGTATTTTCCGAGCCGCATACGTATCCGGTACGCGTACCATGTCTAATAATACTCCCCTATCACACTGTACTTATTGTATGTACATACATGAACCATGTACAAATGGAGAAGAAGATATCGCAAGGCTATCTACGGACATGAAAAATCAACATTCCAGTCACACCACACTTTGGATTACAGGCTAATACGTACATATGGACATGTATACATACATGTAGCACTCTGTGCTGTGCCCCCCCTCCCCAACCCCTTCCTGGAAGTTTTCAATTAACGTTGGAAGGGACCCTGCCCAACATCAAACACAGTGGGGAAGTTTTTCTTGCGCTGTGAAAAGAGAGAGTGAGGCGAAACAGAAGTTGAGTCATCTGACTTAGGTTATCCCAAAACAAGCTTTCTTAGTCACCCTACATGTACGTTTCCCCAATAAAAACTGTTCGGTTGAATTTATGAACACATTAAAATGATATTTAATTCCAACAGGACATGTATGCATTCCGTTTGCTTCCGTTGCTAAACTTCACAAATTAAAAAATAAAAAGAGATGTCTTTTTTTCCCAATAGCATGTGCATAAATGTACTGTATGCTTTCTATGCAGTACAGTCTTTAGTGAATACACCTACAGGGAAAACAAGTAAAGTTGTTTTGATGGGAGTTAGTTAAGGGTGGGATGTTTACATTTTTAAAAGTAAAAGGGTTTCAACGAAAAATGTTCCAAATCTGTTTACAAATTTTCCCAAACGTTTAGAGGTTTGACGTTTTGATTAACGCACAGTCTGGTGTTCCATTTTATCGTAAACGATGCCTGTAACATACTGGGTCTTTTTCCCTTTTGGCATCCATTGTACATGTATGTACTTTTTGAGAAAAACGAATGGATCCGAAACAATAAACAATAACACTGCTTGTTTTAAATGCCCCAACATCAATCTACATTTTTCCATTAGTTGGACCATGTGCATTGCTGAACTATACAGTTACCGGTTCATGCACTGATATGCCTATATGAAAACATGGAGCTGGGCGTCGGAGTCCTCTGTAAAGTGTCGGCTAAACATTTCAACAGTATGGGAAAGTGTTTGTAGATGTTGTTAAAATCAAATGTAAATTCCTGATTTACCACCCTTGCGAGTTAATGATACAATCAGTATGTATGTGCTTGCTGTGGGTAGTACTAGTCTCAGAAGCTGTTGGCGTAAACTGTTCTTCTCTGGTTGAAATTCCATTGTTTTCCCTCAGATCCTTCCCACTTTCCCTCAAGGGGGGGGGGACATATTGTCTTGTGCAAGGGTGCTTCACTTATCCATTTTGAACAATGTGACATACAGTATTTGAAACTTAAAACCTTCCCGATTTGTGCAAGTCTATTTACCATGATATGCTACATGTACATGTATTTCAAGCATATTACAGGTACACGCGTACATGTAGATATCAAAACTAGCACAAGCAGAGTCGTACAACATTAGAACCTTGTGAGAACCAGAGATGGTGATGTTTTATTTCTTCATTACGTGCATTTTTAGTTTTGAATAGTGATACTGGCATGCATCAGTGAACACAGTTCAGGCGACCAGCATTTGAGTCCGAGTTTGCTACTTTCCATTTTCACAATCAATCAAAAGTAATTCTCTCATTCATTTTTGCGAAACAAGAGTAAGGTATAATTTACAAGGGTAAATCCAGAAAGAATTACTTGTTGGCAAGATCTAATATTTGTTTGCAATTTCATCATTGTCGGAATTCACCTTAAAGTAATAATTAGCAGCAAAGGAAAAGCCAGAAGTTGAAAAAGAAAGTATGAAAATGCATGTATTTTACTATATACAGATGAAAACCAGCACATGCATGTCATGCGCATCTAGAAATCATGTGCTGTCAAAGAACAGATAAGAAAGCATTCAAGAAAGAAAAGCACAGCTTTCCATTTGTAAAAAAAAGAACAGGATTGTTGCAACTTTCATCATTGTGACAAGACTTTGGACAGTGTACCTTGGTACGGTGTATGTATGAAAAGTTGTGCATGTACATACTCTACCTGTGGGCGTGGTTTTAGAGAATTAACCCTTGCATCAAGTTACATGGAAATTACTACTGGGATTTTCAGGTTTCCTTTTGTTCAACCGAATTATCATGAACGTTTTCTTAACTTACACTACTCAAAAAAGTTAAGGACCACGTTTTTCTTAACTTCCAATTTTTTTTCCATGAACGGGTGGGGTCTAGTCCTATCATTTTTTGTTTGTCTAGATGGTGTTCTCATTGAAATAAAAAATTGAAAAAATGTTTCATAACATCAAATGCACATTTTCAGCAGTAAAATATCTCATAAAAAGTGTGTATACACAAAACAAAAAGTGATCCTTAACTTCTTTGAATAGTGTATCTGAGATGTACAGGTCTACACAGCCCTTGTGAAATGTGAGTGTTGCTCGAGACTGAAACAAGTTTGGGTATTGTAAAAATTTGAAGAACTAGTTCACAGTAGCTGTAGAGTGGTCAATCGATGTGACTGTTGTGCTGCTGACTTGTGTCAGACTGGAATTCACAAAGTCAAGACGTGACTGTTTCACAGGAAGGTGCCATGGTTTTCTTTAGAAAAGTTTTCTGGTTTTGTATGAAAAGGTGTTGTACATGTACATATATAGTATTGTGCCCTCTTCTTGCCAGTGTTCAGGGTTCAACATGAAGGAAAACTTTCCAGTATTTTAGTTTATCGTCAAAGTAACAAGGAGATACATGTAGGTTTGTGCCTCCTTTTGGGGGGAATTTCAAAGACATTGGCATTGGAGAGGGGACTTTAGAATCTTCTAGTTGATATCCCACCTTATTCAGAAAGGCTATACACACCCTTTTAATGTCAAGATGTTCGTTTACACATACACATGTACTGGTACGTGTATGTATGGCTTGATGCATAAAAGTTAAGTCAACATGGCACACAGCGCAGCAGTTTTTTCAACAGTTTGCAAAGTCAGATGTCAGAACACTGCTCCTTTTTTCCTGAAAGAGGAAATGACATCAGCCCCTGACGCTAACCGCATTCTTCCTTTCTGCTGTGGAACGACTTAGTGGAGCAGGACATCCCAGGCTAGGGCTCCCTTCCTGTGCAGATGTTTAATGGGGGGGGGTTTAAAGGGCCATTGTGAGCTCTTCAACTTATTAAAGCGTTGGACTGTAGGCTTTCGCCTCCCCTAATCTTACAAAAGACAATGTACATGTTCTCAAGAGTGATTACTAATCTTTTGTGTGCATGATTGTTCACTTGGGCTTCTTCCGTTTCTCATAAGGAGGAAAAGGAACATCACGTTTTGTCTCCTCATCTGAGGATGTTTACTCGTACTTAAAGGATTGCAATGAGAGCAAGGTCTTCGTATGTTGAAATAAAAACCATTATTGACAAGTAAAAAGTGAATTTCAGGGCTGTTTTGTGTAAACATTCTTCATCTTTTGAGAACATTTACTGTCTTCAAGACTGTAAGGTTAATTTGTAAAAAAAAAATAACGGGTTATTCCAGAAATTAGGTGTCCATTTTTTTTCATGTCCCTGTCACATCTGACAGATGATATTGTAAGGTCAGAACACATTTTCTAATTTCCAGGAGTGATGAAGTAATGCAAATTACATGTACCTGCCACACAAATACCAGTAGTAATGGTTTGAAATCAATTCCGGTGATATTTTCATGTCAAATCACAAAGGTCAGATGGAACAGACACACAAATATCACTCTTTTGTTCCCCTTATTTCTGGAATTACCTTAATAAACACAACACAGGTACTGGTACGGATTTTTGGCAAGAGGTATACATGTATATACATATACATGTGCTTGTGACGCAAAAAAATTGGTGAAAGTTACTGAAGTTGTTAAAAGTATACAGATTGTAAAAGTTATAAAGAGATTGTTTCGATCCTGACTGGGTTTTTTTCAACAGAAAGACTCAAAGATTCCACTGGAGTTAAAGCACATGTGCATGTGTTCTGCCTGTCAATCGTGAAGTGTCAAGAATTGTGTAGTTTGAGACTCAGTGAAGTGATTTTGCTTGTCAGTTCTGTTGAGAGAGTCCCTTAATGTCTTCTTGTTTGCCCAGTAGATCAGTTTGGTGGCTTTGACACCTTTGAGAACCCCAGCAATGGCTACCAGCAGGTTCCCATCTGCAAGTCGCTGTCGGACAGCTGCACGAGTTCTGACCTCAATGGGCTGGTCCACACAAATGTCACGCGGTCCACCTCACCCTTGGAAGGCTCGTCGAACCCCGTCATTCCCGCTGCCGTGCTTGCCGGTTATTCAGGTACAGCTCCTTCGATATTCAGCGGTAATTCTCTTGAGAATTTCTTCATTCTGTAGAAATGATGGAAGATTTATTTAGAAAGGGAATACCGTACATGTAATATTGGTGGTCTTGGAATCTTAGAAGTAGTTTTAAAAGTCTGCGAAAGTTGCATGTTGATGTGTTATGAATCCGGTAAGCATGTGATTGGGAAAGTCCTAGAATTTGATCATGACTTTTTGGAAAGAATTAGATATTTGGAAATGCTCTTCCAACGTTTTGAAATTATATGTATTCAGGAAACTTTTTGAAATGCTGATTTATGGAATACTGCAAAGTATCGGAAATATTGGCATTTGAAGCATTTTGATGGGGGGGAGAACAAGCTCTGTGGTTGTAAAGATTCTTGTAATTTGAACAGGAAACAATGTCAATAAATTGGAAACACTGTCTGGTATTGCAAGAAAGTGAACCTCAACCAGTGATTGATACCCACACCAGTGAACTTTGTAATCAATTTAGTAGAAAAAGTCTCTTTTTTCTTGTAGCCCAAAGAAAAATTGAGGTTGTCAGCAGATGTTTAGAAATGGTGCATGTATGCTGAATGCACTTGGACCTTGTGCCTGTACTGGTACATGTGTGCAGCATGTTTAGTTTGATTACAGTCACCAAGGTTTCTACATAATTAGTGGGGCGCACTTGTTGATGTGTTTTTATGCATGTTCATTGTACACGTGGCACCTGTGCACTTAATTAAAAGAAGGCATCCTGCCATGTGCGCCAATCAGCCCACAGTCGGAAAGTCGTAAAGGCCCTGTGTCTCTCCTTTGGAAGATAATTCAAAACTTGTGTGGGGAGGGTTTATTAGTTTTCCTCCTTTGATCTGCATGAAAAGTGCGCCGGCATTGTTAATCTGAGTCCAAAGCAGACTTTGTTATTATTCATTCATGAACGTATAATCACCATCTCTTGTTTGTCAGAGAGGGGATAAAAAAAAAGAAAGTAGGAGGCGTTTTGTTTTGAAATTTGTCGGGATCGGCCTGGGGGCAAAGTGGCTGGTACAGTGCGCCCGCCTGGGCTTGGCATTGTATCCTTGACACAGTGCCAAAGAGCAGATTGAAAGCAGTGTATTGTTTTGTATTAGCGGTCCTGCGGTTTTACCGTAACAACGGGAGCTGTTGGGTGGGTTTGTTTAGGCCCAGTGTTTTGTGTAATTAGGGAAACTGGGAGGGCGCCTCATTATAAAGTGAAGGGTGGAGCAGAGAAATTGGCGTGGGAAATTGTCTGTTTGTTTGGTTTTTTTGGGTGTAAGAAGGTTTCAGTGCATGGTCAAATGGTCGTTGCCTGGCTTGCATTTTGTATCATAGTAACTACTGAAACCCTATGAAAACTTGTTTACAGGATTATTTGAATTGAATGCCAATTTTAAACTGCATCTCACCCCTTGGCTTTGACTTGTGTTATTGAAAGAAACTGTTCTAATTTTAGAAATGCTGTATGAAGTATACTAAGTGGAATTCAAAGAAGTAATATTCACGTACTAAACGGATAACACCTTAAAAGATCAAATTTAAAGTGAAATGTAAGTTTTTGAAAGTACAGTCACTTCTTCAGATGTAAAGACGAGGGACAAACTAAGAGTTGACATACAAAATAAGAGAAATTGTTCTGGATAAGTGTTTCACAGTTGCTGGAATTTTTATGGGACTGCTGATGATAATGACTCTCGCATTAAAATGGGTATGTGTTTTTCTTTTGGTTTATTTATTTTTCTTAGGGAGTGGTCCAATCCAGCTTTGGCAGTTTCTCCTGGAGCTGCTGACCGATCGGACCTGCCAGCACATCATCAGCTGGACAGGGGACGGCTGGGAGTTCAAGCTGTCGGACCCAGACGAGGTGGCCAGGCGCTGGGGCAAGCGCAAGAACAAGCCCAAGATGAACTACGAAAAGCTGAGCCGGGGCCTGCGCTACTACTACGACAAGAACATCATCCATAAGACCGCCGGCAAGCGCTACGTGTACCGCTTCGTCTGCGACCTGCAGAGCCTTCTGGGCTACACCCCCGAGGAGCTGCACGAGATGGTGGGCGTCAGCCCCGCCCGGGATGACGACTGATTGAAGCCGTGGTAGCAGACTGACCTCTCTCCACACCCTCCAAAGCCACGCCGTAATTTTCAATCCGTCGGCGTGATGCCAACTGAAAAGCGACTCTCAGCCACCCTCAGTCGTTACTCAAATGTCCTAACGTAGGCTTGCCTCTCACTGGAGGTGACCGACAAACTCTTGACTCTTTGCGGAGAATCCTTGCTGTAACCCGCTTGTGATGGGATCTCGACTTCAGTGGGAAGTGCCACCCAGTTTTTACACCCTCAAAGGTCCTAGAAAATCTCAAATGATTATGCTTCCTTTATGTAATACACTCAATTGTTCGTTCTGGTGTTTCTCTAAAATGCAGCATATGCTGCAGATAAGTGGCTGAGAAAAACGACTCAACTGATCAGTTATTCTGCTTTTTGATAGGAGAGTCGGGGGTTGGTCAGCAAAGTAATGGCTCCACCCTTATAAGGACTTGTATGTGTTATATATCCATTCCAAGGAAACCTTGAGTTGTTCCAATGCTCTGATTCATGGTGCTCTTTTCTGATGGTTTTATTTGGCCAGAATTTGTCTGGCTTCAGCTTTGTGCATGTCTATAGAATGTCCTTGGCGACACTGTTGTATGGGTCAGTTGTGTGCCATGCTCGCCAAGCCGGCAACGTCATTTCAACAAACTTGAATGGCCCGAGGCCTCTGGCTGTTTTCCCAGTGTCCCCCTTTCTGTGCAGGGTAATTTCTGGAAGCCAAAAAGAAAAGTCTTGAGGCATGTCGATTGTGCCTCTGTTGATATGTTGACCTGTAGTGTACAAAAACAATGGGGTTCTGGTAAATATATATATATATACATATATACTCTACTTAAACCGTTTTTATTCCTTGTTTAGGAATGTCTGTTGCCATGCCAACTTTGTGTTTTGACTGCTCAGTATTTCTTGTAAAGGCAGTATAGTGTTTTCATGTGATGTCCAACACACAAGTGTTCAAATATTTGGCAGCCAGTCTGTTGAGTTTACTTCGCAAAGTGCACTGGTATAATTGCATTACCGAAGTTCTTTTTTTTATACAAAAGACTTTAAGTAAATTGTTCTTGGCTGATCTGTGCATTTATCTGAGTCTGGTCATTTGTTCCCAAGTAATTTTTCTTTCTAAGAAAAATAAATGGTGCTCTTTATAATAATCACACAGGCATTCCTTTTCCAAAATGAAAAACAAAATTCCACTTTCTAGCAGAAAAAAATTTGTACTGGTATTGTATATGCCAACAGAGATGTATACAAAGAGTGTAAGCTTTTGTGGGGAAAAAGAGTCAGTGTTGTTAATTTATTTTTAAAAATCAGTTTTATTTTATGCAGACAATCGCTACAGGTTGTCATATTTTTATGGTCTTTCTGAGATTTTAGTAGCCTTACATTTATCTAGCAAAGCAGCTCATTTCCTGTCTTACTGGTATTCAGGCACAACTTGGGGGGGTTTACCTGTGGCTGGTTTCCATGGAAACCATGCGTGTACAGTTTTATTCTGTAAATAAATTCCTGTCTAGTTGTAGTACTTAGTCTTCAGTTAAAAACTTTAAAAAGTAAACGACCAATGTCGCAAATGGTGATGTACTTGAAAAGATTCTTTGTCCTCAAAAAAGTGTGATTACAGTACAGTCGCAGGTTTGTAAGAGCCAGAGAATGAAACATAAACAAAACTTGGCCATCCCTGAGTTCTCATCCGATGGGTTTGAATCTGTAATTAGGTTAGAGTTCATGTGTTTAACCTCTTTTGAACTGGGTTGGAGACTTACTCAGTTCCACAGGAGGCAATTCAGTTTTGCCGATATTTTTTAAAAGAGTTGTTCTGTACACTGTTCATCTATCTGAGTCTATCCCTTGCACATTTTTAAACATTTCGACCGACAGAGCTTAAATCAACGTCATCAATACTAATTCGGTCAATCATTTGACACATGTAGGCTAAAATGGTATCGTCTTATAGCTGTGTCTTGTTTAGGCTGTATTTCAACTTTTGAAAATCAATGTAAACGTTCTCAAATCTGAGTTTTGCGGGCCAAAACCAGATTGTAAAATCGCACACTTTTCAACTTCCACACCATAGGTGCGCCCTCCGACGTGCGGCATTATTTTTAAATTTCATGTTCATGTCTGTAACTTTCACACCTCTGGTCTGTGTGGCAAGTTCAGGGGTCATTTGTAACAACCTGTAAGTTTGCGTCGAGAAAGATTTGGATGGGACCGATGTAATGTCTTCTTTTGAAATCAGATATTTTTAACACTGGTTTTCAATACATTATATATCACCAATGCTCTATTTTCTGAACGTTTTTCACACATTTTTGTACAAAACAAATCTCACAGCCAGACTGTTGAATTTTTAACGTATTTTTGCTTAAAACTGTGGGCGATTATTCTCTTTCCGAGATGTGTTGTTTTATTCTTATTATGTAAATGTGTATTATTTTCTTCGTAGTTTGAGGACACACTCTATGTACCGTTTGTTGTTAGAGCAAAATGTAAACATGTTCCGTATGCGATGTGCCGCGAATTTGTAAGTAGGAGTTGGGAGCTGATCTTGATTTGAAGCACTGTGAACACGTGACTACCGTACTGAGCATGCGCCGTATAATGATGTGCACATTGCATGATTTGGCCGCCTATTGATGTTGGCCGTTGTTGTTTGCGGATGGTACGTGTTTTGTGTTTGACTTTTAAGAGTGACATTTCAAACTTTTGATCTCGCTCTCTGCTTAAGAAAAAGTTGTTATACATTAGAGAAGTGTTTATGTTTTGATTTTCTGTTGTTGTCTTTTTAGGATAAGTTTGACAGAAACATACTCCAGTGCTGGCACTGGTGTTCGAAAAGAATTTTTTTTTCATCATGACTACTGTAGATGTGTAAATGTTTATGTAAAAAAGAAAGAAAAAGTCATTGTCACTCCTTGTATTGCCCCGCGATATTTCTTCCTTCGCTTAGTTTATGAAGAACGTAGGCTTAGTGTACACGTTGTACATGTATCACGTCGTCTGCGTGTAGACGTGCATAGCGTTTTACCACAACTCTCGGCGTGTTATGTATGGTAGGCCGGCGAGTCAGGAACTAGACTTGGACAATTATTATTGTCTGGGCTTCGCTTCTGACCGAAAAGAGTCCCTACTTTGGTGCGATGTCTCTCAAAAAGAAGAAAAACAATCACATTCGGAACTGAAATCAAACCAATCAGAAACCGTGACATTAAATGCGAAACTGAAGTGGGAAGCCATCCATGGCAAAGCCCAGGTCAAGGAAATAACTCTGTGTCAGGTTTCCCGATCCCAGACCAAAATTATAAAAGCGGATCTGTTTGTTAAGCTGTTCCTTTCTCCACAAGTTTGTGACGTATCTACGCATTATTTACCTTGACCATTCATGTCATTGTTCTAAAACTTGTGCCTTTGTAATAACTAACGCTTCGTTGAATGATCCTTGTTCATTATGTCCAAGCTTCAATAAAAGAAGGAAAAGATTACTTGACACTCCGCATTCGAAATGTCAAAGTCATTTGCGTTTTATTGTGTTTGGGGAGGCTGCATTTTTTCCCACTAACTTTCTTATTCTGGACGTTTTTGGAAGGAGTAATGCGAATCTCCTGGTATCATCAGTAAAATAGAGTTAAACATTTGGAAAAACAGTGGAAAACCATGGCCGAATACAACTTTTTAAAAATTCTCAGATTTACAGGTCAAGATGACTGTCCCGCCTGCTTGCACAAAAACCACAAATGTCTCACAAAAGATGTGTTTTAGGAAATTAAGAACAATGTCTCTGGTGTTTCTTCATGCCTCAAGAAATTCTTTCTCAAGAAATCATTGAAATAGGCGAAAAAAACATGACCCTGATACACAGCGCTACACCGCACAAGTCATGAGAGCAAAAACGGTAGCCCCTGACACTTTGGACGTCTTTGAATCTTCCATTCGGAAACGGCGTAATCATTTGTCACACGTTATAACTGCCAAAAATAGCCGCATGTCTGAGTCAGAAAGCCATTACAGCTTGCGCACTTGGCATGCACGGGGCAGGACAAACTCAAGTGTCGCAAGATCTAACGTTTGAAGGGACAAAGGTATGGGAAACTTCAAATCTGATTTCTGTACATAAGACGAGTGAATTTCTTCACTGCCAGAATGTACAATACATGCAAGTACACTGGCGCAAACGGCGTGCCGTAATTTCATCTAAATTCCAATATGGAATTGTTTTTTAATTCATTATCATTACAAACGGTACGAGCACATTCAAGCGCAATACGTGTACTTTTGAAGGCAGCTATGCCCTTTATGAAATACTTCCTAATTCAGATATTACTATAAGTAAGAAAATTTGCTGGAGGAGGACCTTGCAATGTCCGACTCCGGGAACTCGATTTTTATGGAGTCCTTGTGAAATACATCGTTTTGTGTCTAACACCCTCCCCCCAATTTACCTTTTAAGAGCATCTTTGTCTGGTGCCATTGCTGTTTTAGTTTGTTTGTTTTTTTCAGGCAATTTGGATATTCATGAGCACACATACCGGGAGAGTGTTTCCAAGTGATATCCTTTAATGTTAGATAAAATTTGACTTCAATTTCGTTCTCCTTCAGCTGTTTCATTTCTTCAATAATTCGAGTAGGCTCTTTAAATTCTTTTTTCAAGATGTATTTTTTTCTTTAAATTTCTTTCTTTAAATTCTATTACATACGTACCCTTTTTAATCAGGAAAGTTTGGGTTCCCAGTGAGTTGGGAAACCCCCCTCCCCTTAATGAACGTTGTCTTACTTGAATTAAGAAATACAAAGGAACGCCCGTATATGTCAAGCAAAACATGGGAAATATTGAATGTTGACAAGATGCAATTTTCTTACCAAACATGGATGTAAAGCAATGTATTCATACATTATATTTGGAAGGGTCACACTGCATGCTCCGAAGTATAATGTCGTGGGTCCTTTGAACACGGCAAAGTGGAATTAAGTATTGTGTGCGGTGTGTTAATATAGCGAACGAGAGGACCCATGCACATTGTTGAGCCTACATCCTTCAAATTCAAGTCTTTTATGTACAAGGCAGTATGCCCTTGGAATTCCTGTGTTCTCTCACTATTCTGTTTATTAAGACGTTACTTCCCTTACCAGTACATTGTGGGCTGCGTCCCAGTATAGCGCATTCAATGCAGCTCTCAAGAAATGTCACATCTCGTTAGCAGAAAATAGAAGTTTGGACCTAAAAATAGAACCCAAGAAATTGACAGGATTTATGTGAAATTCGGGTCAGTTGCTCACTTAGAGAGACCTCCTGTTTGAGTGTAAGCGATGGAAGGCTTATGGCAATTTCCTGTTATCATGCCTGTCCACACTCTCAGCCCCTTGGGGTATATACTTCTTAGGTCCTCCCCCTCCCCTAATGGTAAGGAAAGGGTGAATGAGGGCGCACGAAAAAGAGAAGTTTGGCTGGGTCGTGGATCAAACACAAACGGCCTGCGGCGCACCAGCCACGCATAGCCTGGATTTGGGGTAAAACCTGGATACCATGGCCACTAAATAAGCATTAAGACCGTCCCTGTTTTGCAGCGCAACTTCCCCAGGAAAAGAGGGGGCGTTGCTTACATACAACAAAAATAATGTTTTGAATGAAGAGCGCCCCTCTCTCTATTGAAACAGTATCTTGAGTCTCACCCTTTTTTCCGGGGGGGGGAGGCGGCGCAAGCAATCAGCAGCAGTAAATTGAGAAACTATCAAACAGTCTAATGGGTAAGTTCCGAGGTGGTTTCAAGCAAATCGGTGATTTTACCAAGGTAGCCCCGTCAGTTATCAAAGAACTGCTCTCCCTGGGGGCACTGGATATCGGAGACTGAACATTTAGATACAAGGTAAACAGGTCCTCCGGTCATGGGAGGATGGGGGTTGTGGGGGTGCACGCCCCCTTTTGTCACCAAAAAATAAATAAAAAGAGAAGAAAAGGAGGGAGGAGATAAACAGAGGGAGGGACCCTTTCCCATGAAATGCGACAAAGGCGTAAAAAGCAACAGTTCTGCTTGTGGTTACCCGACCTTCCTATATTTTTACGGCCACAACGTTGACCCTAAGAGTTTTAGTTCAACCCCCCCCCTTTGGGAAAATCATGGATCCACCCCTGCCCAGGTCGGTTCCTTTGGATTTTCATTGGAAATGCATTTCTTTAAACATATAAAAGTTACGGTTTTCCTGACGAAATGGGTGTTAAGTGCTCTTGATGTCAAAAAGACGACAATCTTTCTATTGGGAAGGGGGCTCCAATTAATTGACCTTTTAGAAGCATGGCGGACACAACAGGAGGGCGCTGTTTGAAGTGGGTAGATTTGGAGCAAACACAAAAGAGTTTACCCAAACCAAATACATGTAGCGCCCCCTATTGTGTACGCCATGCTTCTTAAAGGCTAACCGTTAACCGCAAACGTGATCATTGAAAGTGAGTAAACTTTGCTCACTCTTCTATTCCCCTTGAGCAGAAGCACCCCTTTATCGGTTGGAAAGAACCATGTTGATGGGGAGTGTTTAGTTTGTTGGTAGCGATGCGACTGCAACGCTCGCGTTTTATTGTTGTTCGTAAGCCGGCAATGTGCAGTCACCACCAAAGGAGCCTCCGTTGCTAGGAAAATTGAGCTCAAGGCCCATTGAAATAACAATGAAAAAACAAATCATCAAACCAAATAAAGTCTTTGAATGCAAGGAAATCCAGAGATACGGGATTAATCTCGGGCAGAAATAGTTGTTGTAGTAAGGTTTCTTCCTTTGATGACATAAACATTTGCTCATAAATAATTATACCAATTTGCATTAGCAAAATAAATATAAGGTACCATATTACCCTAAAAATGACATGACACAGAATACATCAACAGTCAATAAACAACCTCAAAAATAAGTCGAATAGGTTTCAAACACCGATGAAAAAGACCAAGGTGCAGGGTAAAAAAAACTGTGCGCCTGAGAAAATAACACAACACGGCCCCTTTAAACTTTAAAGCATGGCGGACTCAGAGCGACTTTGTTGTGATAATCCTCTCGGGGGCCCACAGATAAAACATCGCATGTCTGACACAGGAAAGTGCGGTGTTGATGGTGCGTGGGCGGGCATGAGTGATGGGGTTGCAAAGGGAACAAGAAGTAGCCAACTGACAGCTGACGATCGTGCACACAAGTCATGTATTTAAATACACTTGACGCGCAGCATTGACCACCTATACGGTGGACCTGAAGGGACAATTTTTGAGCGACGTCGTAAATTCATTCATGAATTGTAGCGAATATATTTGAGACGTCATGAAATTACTCACGACCATCCGCAAATAATTTTTGCGAAGTCTTGAATATTTGTGCGACCTTGTGAATATTTTTCACGTCTAGTAGTGAATATTTTTTTGCGCGTGTGACGCCCTGAATATTTTTTTTCACCACCAGTCGCAAATATTTGCGACGCCGCAAATAATGTCTCACGACTAGTCAAGAATAGATTTACTAGTCGCAAACTCGATAGCGAATATTTTCCTAGTGACTTGAAGGGTACGATAATTTGCCCGACTAGGTCTGTTGTCCGGTGTGTCTCCGTGTATTTCCAATGTGGTGAAGATGACCTAGCTCTCGGAAATAGCTGGAACAAGCCACGTGGAAAGCAAACCTTGTTTTGCTGAGCCACGTCGTTCCCAATGCCCTTGTCTTTTTTCTCAATGCACATCTTAACTGTTCACTTGGCATAGCACGTGGACAGCCATGCAATATTACAATTGCATGGTTACTGCACCGCAATACACGCAGAATGCTCAAGGTCAGGCAGGCGCTTATTGTCATGTACTTGCTGTTTGTTATTAGTGCAGGCACCCTTTAAGCTAGTGGAAGAATATTCGCGACTAGTGGTGAAAAACATGTACGACATCACGAAAATATTCACGACCAGTCGTGCATTTCATGTCCCTTCCGGGCCACCGTAACCACCCACACAGGAGTAATTTCGATCTGTGTGATAAGGGCATGCAAAGCCCTCGGTTCTAGTGGTTATCGGGAGAACGTGGGAGTTTCAGTAGTATTTACGTATAAAAAAATATCCTTGTCCTTACTCTTCCGTGATATATCAAGAATATACGGATTAAATCACGCGTACATAAAGCATGTCAGCTAATGGTGTAATCTTTGTACTGCCACGTGCAATTGGATTTATCTGACTTGATAACATTATTTGTCACGACTCGAGGAGCAACGCTGACAAGAGGCTACCCCCCCCCACAGGCTCCCATGTCATACAGGCGCCAGAACGAAAGGGACGTCAGTGTGTCCTGCAGAAGCGTGACACGAATCGTTTTAAAGTTGGTCATGGCAAATTACTGATTTTTCCTACACAGTGAGCGTGTGGTCAGTGTGGGGGAAGTTACTTAGCGAATTTTACGTCATTTTTGTGAGGAAATAAAGAGAACATGGCCACCTTTCTTAGTTTCCATTAGAAAAAAAAGTGTCCACGGTGATGACAATAAACCCCTTCCTTGCATTGGATGCCGCTGCTTTCCCTCCGGCCACGGCCAGATGGAAGTTACCTGATGACAGCATGCATTCATTGTTCTGCTCGTGGATTAATAACAGTCCTCAGTCCTCCAACAGGTGAAGGATTGAGGAGGGTTAGGGTTAGCAAAGGGGATTCTGCGGATGCGAGCCCATCATATGCAGCAAGGTATGAGACGGAGAGAACCCCCCTGCTTTGTGTTGTTCATTGTCTCGCAGGAATCTGGGGAATTCCTTTCAGACATCTTGGGGGGGATGTGTTAAGCAACAATAGTCTGGAATGTGTATAGGGATTGGACATGTTGGGGGGTACCCCTTGGTCTCATTTCTTGCTGGGTATAGAGCCCATTCCTTTAAAAGTCGATGTCGCGTGCCATTCGTGCGGAGTCGGTATTACCTGAAGAACCATGGCTTCGATGACAGATGGGATGGTGCTTTTAGTGAATCGCTTCAGTTGGGGACTACAATGCGGTTTATTAAAGGGTTGTCACACAGTTCGAGAACCTTCAGCTGTCCTTTAACCTATACTGCGCTGGAATCGTCATTTGATGTTGTTTTGACCAATGACACCGATCAATGTTTCGGCATGCGTCTTGACACGTGCGCACAAAGTCCATTTAAATTAGCTTGTGATCCAGCAACCACAAGGCTTTGTTAATATGTTGACGCCTACAATTCATTTACACAGTTCTTTCTTGAGCACTCATTTTGCCGTCTGAGATTTTAATGTTCATAAGGCGAAACATTATCTCTGACGCTTTCTTTGTGCAAGTTTATATTTCGTATGCTTTTTTATCTTTCCGGTAGATTTAGAAAAGTGAACTTTCCCCCAAAAGTTTTTTAAAAATTGTTCATGCTTTTCGGGAAAACAGAAGGCGCTATAACTGTCGTAATCGGAAAATTTGTACAATTGTGAAACCCCTCTTTTCTCACTAAAACATTCAGGAGAAAGAATTAATTGATCGTTGGCTTATTACCACCAAGCTTAGGCCACTGAAGACACTTTAAAAGAGCAAAACAAAACTTGAAAATAGTTTACTCGACACAAACGTGCATTATGCCTTCCTTACTGTCCTCTAACGGGCGACCCTGGTAAAATATGGTGTACAGCGCATGATCACTGGATGAGAACCGCGCGTTTTATTATTGTGTTACACTGCCGGCGATAACGGCTATTTTTTGTTGTTGAAAGATTCGTCCGGTGCATGGGCATCGAGCGCTAAAGCAACGGTATTTCCCCTTCTAATGCCCATGAACTCAGGGAAATTCAAACAGGTGATTTGAAAGGTAAGGCTCCGTGAAGGCAGAAGGTGTTCCTTGTCTATACTTCGAAAGGAAGGAAAGTAAGGTTACCGCCATTACCTTGTTACCAAAGTGGCAGGAACTCCTCCTTGCTCTGAAAATGCCAGATTGTGTTTTTTTAGCACATTTTTTTTTAACTTAGATGATTTATTTCAGGTTTCGTGTCTTGATGTTTTTCATAGCAATCTGGAAGAGGCCTTTTGTACCTTTGTAAAATTGTACTTTTTCCATGGGACTCATGGATCTGACTAGTAGTACCTTTTCAGCACAGCTGATTGGGATATCTATGAGGCAAGTGAAATTTATTTCATTCATTCAATTGATCAAATGGGGGTTATTATGAAACAGATGGAAGCCAAAGCTGAGCATCTTTTCCACAGCCATTCTGCACTAGTAATGATGATTCAAACGAGAGCGACTCAGCGTTTTCTTGCAAGGGTCAGGTGGCTCTAGTTCCCACTAGTTAAAATGAAAGACTAGTGTTCTATAAAAAAAATGGTCCTAAGTACCCGATAAAGTTGAGGGTTGCCACTTGAAAAATGGCCGCAAGCAGACTTTGGGAAAATCACTTTTTCGGAGGGTAATTTTGTTTTGTGGGAATAACTCAAAATGTAACCGGTTAACCCACACAAAATTGAGAAGAAATTGAAAGTTTAGGAACCATACAATAATTTAATGTGTGTTAGATACCTCAGGGATGTTGGTACGTATGTTATGATTGGGCCATGCACATGTATAATAAATTCTGGACTTGCAATGCCCTTAATCAGCTTATAGAGATCATTGAATCCACTCGCGGTCATTTTACCGAGCCGAATACAAAGCTTTCCTGGCAATGCCCACCTTTGTTCTTGCTGACGTCAATGGAGGGGGCCCAAACCACGCATTTGTATTCGGCTCGGTAAAATGGCCGCTGGTTTGCTTCTTCATACGAAGGCGTTGCAAGTCCAGGCTTTTTATATACGTCCATGTATTGGGCCCTGAACAATGTTGATTTTACAGAGTTTTCAATGGCTTTTGAATTAGTGGACTACACCCTCAAGAGTCCTCAGGGAATCTTTGGGCAGGGAACCAGACTACTTAGAACAGAGTCGCACTGGAGTAACGTAAGAGGGCGTCCTATCAGAGTACTGGTATTAGTCACAAGCATGTCTGTGGTATAGGTACCGGTGCGGTCTGCTGTAGACTTGAGTCAAGTCGGACTTACATGTACATCTACATTGCTCTTCCCCACCCCTTCACTTCTGCCTGTACTGTATGCATCATACATGTACTGTACATGTTCATGCATGTGTACATGGTCGTCGCACTTAGCCGGTCCGACTCGTATAGCCCTTATAATACGCCCTCATTGATAGCCCTGTGGTCGAGCTCGGGCGGCTCATTCTTGACATGGGTTTCTTGTTCCAGCGCTCAAACGGCGGAACACGACTCAGGAACACTGTTCTCGGAACAGGATCACACACCATCTCCTCGTCAGGGTTTGACAGGAACACACGGAAAAACATGTAAGATTTTGATTTTTGAACAGCAGCAAAAAGTAGAGAGATGGCCTCCAAAGCCAGAGACACTGGGAAGTTTGGCAAAATTAACATTAAGTATTTTCCATAACACAGAATTCAATGTTCCTGTACAAATAGAAAAAAAAAATCAGCCCGTCCAAACATCAACTCTCGAATTAAAGCTCATGGACGCCGCCATGTTGCATGTTGCTTGCCACTACTAACTACCAGCAATAACCGGTTGTTCCCGGCGTCCGGACGCGTCCGAGCGGCCGACCCACGAGCAATAAATCGAGTTGTTCGTGAACGTACGAGAACAAGCCGCCCGAACACCAGGATGTTTGAACTGAACTCATAGTAATAAGTGGACACAAGAGGGCGCGAAGTAACGGCGGGCGGTCTCGATATATATGTATCCAAAAAGCAGAAACGAAAACATCACGCAGAGAGATGCCGACTTGAGTCAAGTCTAGTTCTCGTGAGATTGCCTGAAACTCTGCAGCCCGAAAGAGAAATTGAACGGATCTTGATGTGGCGAGTTATTCATCGTATTTAAAGCTTGAAGATGGCAACAAACGGTAAGCAGTGTTCATGTTGTATGGATTGGAATGTCAACGTCAGAATATTACACTTAGACCGGCAACCTTACATGTACCGTGGAGGAAGGAGGGGCCAGTCCTGCCACATTGCCAGTTCCTTTTGCGGCAAGGGACCAGCCATGCATGGGGACTGCCATGATGAGCCATCGCCTAGCACAGGTTGGACGTGTTGTCTTCATTTCATTACGACTGACGTAGTACGGTCAGGGAGTCCACCTGGGCTAGCCATCGCCTAGCCTATCGGTATATGTAGGCGTCTTCGGCTCCATCGTACATGATGATGATGATGTAGGCCTAAACTTTAGGCTTAAGTATGTTTATTTAATTTTGAATACTATAACTTAGGCCTAGACCCTAAAGACTAGCCCCGCGCCCCACAAATGACTTCCGAAGCAAGAAGCGCAGCTTTGTCATGTTTGTTTTTCAAAATGGCGCCGCCCATGGTCAGCATAGAAATATCATCAGAGGCCCGGTTTTCAAGGCGCCCTACATCGAGAAATACACAGTTTGCAAAAGCTTTAGGGTGCTTATCAAAGTCTAAACTCTAAGGAATATTCCGGTGTACTATTGGGCGTCAAGTGATATCTAAGGATGGAACTCGTTCCGTAAAATGCATGTAGGCCTACCAGTATGTAAGCTATGCAGATCTGCTTCTTGTATAAACATGACGAATATCGTGTCCAGAAAAATTCGAGAAGAGGAACTTCGGCAAAAGTCCCGCACTTGAGTTTGACATGTTCAGACGACTTGTCAAAAAAATCATGGGAGCCCCCAAAAAGTTTTCAAGGAAAAACGTAAGTAAATGTCTCTCATTAACTGTGATTCCTTTGATTTTTTTTCAAATTTCATGCTGCTCCCACTCCATGAGAGGATTTCTGAAGGGTTACGAAGGTCTAACCCAGAGGCTCTAAAGCACTGCCTTTTGAGAACTGTATTAGTTTGCACTGTTTATCTTGCGTCAACAAGCTTGAGGGGCTAGTGGTTCAATCCTTTGTTGACCCTAATCCTTATCTTTTTGAGTAAATTATAGCCCGTGGTCATCTTCAAGATATAGATGTACATGTATGAGTTTTAATTGTAATGAAACTGACTTAGATCAAGTTTTGCATTTTGTATTGCCACTCCGTAATTTACAAATTGCAAAAAAAGACCACAGCCAAACCCAGAGATGGGTTTAGCACAGTTTCCTGCTTTGATGCTTGAAAGCAGTGGCAGGCAAAGCCCAGGGTGTTGCTGTTTGATAACAGATTACCAGTAATTGTTAGATGAAGGGTTCAAAAAGATAAGAAGCTGAGAAAGGTTTGAAATGTAAACAACAAAAAGGCAGTGGAAATCTGGCCTCCCTGTCCAGTGGAGCATTTCCCTCTTGCATTGATTGTCTTTTCACATCAAAATGAAGTTGAATGTACTTGTACCGGTATATTATATGTATTTTTCCTAGTTTCAGATCGCATATTGTATGCAAGTACAGTATGTGCATGTATAAACCGCAAATTCACCTCTAGAGGAAAGAAGTGTTTTCTAAGGGAATACCTAAATATTTTCATTGCTAAATTTGACATTAGGACATTTTTTTTTTGGCTTACAGATGGCTAACAAGTGTTGGACAAAATGCTGGCGTCAGTATGGAATTCTTTTCCTCATCTACATGCGTAACATGTTTGGACATACTTGGTTTGTCAATAATGCAGGTTTCAGGTTAGCTTTGGTACAGATGGCTGTTTCTGCCAATAAGAAAGACAACATCACCAAGGCAGTCCGACTCATCAGAGAAGCAGCCAGTGCTGGGGCTAAACTTGTGGCATTGCCTGTAAGAAGATCATGGTGTACATGTAGTTAGCGTGTTTGGTGGTTTAAAGGCAGAGAAAAACTATTCTCAATTAGTACCAATGACTGGTACGCTGATTGCTCGTAACCTTTCACCCACTTTGATCCATGTACTGTTCTTCACATGTATGCATGTTGGGCATTTTTAAAATTATGGCTTCATCTCAGCTTGTGGCTTTGGTTCAGTAAGTCTGCGTGTACCGACGACGTCACACTTTGTTTCCTATGGAGAAAGTGGGCGCCTACAGTCCTCTGAGTACCAAAGGAGAGCCCACGGGTAAACAGAGTGGCATCACCAGTGTTTGTAGTGTCTATCTTAGGCACTTCCCCTAAATGCTAACCCCCTTCAGGTACTGTACATGTATCCTCTAGTCACCCTGTTGAACCTGACAGCGTCCAGTGACTAGAAAAAAAGACCTTGTGTTCACTGCTCACGTCAACAATATCAACGGAAGGAGCCCACTGGTAGATCTGTACTGTTGGGCCCATAGTTAGGGTTAATGTATGTTACATGTACGCCCATACATGTACTTTGTACTCGTTGTGCCTCAATGAATGAACAATAATTTGGTTGTAAATTCAGACTAGGAGCTAGAGACTTGTACGTGTAAATAGTGGCTTGTAGCTGGAAACAAAGGAAAAATCAGGGGCTACGTGTAATTTCGTTAAGCCATCAATCATGAAGTCTGGAGGCTGATATCCATGTACACACCATATGTACTGGTGTGTACATGGATCAATCAGTCAGTATGTCGTGTGCAGATGTTGCAACTTTTCAATCTGACCACACATCTCCTTTGGTTGCTGCGTTCATGTCAGTATTTCCCTACTCCCACGCCCCACTCCTCTAGGAGTGCTTCAACTGTCCCTACGGCACCTCTTACTTTGCCGACTACTCGGAGAAGGTGCCTGGCCCATCCACAGAGGCCCTGTCCAAGGCCGCCGCTGAGAACAAGGTCTTCCTGATTGGGGGTGAGTCCTGAAATCTTCCTGTGTAGGGGTGTGAGGATGTCAAGAAGGCCATGTCGGCAAGGCCAGATTAGCCATAAGACAGAGTAGGCACTGCACTGATTGCCTATGATGAAAACTTCAGGCACTGCAAAGACTTCAGGGGCCTACAAAAATACCTCACGCTAATTTGTCATAAAGTGCAGGAAAAGTGTCACTAACTTGCTGTCCCCACTCCACTGGGTTTCCGAGTTACCAGAGGCTCTAATTGGGGAAGAGCACCACCTTTTTGGAATTTTATTAGTGTGCATTATTTATCTTCTGTCAACAAGCTTGTGGGGGGGGGCTAGTGGTTCAATCCTTTATTGATCTTCAGTCTCATCTCTCTGAGTAAGTTATAACTGGGGATCATCTTCAATAAACATGAGTTTCAATTGTAATGAAACTACTTAGATCAGATTTTGCATGTTGTGGTACCACACTACAAACTCTGAATTGCGAAAAAAGACCATAGCCAAGTCGACAACGCTAGCTACATACATGTACGTACAGTTTCATGCTTCAATGTTCAAAAGCAGTGGCAGGCAAACCCCAGTTTGTTGGTGTTTGATTACGGATTACCAGTAATTGTTTGGTGAAGTGATTAAAAAGATAAAACGCTGGGAAAGGTGTTGAAGCCATAACCTTTGGTCATGGCCCGTTTTTTTTGCCAACATGCAATCCTTGAGAAGAATACAGTGAATATGCCATGAACAAGACTTCATACAAGTGATTAAGTTTCATGATACATACGGCACCTGTCCCACCATCAAGAGCTAAATCTAGAGCTCAGAATTACATGTAGTAGTCACAATCTTTATCCTTGGTCTGGCTGGTTTTTGTTTTTTTTTTATCAAGGATCCATACCGGAGGAAGAACAAGGCAAATATTACAATTCTTGCTCTGTCTTTGACCCAGAAGGCAAAACCATTGCTAAGTACAGAAAGGTATGTGGCCCACATTGCAATCTTGGTTGAAGAGGCTACATGTATTAAGTGG
Source organism: Acanthaster planci (assembly GCF_001949145.1). The sequence goes on from NW_019091418.1 coordinate 351,990, forward strand.
GTAGATGACGGATTGTTTAAAATGATCCACTATAATATCGTTTGAGGTTGAGGAGTCGATATAAGTTCTGAGGGGGCTAATTTCATTTCATTTTGAGAAAATGCCCTTTAAACATAACAAACAGAAAAATTTAACTTAAATTAGACCTTCTCTTGGTTTTCCTTAGCAACAGAGGCTTTCCGGTTAAGTAATTGGCCTGAAAGTGTTATCAAATATTTTCACCCTTGGCACATGGAATGGGCCATTGCGCATTTTTGCATTGCATGACTTAATTCACCTTTTTGCAGAGCGGGTCCATAATGAATATTTATGAGTGCGGTGGAAGAGTAACTGCCGTAGGTGTTGGCCTCGTGAAATAGACCATTTCTTTTGTCGCCGAATACGATTATTCTTTCCACTGCACGAATGCAAAACTTTCATTATTTGCTTTAGACAACACCTGTATAAATCAGATTTAGTCATTTGATTTTCTGAGCACAGGTGGATTGATTAATTAACTGATTAACGAATGCAAAACTTTTCATTATTTGCTTTAGACAACACCTGTATAAATCAGATTAAGTCATTTGATTTTCTGAGCACAGGTGGATTGATTAATTAACTGATT